>JAGQDJ010000156.1:416157-781502 GCA_022885665.1 Triops longicaudatus | reverse complement strand
CCCCCCCCCCCCCCCGAAATTATTTTCTCGTTTGCAAGTAAGCTCAGTGACAGCATCAAGAAAAAGTTGCCCCCCTCCCCGAAAAAAATTGGCTGCGCCCCTGGTTGCAACACCACCTTTTTAGTCGCAATACTCTCGTTTATTGGAAAACACGTTTCATTAGTACAGAGTATCTAAGTGTTCAAAGAATATTCACTGGCTTTTTTGGTGATCAAGAAAAAAATAACCACACTTAAACTCGAGGCTTCTGCAAAATCAGATGTGAAGTATTCACATAATTCTACAGTAAACTTTTTTAAATTAAGTTTAATAACGATGACTAAGATGGCAGTAATTTTTAAACCCTTCCAGTATCGTACTTTTCCGTGAAGACTTCCTCATTCCTATTAAAATACAAATGGGAAAGTGTATACACAAAATTAAATCATACTCAGAAAATATCCAATCGAACTTCAGAAAAGACGCCAATAGTCAATTCCACCCCTTGTGTTGACAACAAAATTGTTCCTCTAGTGTACACGATCTCGCTTTCTTTAGATTGTACTAGGAAAAAACACACAAAACAGAGACCCAAGAGCAAAACACTATACTTGTGGTCCTTTAATATCATACAACAAACGTGAATTCGTGTCTTACTGAATCCGACCATGATTAGCTGGAGAGCTTGACAAATAGACATTGGGTGCATTTGCTGTGAACACCCATGACCGGGGTCATGCACAAATGGTACACCATTACTGAGCCTGTACTGTACAGCAGGAGAACGGGTTCCGTTGGTTCGGCTGACGAATGAACAAAGTTTAATTTCGTTACTAACACGAAATGAAAATACGCATTTTTTTAAGTCTTAGGTCCCATCACACACAACTCACTCACTCTTATTTTTTCCCTCCCATAGCACAGGTCACTCCCAACCACTACTTCAATTCACAAGGTGATACAATTCGGCCCGCTCCCTTTTGGTTATTTAGCTTAGCTTGGAATGAACTACGAGGGTTACACACAAACGAAACGGGATTTTTGTGCGGTAATAGCATGATAGAAAGCGTATCAAATCAGCATTGACCACCCAAAAATAGGATCTCCTAAATATCCTTTCTAACATTGAGTGGGTTATACTCAAAACACATTTACCCACAGAAAACCCATTGGGATGAAATTATTCAGTTTCATTTGCGTTGTCTGTGCACAGCCATTCTTCCGCCTAACGTAACCTAACCAACATGGGAGGAGGAGCCTGGGCCGTATCAACGGGGTTAATAATATCGTCGGTGAAGAGGGAGGGGATTGAATGGGTATAGACCATCACACACGAGATCTCCAATACATTCACAGCACACGTAAAAATAAATAAGTAACTGCGACACCCAATAATGGAGGCGACAAAAGGATCTCTGTGCTACACAAAAATGAACTTCTCGCTAGCCCCGTCTTCAGGAACCCGACCATTCATAGCACTTGTCTAATTTCTCCACGAAGGCATGCGCGTTGGCACACACATGTATAAAAGAAAGCAAGAAAGACTATTTGTTTTGTTGGGTTTGGCCGATAAAGCGGATTACGCATGTCAGTGGCTTTCGTCAAACTAGTATCACAAGCGATAACTTGTAACTTCAGCTACACTGAGATCTCGTAATTCACATCGTAAATACTAACTCTTTCATTGCCTTCTTGACCACTGTTACGTCCCGGGGGCGTTGACAGTTCGACCGAGTCCGATATCTGCAATGCCCGAGTGAACGACACTGGTCTTCGTGAACCAGACATGTACTGGTGAGTTATGGCAACTGGCGGTGGAGTGCGACAGTATTGTTGCTGAGACGATAGCACTCTACGCTGGGTTTGCGGCGAAGGTGCCGACCCACTAGTGTTGTAATGACCACCTGCCGAGCGCTGCGTCGAAGAAACCGGTATAGCTGGCGTTGGATTGTTAGTCTCTCTCCAACTGTACACTGAGCGATGCGGGGAACTCGACAATTCCTGTAGACTATCTGAAGACAAATGTCCAGACATGCCACCCATTGGTCTCAGGTTAGGAACAGGACAAAGTAATTCCCCTGAAAATATAAAACAAATTAATAGATTCAACAAAAACAAAACGAAAAGCTACCTTCAGAACCAAACCGTCGTTGCTGTTGTGCTTGCATTTCTGCTGGACTGCGATACTGTACAGGGTCAGGCTGGTATGCTGGAAGTCCTTGACTATGTGACGGAATGCCAGGACCTAAGTGAACACACCGTTAGTTGGGAAAATCAACGGGCCCATTAACAGCGTATATTGCCTGTATTGTACGCAGGGTAAGCAAAAGACGGTGTTTGAAGGACATATGGCGCTACAGGTCGTAGGGAGCGCGTACCTGGAGGTTGCAAATTATTGCGACTTATTCCTCCGCCCGATAAAGCCAGAGGCGTCGGAACCCCTCCGATGGCTTTCAGTCTTTGTTGCAAACTAGGGCTTTCTTGACTGTTGTTCATATTCTGGTTGTGACTGTACAGTGCGTCTTCATTGCTGTAGCTCAACGTGTCTGGCGTTTTGCTTCGAGCTTTCACGACGTCCGATGCACGGGGGCGAGGATGAGGGGACCCTCTGGATCCTCGTAAAGAATGCGAAGTGTGTGGTCGACGAGGGCAATCGTCATACATGGCTTGGGGAATTACAGTGGCTTGACGATCGTTTGTGCTATTTGGCGAGAAAAAGTTGGTTTTGGAGCCCTGGTGATGCAAAAGGAGCAAGGGAGGCGGTGATGCTTCGCAGTCTTGGGACTGACTGGCAGTAATGTCAAGAGGCTCCAATTCCATTTCCATGCCTTGTTCCTCCTGGTTTCAATGAAAAGTTAAATTGCACAAAAAGTTATTTATTCTCTGTAGTCAAATAAACTTAAATGAGCATTCTTCCTGAAATAGAAGAATATTAGATATCAACGACCAGTTGTATGAAGTGAGCGAAAATTTGACGCCCTTTACTCAAGTAAATAATAATAATAATAATAAAAATATTTTTGGAGTGTCTGACAACCAATTTTTGACTACCGTCGCCGGGATCTCAAGTGCAGTTTCACCGGTACGTCGCCACACAACCGAAAGCTGACCTCGTAAATGTTACTTGGCAACCGTTCGGCTTTTTAACTCCGTAAGATTATCAAGAAAATTTACATACGAAACTAAGTTTTTATACACAGATATCACGCAGATTCTCAGTCATGTAAAGAACTAGTCTGAGAAATACTTAACACTTGTACAAAACGGTCTTAAAATCCTACTAAATAACCTGAGCTAGGCTTGCTCAAAAATTTTTTCCCATTTTTCATAATTCGCTAAAAAGAAGGAAACTCTATTTACGAGCGCAGCGCGAAGGAAAACAAAAAATGTGCTTCATAAATGTCACTTGGCAACCGCTCGCTTTTTAACTCTTTAAGGTTACGACGAAATTCTGAATTCAAATTTCAGCATGTATAACAAACTTAGCACGCGGAACTTCAGGTAAAACCTTATAAATGCTAGTCCGTTGTTCTGACGAAATAAAAAACAAAAACAGTTTCAAGGATACGTAACGCATGAATCATATCACTAGATAGCCGGAAGTGTCTTACTTTATGATAAACACCTCCGTTGCCCGAATCCAAGTACAGTTTCACCGGTGCTTCGTTACCGGTTTTGGCATCAATGGTAGACTCGGTCCTTGCAAGCGCAGGAAACTGATATCGTTTAGGTTTTCGACCGATATATTTTTTAGGATCTTTGATACTACAAGTATAATAATGAATAGTTAGTAAATCATAAGCGTAGCTCGGCTTGTGAAGTACCTAGGATACTGGGGCCCACACAAAATGTAACAGCAATTGACGCAGCAGCCTTTGGAAAATGGATTATAGCCACCACGAAATTTGCCCGTTACTTGCTCATTTGTGGTTCTGCCCCGAGCTACAAGCACAATGTGGAAGCCCGTTAATCCAAAAATGGGTATCGCTAAAAGCACGATAATCCCCATGATAACAGTCCTGCAGAACGATAATGAAAACACCGCACTTGGAACAGATCTTAATTTCATGACTTACGTAATAACCGTGGCGACATCCGTCAGACGGTCTTTATGAGCCAAGACATATAGAAGCGAGAAGACAAATATGGAAGCCATGTGTAAGGAGAGAGACAGGAGAAAGAGGAAGAAGTAGCGGTAATTCCGACGACCGATGCAATTGTTAACCCAGGGGCAATGATGATCGAAGGTTTCAATGCACGTATTGCACACGGAGCAGTGCGAGCAACGTGGTGGGCGGTAAAATTGACATGTCATACACCATTTCATCCGGACAGTGATGCCTTGAATATCGACGTTCTTATAAAGGGGTGCTCGGAAATCGTCTTCTTTGTCTTCATCAAAAGAGGCTACAAGAAAACGAGGATATAGTGAACGCGGAGCAATGCAATTACCGGGTACCTTTAGGAATCACGCCTGGGTCCATGAATGTTGCCAACCAAAAGTTGGTGAGTACGAAAAGTGTGACGATGCCCTCATAAATAGGTATTCCAATGCTTATACTATCGTACAGGTACTTGCACCTTCATAAAAAAACGAATAAGAATATTATGAGAAACAACGTTTTCCGTAACCGAAAGGCTTTTGCTTTCTTCAGATATTATACTGCAAAAAAAGAAAGCATTACGAGAACCGAGACTTTCCTTATTTGAAAGGTTTTCCCCTTTTACAACAACACAAAAATTATTTTTCTATTGGTATTCTCTTTGTTCCTTTGTAATATTTATTCTTTACCCACTACAGTTTACTACAATGAAAAGTACTGAGATATTCCCACAGCCGTGCAGCGCTTAGCAGCTAAGCAAAGTTTCGCTCTTGGGAACTAGCAAACACTGAATACAAATCCTGGGCAACTGACATGATAATCTGTATGACCTTTACTGAAGTTTTATTGGCTTTAACCTCGATAGGGCTGTACATTACAGAGTAAGTGCTGAAAGCGGTAAGATTTTCAAATTAGCTCATAAGTTACTAAAGCTATCACCTTTTCAAATCTGTCATTTCAGCTTGAAATAGACACAAGATGACTTGCGAGCTCCTTAGGCTTACTGAGGAGAAAACCAAAAAGTACACTACACGTACTATTCCTCATTAGCACGGAGTTGGTCTCAGGCACAGTAAAAACGGAAGGTTTAGGTTAAGTTCTTTTGTTATGGCTTCTGCTTTGCCAAGCTTTTATGCATCATTTTTACAACTATAACGGATTCAGGTTCAACTTGTTCTAGGAGGAATTTATTCTAAATACACAGTAAAATTTTCAAGAGTATTGGAGGGTATACTCACGGGAAATAGAAGAATAAGGCAGTTGTGACAAGTAGGAGAGTCCATGCAAATGCAGCGGGTAAAAATTTAGTTCTGGATTTGCACGACCCCATAGTTTACGACTTGGCGAGGACACTTTTTCCTTCTACTCCACCAGTTTCAGTAGCACGATCCACTTTCCAATCGGAAATCAAAGCTCAGATACCACTGTTTTCTTCTGAACCTTTAACCTACAACACGGCGGTAAACTGCCAGGTGTTGCCTCCTGAATAGGGTTGGACATTTGGGTATTCCACACATCCAGTTCACTACAGTCCAACTCAGTTGGTCTGCGAGTATCTATTATTTTAAGAAAAATGCCACGTTAACTCCAGCGCACAAGGAAATAATCCCCCAGCCAAAAATACCTTTTTTAAAGATGTACAACACCAATCGTCTGCGAAGAGAAACAAGCTAAGCAAAATATGAAGCTCCTCCTTTATTTATGCAGCGTTGTAAGTTATAAAATATATTAATCGAAATTTTGTGGAATAATCACCCTAATTTAACACTCGAAAAATATGTTGTTTTATTTCGTTTTAATTACATATTTGTTATGAGAAAAGTAAAGTTTCCACTACAACCTTGCATTTCTTAGCGGGAAAGTGTTGTTTGGGTTTCTTGGCTGAAGAAGCCGACAGGAAAAGCCGTTCACTTTAGGTCGTACGTAATAATTGTCAAATCGAAATTAAAACAGACTATACGCTAACAGAAAATGGAAGATTCTGTTAAAGAAAAAATGCAAACCTCCGAGAATGTGATTGATGTAGAAAGTGAACCAAACAAGTATCCTAAGCCGGCGGATAACGTTCCATGGTAGGGATGAAAACACTGGAAATTTGTCGTTTCTTGTTACCTAAAACTTTATTTTAACACACAGGGTAGAAAAGTACCGACCGCAGACATTCTCAGATATCGTCGGAAATGAAGAAGCTATCAGCAGACTGGAAGTCTTTGCCAGAGAAGGAAACGTTCCAAATATTATTCTTGCAGTTAAGTTTTTATAACCTCGTGTTTGTTTATTAATTTAAAAAAAAATGTTTTTTTATATTGTATTTTCTTTCTTAGGGTCCACCTGGAGTTGGCAAAACTACTACTATTTTGGCATTAGCACGTCAATTACTGGGTCCATCATTCCGTGATGCCGTTCTGGAACTTAACGCTTCAAACGAGCGTGGTATCGACGTCGTACGCAACAAAATCAAATTCTTCGCTCAGCAGAAAATTACTCTTCCCCCGGGTCGGCAAAAGATGGTTGTCTTGGACGAAGCCGACAGTATGACCGAAGGAGCTCAACAGGCGTTACGAAGAACTATGGAGATTTTTACTGCGACCACTCGTTTTGCATTGGCGTGTAATCAGAGCGAAAAAATAATTGAGCCTATTCAGTCTCGCTGCGCTATGATTCGCTTCACGCGGCTAACAGATGCACAGGTGTTAGCTAAGCTTCTTTCCGTATGCCGACAAGAAAAAGTAATACAAAATTGCATTGAAATGTGACAGTTCTTATTGGATTAACGTTGCAGGTGAGCTACACGGATGATGGATTGGAGGCCGTTGTTTTCACGGCTCAAGGCGATATGCGTCAAGCGTTGAATAATTTACAGTCAACGTGGCAGGGTTTTGGACATGTTAACAGCCAAAACGTTTTTAAAGTGAGCCATAATTTAAAGACACTTTTAAGTCAGTACTGATTTCGCGTATTCACAGGTCTGCGATGAACCCCATCCTATGCTAATCAAAGACATGCTTGAACATTGCCAAAACGGGAACATTGATGACGCGTATAAGGTATATTAACTGTAAATTTATTCAGATTTTGGTACATGCACATTTGACTGATAGATCTGCTCGCACCTGTTTAAACTGGGCTACGCAACCGAGGACATAATCAGCAACATATTTCGAGTGTGTAAAAGCCACACAGCTCTACCAGAGGCTCTTAAACTGGAATTTATTCAAGTAAAAGCCTGTTCTAAATTTGACCATTAGTCACTTATTGGTACCATTTAAGGAAATTGGAATTAGCCATCTGAGAGCTGTCCAGGGAACTACCTCTTTGTTGCAACTATCCGGATTACTAGCGCGGCTATGCAAAAGATCGCTTGGAGCGAAGTGAACCAAATCAATACAAAATTATCGTTATTAAAGTCTTGCTTTCTTGTCTCGGATTATCAAACCCAGTACCTTTATCCCACCGGCCGAATTTTTGCACAGTGAACTCTTTCGCCTATGCAGGAAATTTCTGCCTCCTAATAACAAGATTTGGGCAGCTTTCACAATATTGTGTTTTGGCTTTTTTCCGTTCGCCGATTACCTACATCCACGTAGGCGACTCGGTTGATTCTTACTTTCCACCGGGTGTCGCAATATTTGCCTTCCTGTTTCCTTCCACAGTTAATAATTCAATATTACACACGGTGTGAAAGTATACTGATAACGCTCATTACGCCCAAAAGTTGAAAGAATTTTCCTGTTCTATTAGCTTGAAAGGATGGAATCCAACTGTAAACACCTGTAGGAGCATAAGGAAATTTTGTTATGCTTTTTTTACATTATTAACGCCAAAAAGAAGCCAATCAGTGGGATTGCGCACAGCTTTTAAAACTTCGTAATGCCAATTTCATCTGGACTAAAGCTATCAAAAATGAATTCTTGGGATGTATTCCGACAGACAAAGTGAATGACAAAAACGTTCATAATTAGTATGTAACTCAATGGTATCATTTAAGAATGATTTAGGGGGCGGACCGTCCTCGACCAGGACCCCCTGGTCCTCCAGGTACAAAACCTCCTCGACCTCCACGACTTGAAGTGCCTCGTCCTCGTCCTCTTGCGGCTATGACAACACTCCTGTTAGTTTTAGTCACAAGTTTTAAAATACAACAGAAATTACCCTGAGCACGCAAAATCGCCGATTTCCCGCGTCCAGAAGCTGCAGCAGCTCCAGATTTCTGACCTTGTCGTTTAAACATTGGTGCATTCTTCAGCATGTCGGGAAGTACAAGGAATCTTATTTTGGACCCACGGATATAAACGTTTTCCAATTGGGCAACTCTTCCATCGCGATATGTCACTGTGATATTCGTCATTTGACAGTTCATATTATCCTCGGCTTCTACTAACTTCCCACGGTAGATTTCGCCGGTATTTGTTTCGCATGTCACTATGTGGCCTTCTGCTTCATGCAGTACTTTAATCGGAACTCCAATCGACATTTCAAAATTTTGGATGACTTCACAGATAAAAGATTTTTGAGAATTTTGTTACTTATGACGCCAGTTTGTTTGTTGTCAGATTTCGTTGGGCCTGACGAGGACACTGACGCCACCTATGAATGCTTTAATATTTTTTAGCAATCTATGCAGCATCGGAAAAGGCGCGAGAAAGCGTGTCTTATGTTACCTTATCAGGGCGTTGGTTTTACGCAGTTGTATTTGGCCAAACTATTACAGAAAGTAGCCCAATAGCTTATATTTTATATATAAACAATGTTTTCATATAAAAATATGCTTGCAATATGTTTTCATATAAAAAACACATTGCTTTTTATCCGCTTTGGCTACAATGTCTTAGTAAACTACATAGAAAACTGATACCAAAACTTTCTGGAAGTTAGTTTAAAATAATCTAAAGAAAAAATATAAAGAATAGATCTGAGAATTACATTTTGATAATTCCTTTGCATTCTTAATTTTGCGGTGCATTACTTACAAAAAAATATTTGGTTTTAATGGAAATAAATATATAGGTGAACTCTATAAATATTGAATAAATGATAAGATATTTATAGCTCAGAAAGAACGAAGTAGTGCACCTAAAGTTATTTTGTACCGTGAGTCTTACTTCAGATTTCGGATTTCAAACTTTGTTTATAATCTTCAGGGCATAGTGACAACGCTGGAACCCGCCATATACTTTGTTTACAAGCCGGGTTGTGCATCGTTATTATATTCATTTCATCTTGAAATATCTCCGCCATCGTGAACTAAAATGAGTAGTAGCAACCGGAACAATGAAGCCCGCATTTATGTAGGCAATTTACCGCCAGATATTCGCTCGAAGGATATTGAAGACCTGTTTTACAAATTTGGTAAAATAGCGTACATTGATTTGAAGAATCGACGCGGCCCTCCTTTTGCGTTTGTAGAGTTCGAAGACAGTAGGTAGGTCAAAACAATACAAGAAAAAGTGGGCAAATATTAAGTTACTTCCTCGTTATCTAATCTAGGGATGCCGAAGACGCCGTCCACTCAAGAAACGGTTTCAATTACGATGGCTATAAGTTGCGAGTTGAATTTCCTAGGGGTGCCCGCGACGGTAGGGCGGGAGGAGCTGCTAGTGGACGAAGTGGTGGCAGTGACAGAGGTGGGAATTCAAACAGCAGCCGCAATCGTGGTCCTCCGTCTCGCAGGTCGCAACATCGCGTCCTTGTCACAGGTACTTGTTTACTAATATTATATTGGGCGGGCAATTAACACTACCGTGTATGTACAGGCTTGCCTCCTTCTGGCTCTTGGCAAGACTTAAAGGATCACATGCGAGAAGCTGGAGATGTATGCTTTGCTGACGTTTACAAAGACGGCACTGGTGTCGTAGAATTTTTACGTTATGAAGACATGAAATACGCCGTTAAGAAACTGGACGATTCCAGATTCCGCTCCCATGAAGTATATTTTGTCGTTATTCATTAAATGATTCCTGAAACGTGAATGATTTAGGGGGAAGTGGCGTATGTGCGCGTGAAAGAAGATTATAACGGCGGTGACAGCTATTCAAAACGAGCGTCCGCCAGTCCTCGTCGTGGTCGAAGCAGTCCGACTTATTCTCCGGTGCGTAGGAGCTACTCCCGTTCGCGTTCCAGATCTCGCTCCCGATCCCGCTCATACAACTAATCGTCACTGGTTGGGGAGCTAGTAAACTCCCGCCTGCATTTTCTGTAAAACTTAGTGGAAGGAAGATTATTATTAACCCGTGCTCATCTTTCGCTTGACATTCTGAACACACAATTGGGATGAGGAGGGACAGTACGTTTTTTAAAAAAGGTATGTGAAGATGGTTTTTCCCTCTCTCCTTAAGACCTTTCTTGGATCTTGTCTGGTAAAATTACACGTACTATTACTCTTATTTTTTTTCCTTGACGAATAGCCACTAATTTTTCATTACTATCCTGACAAGTAAGCCTTCACCCCCCCATTTTCCCCTCGACAGACATGTTATTCCCTGTTTCGATAAGAATTGTGTGTATGGAATGTTAGTGTCATTAGGTTTTGTCCTTTTTTCATGCATAAGCATTATTAATTTGTAATCCATTCTTCAGCCCCTTGGAATTTTTGGATGTGAAATGAGGGCAGAAAAGGAAGGAGTTGAGGAAAAGTACAAAACAATGGATCATTGGAGTCTACTTCTGGATGTACACAATTCTGGATTAGGAGGAACCAAAGGATTCGAGGACTGGACTTTGGACTTTGCACTGTACTGGACACTTGGTCTCCTGTCTAGCAGAAGAATGATTGGATCAATTGGAGAACTAGGATGCATCAAGGATGTGCTTCAGCGGTTTTTAGGAGTCGTCGGCTTAGGAACTTTAGAGCAATCCATTTTGTGACTTTGTTTTGACGTTCAAGCACTATGAGAATATCACACAGAAAAAGGAGAGCGAAACAAGGAGAATCCACAATTTAGCAGAAAAGTTTCCGAGGAAATTTTTTCCATCTAAATTGCTGGCAAAATTTTGGAGGAGCCAAGTCACGCGTGTTCAGTGGGAGTCCGGAGTTCAAGCCAGGATTTTTAATGCCACATTCTAAGGATTTTCGTATTTTGCCGGGAGGAACTATTAATTACCGCTACAGGTACGAACAGTATAGGAAAACTGAAAGCCAAGTGTGCATCGTTAAGTGAGCGCTTTGAATGAGCCCATACTCGGAAAGCAAACGGACGGAGGAGAATGTGTGCGCACATTGCCAAATGCTACCAAAGTAGGTTCAGTTTTCGTGTAGACTTATGTTGTATTCTGCTTATTTTCACATAATGTGTATTTAATACTTATACACTTGTTTAGCGCACAGATGATAACACGGAAGAACAAACACTCGCTGTTTTGGACACAGGAGACAGCGGAAGGACCGGCCGAGTGCTGCATAGAGGCCGACTCGGCTACTGATCAGCCCCTGACCAGAATTCGAAAGTTGCTTGATCGCTTGTAGGCTGAATGTTTCATGTGTAGTTGATCAGATCATTTGTATAGAATTATTTATCCTCGAAATACAATTCATTCTTAGTACATAGTAAATTTTTCTCCGCGATTTGAGTTTTTTCTGTAATTTAATTTTTCTTTAGTCGTGGAGCGTCTACGGTAGTTTGTCGGATCGAGAAGACGCCCGTGAGTGTTTCACTCACGAAAGCTTTAGGTAAAGAGTACTTAGACAGCTTTCTGTCAAAGATAAAGAATTGCGAGCTTTTTGTGTGAATTCACGATCTTCCTTTTTGAATGACGGTGGTAGCAACGTTTATTACAGGAGCAACCGCTTTCAAGAAAAAAAAATCGTCTGCTAAAGAGAAACAGGCGTATAGTTTCCGTTCGATATTTGCATATTGACGACATATTGACGAGAGCAATGGCCGTACAAGGATTCGAGCTCTCGGATTGACGTTGAAGTGGGCTTTTGTCTGGATGTCAAAAGAGGAACCCTAATTACATTGGTCGGTGTATTGAGAGTACAGTGATCGAAATTACTATCGGCATAATTATGATTAGACTACGTGTGTCTCGGTGGCTTTTCGAAGATCTCTAGCCGCAGCATAGACAGGAAATCTGTATGTCGAATTTTTGTCTATTGAGTTAATACATTCTGACCTTGTTAAGCGCCCAACTAGTGAACTTCATGAAAGAAGGAAATAGCTGAAAGCATAGACCCCAGGTTTTTCCTTATCGTTTCACATGTATAGCGTAAAGCCTTATGAAACATTCATTCATGACTAAGGTTCCGTGTAAGAACTTGTTCTCAAAAACTATACGCGTCTTGCGTTGTAACATTGGATGTCTGCTTTCAATGCTGACGAAACAGAACCTTTGAAACAGCATTTTTGCTGCACCATGCAAATTTGATCAGAAAAGAAACTCGATGAAAAAAGTATTCAGAAGGAAGCGTAATTTGATGCGGTATTTGTGGTAGATTAATTAAAAATATGCCAAAGTGACTTCTGGCCGGTTCGCGGAAGGTGATACGACTTCTAATTTACTAGTGACGTAACAACCAGACAGCTACACAATAAAAATACTTGTCACCTTTTCGGGTGAACCACGGGAAAAACAGGACAAACATGCCTTTCCTGGCCGCGATAATGAAGATTTCTCTTCAGGTGGAATGTCACATTGCAATAAACAAGCTCAATTACGTAGAACGAGACTGTTATGCGTTCCGAATTTGACGTCATGTTGACATCTTTACACCTGCTTTTGCTAGTTGAATCTCTCCAGGAGGCAAGTATCTTGCGCGAAGGCGTGTAATTCTTTGAATCCTATATTTGTCGATCAGGTGAATTATTCCCCTCATGACTGAAGATTCACGTAACTTTTAAGGCAGTATACAAGTGGACGGTTGCTAGGGAGCTTTCAAGCTTTCAGCTTTTCCGTTCCTTTCTTGTAATTGAATAAACAGGGCCATTTTTCCTAAAGTGTATTCTGCCTAGAGCTTGAAAGCGAATCTTTGCTTATTTGCAGTAATTTAAATTACTGGGCATTCATGTGAAACTTTGATCCGCAATTTTTAAAACAATATCATATCAATCGACATCACGTATCCGCCCGCATGGCTCCACCCCATTAGCCAACTTTGCTAGCAACATCTGTTACTATGGTGGCAGGCGGGGCAATGTGATAGAAGACTGATAGAAGACGTTCGCGAAGGACCAATGAAAAAAGTGCATGCGGTATTTGGTTTGCTCAAGCGCCGAATGTTCGGTACATACACAGTCACTTCTTGGTTAGTGTAAGCTGTTCGGGGCCGAAATCTCTTTTACTATTTGTTTCCTTCAAAAACGGTAAGTCGCACAAATTAATTTAATTACTTTATTTGGTATTACATTGCCTGAAATGTAACTAGAGGAAGTGCATATGAGTGTTTTTCCTGCTAATAAGGGTTCTGAACTTCCAAAGAGTACTAACAGTGTTTTGATTCTCTCGTAGAACATGGCTGACCGTAAAGCAGTTATTAAGAATGCTGATATGTCCGAAGATATGCAACAAGACGCAGTAGACTGTGCGACCACTGCATTAGAAAAATATAACATTGAAAAGGTAAATTGCAACTATTGGGATTTCTGTGGGGGGAGGGAGGTGGCCTGTCTCGTAAATTCTGACGAAGTCTGGGACAAATCTAACTGCCAGAGACCTAGCGATGCTCTGAATTTAATCTTCGGATTGAGACCCCTTAAATTATGAAAAGAAACTTATTTGATCCGCATTGCTTGTTACGTAGGATATTGCAGCGTACATTAAGAAGGAATTCGACAAGAAGTACAATCCCACGTGGCATTGTATAGTTGGCCGTAATTTTGGATCCTATGTCACCCACGAAACCAGGCACTTCATTTATTTCTACCTGGGACAAGTTGCCATCCTCCTCTTTAAGAGCGGTTGAGAAGATCGTCCAGGGTTCTTCGAAAGTGGGAAACGTAACAAGCTAACTTCTCCGCCCCATTTTTCCCGATGTTAAATTTGTCTTCATCCTCACAATTACTGTGTGTAACGTTGGAACACATGTGAAAATTGTTCATTTGCTAGCCGCGTTGCTGTGCTCTAGCTATACTGCCTCCAAATTCGAAAATGGCCGTCAAAACTACCCTAGGTGATTTTTATGTTGTCGTTAATTACAAAGAGTTGGTTTCTGGTGAAGTTGATGATTAAAAAAATGGATTCCTAGTACTTTTGTGGTCTAGCCGCGTTGCTGCATCAGCCAGCGGTTACGTTATGTCCATCTCAAAATGCAGATCAATACATGGTGTGAGGCTACTATCCCAGACGAATTTTTCTTCCCGTTTGTTCTGGAAATAGTCTCTTGCGATAACAGTTACCTTGGCAGCTTGGTATTGCGGGAGAATTATTACGAATCACGCCAGGCGGATTAAGCTTTCCTAATACTTTTAATGTTGACTTTTTATGCGCAAAGAAAAGTTTCACTTAGCACAGGTTGCATTTAAAAATGATAGACTTTTATCTCCAAGGTGGGCGGAGTAAAGGAAGTGAAGAGAGGAAGAGAAAAAAGCTAATGCTCAATATAACCTGGACGTGTGTGGCACGGATTGGAAGAAATCGATTGGCTTGTCGATGTGGAACTTGGAAAAATACTATTTTTACCTTTTTCGCAAGTTTAGATAGGCAATGAAAGCGGCTAAGCAAATCATTACGATGCTAGAGAAAGAGCGCTACACATAGGACCAATTATGTAGCGACGGCAACGACTTACGACAATTTTACGAATAAATGAGACGTCAGCATTACAGCAAGACCGGCTAAAGATACTATTGCTGCTTACTAATGTTTCTATACCCAAGGCTTTAAATTATTACCTTATTCCCATGTTCAAGTACGTAGCAATTCAGCTAGTTTATTCCCACCATAATAACAATTGGACTACGACAGGCTTAATCTAAAATGGAGCGTTGTCGATTAACGATGGCCTGTGTGTTCTCCGTGTTCAATTTCCGTACGGCTACGATCAGCTAAGGATCATTTAACCTATTATTAACGTGTTCTTGATCTAGATCAAGCTAAGATGATTTTCCTCGAAACGTGAACCAGCTGTACAGAAAGTTGGGTGACTAGTGGGGGACGAAATAGCAATACTTAAAACAATAGACTTTTGACTCCCACCACGCTCAAGGGCTAGTCCATATACGTTCAATTTCAGAAGCCAGATGAATATCAAACAAGCAAATCAAGACAAAGTAGACAAAGCGATAAGCCGTCGAGATCGTACGATTTAAGTTGTTCCGATTCGCTACGAACGTCCTAGCTGACAAGTTCTTGCTGTACAGTTGATCCCTAAAGAATAGCAATGTCTCTGAGAACAGTTCCTGTTCTGCAACGTTATCTGAAAGCAAGAAGTTTAAAAAAAAAACGCAACACTTGATTCTATCTCAATCGGTCCCTACGGACTTGTATTAAACTGGAGTGATGTCTGCTGCATTTTGGCTGCAAAAATAAAGAAAAGGTTAGCTTTCAAATAAAGGCTCTTCTAAGCTACGACCTTTTACTCCGTTTTACGGTGGTGAGTAAGGGCGCTAAACGACTCTTTAACTGGCGATAGTTGTTCTCTAACTCCTTCTGATAAGCCACTTGATCCGGCCCAATCAGCTTTCTATTGCGTTCCAGGGCGTCTAGACATCTAAACATGCGCAAAAAATGTTATTACTGTACTTCTCTTAAATAAGGCGAGTATTTACTTTTTCGAAAAATCTTTGAAAGCGAGACGAAGTCTCGTCTGCATTTTTGTCGGCTGTTTCTTATCTTCGCTCAAATCCGACAGAAAAACATGAGCCACCTCCATTGGGCCTTGATTGACTGTAGTGCCAATACAGCCTTGCAGTACCATTTGTAAAATCTTGGGATCTGGGGGTTCTTGCGCTGTAGCTATGGCTAATTCCAGCGTTTTTTTCTGAATATCTTCAATAGCTACTTCGATAGGTGTTAGGACGAACTGAAATAAATCATTTAAGGTAATTAAAGGGAATAGGTTCGTTTTAAGATCTTGAATGACTCACCTGCTTCCTTTCCATGACTTGAATACGTGTTTTAACGTACGGAAAGTGGTTAAAGGTAGTTAAGATCGTTTTCCGTTTGTACTGCTCATGTAAGTCACCATGGGCTCTTCCGTCAGGGGTAAACGGCGTCGCGTACATAAAACGCTCTAATCATAACAAAACTGTGAAAATAAGGGAAAAAAGTGCGAAAAGTTAATACTGACTTATGTTGTAGTTTTTCTCGAAAACGGTGAATCGCTCCCGCAGCTCATAAGAATCAAAGTACGGCTCAACGTACGTAATCTGTATATATGCTTTTTCGGGATGCAGTTTGTTCGAATCCACCAGATTTGAGTCTTTAATTATAACTACATTTTCGGTGCCAAACCGATCTGAGTAGAAATTCTATAAAGAGAAAGGGAAAAGAAGGATTGTGTGCTGTTTTCTTTGGTGCTTTTATAACATTACCTCTAATCGGTGGGAAATTTCGGCAAGTTTCGTTAGCGTGGGTTCTTTGTATACAAACTCTTCCCCGTCGAGATCTCCGAATTTAGACCCATAAAATCCTACACGGAAATAGGTTCCGAAGACCCGCTTGCCTTGTGTTTGTTCTATCTTTGTAAAGGCGTCGTGAAGCTTACTACAAGTATACAAATTTTTTGTAGTGTATTTGGCTCTTATTAGAATAAATAACCGAGTTTTACTTGTGAATATTGATAAGTTTTTTGTAGTCACGATGAGTTTCGGCTATGGGTGTTAAGATCTTGTACACTTCATTCATGGCTTCGTACAGCCCACCCTAATGAAAGGAAAACCAGTGATACTAAAAGTAAACAGGCTGTATCGCATTCACATCTCTATACCGTATAGAACGCGGTGGCAGCTTGTTCCAAAAGCCCGATAAGGCCATTCTCTGTGAAATACTTCCCGGTGCAAATTCCTTCTTCATCGGGTGAAACAACATCGTCAGAAACGGCACTTTCCTCTAAAACATTAGGACTCAGTCGCTGAAATGCCACAGCTCCTGCTGGCAAATGTATACGGTCTTCTAGCATGCGTAGGTATTCGGCAACTAATGCAGCGGAATGGACTAAGCAAAGCGCAGCTTCTGCGTGGTTATTTCGCTACACACACAACAAAAAATGCGGAAATTGGTTAGTGACAAAGAACTACGTAAAAATGTCGAAATTAAAAGAAAGTCGAAAAATTACTTCGGTGTGTTTCTGTGCCATACTCGCTAACCACGTGAGACGTAGGTCGGGCGAATTTTGGTAACCTTTTGCAATGCGATACATGAGATCTAGCAACATTTCGGGGTCTTCTTCGAACTCTTTCATTTTGACCGTGTCCGACAAGATCATGTGCAGGTTAAATATTAGATCGCGAACCTATTATAATTCGCAGACAAATTAGGAAAGTTTAAGGTGCGCGTTATTTTACTTGTTCAGGGAATGATGTGTCTTGTAACTCGGAATCCTCTTCGCTATAAACCAGTATGGTTTTCAGCGATCTTCTCAACGCTTCTTCGTTAAACGAAGAACTGGTGCCAACCAATGAACTCAGAGACATGGTGACTTGCATTTTTACGCGTGCAAAATTCTACAAGATTTGGCAGTTAGTACCATGAGTGCTTAAGGGACAGAAATAGCTTACGTTGCCAATTTCAAAATTCTGCCGCATTAAGGAATAGAGAGAAGCTGAAGCTTGTGATCGCACGGCAGCAATAGCTGAACTACAGTGTCGTAAGAGTCTTAAACATAAATCGGCGCATAATTCTGTTTCCTCGTCGAAAAGGAGACTGGGATACTAAAATGTGGATTCAAATAAAAATTCAGTTAGCAACTTGAGAGAATGACAGGAAAATCAGTAATTTTCGTTGAAAAGAAATAAAAACACATAGGAAAGTTTGAACATTTTGTCATACTTTAAACACAATTGACCGCTGCGTAGCGAACAGATTTTGCAGGAAGGCAGTGCTCTGCGTACAGGCAAGCATGTGTAGAATTACACGAAGTATTCCTGGCAGTAAACCTTGCAAAGTATCTTGTTGTGAAACCACCTAAGAAATTACAACGTTAAATAATATATACGCATAAAATGCCACAAGTACTTGAACAAGAAGTTCCAACGAATCGAGTATTGCCAGATTAGCTTGCGTGGCTAAGTTGCCTTCAATTTGCGCATCGGCGTCCAATTCAGAATCCCGTATCCGAGGCCGCTCTGGTTCAAGAGGGGATCGCCAGCACGTCAAATCCTTTCTCCACCGCAACGCAGGACGTTCGGACGTTGGAGGAGCAGAATTAGGATTTGGACCATAGCCGCTTGTGGTAACGGTGGGTGTTTGGGGAAGAGCGTTGCCTCCTAAAGGCGGTCCTGTGCTGGGAGATGGGTTGCGTTCTACAGAGCAAATATTGAATGTAAGTAGGGAACAAATAATGAGGCGAAAATAAGAAAATCTCGCAATCCAACAGAAAAATAAGGCTATAAAAAGTCAGTAGGAGCTTCAGATTAATTCAAGCCTTTTTCTGGCGAGCAGCTTGCTGTTAGTAACCGGTTAAAACGACGATGTTGATTATTTGTCTTCCAAATCATGCGAAGCAGCTTTGCTTTTTCTCGCTGCGGGTTTCTGAAGCAAGGCTCTTGCAAGGGTCGCTGGGGATCTCTCCCACGTACTGTCCCTTGCGTTCCTTTTTTTTTTTTTTACCTTGACTGAGGCCTGTATAAAACTGGGAATTGCCCACCGTCTGGGCGGCTTCATTCTTTTCGTCTTCTCCTGCTTCTTTTCCACCACCACTAACCCATAAACCTCCAGCATTACCTCTGCGCCGCATCATTTCGTAACGGGCCGAACCTTGCCCCAGGATCACATCCTCTAAACGCGATTTCAGGTCAGTGTGTCTGCTTAAACTTTGTTGCAAAAGTCTCTTCAAGTAACGCTTTCCCTGTTTCCAAAAAAAAAGTTATCAAGCTTGCTACTAGATTATGGTATCAATTGGTACTTTATATTCAAAACACGAGACGGCAGAAAACAGAAGTTCCAGAAGTAGGTGAAGCCGCCTAGCCGGTAATTCCGACCAGTACCGACGTAAAACAGACTCATCTACGTGCCTCAGTATCCACAAGACACAAAGTAATAAATGTCGAGTACACTCGGCATTCAAAGGTATCCTTCGCTGTAAGAACACGTAAATTAACATTAAAAGGAGTTCCGGTAAGGTATGTAGTAGTACTTACGTGGTTGTAGACTTGGTGTTCGTTTGCACGACCAGCAATGGCCATTGCAATATTTGGATTGATTGCCTGAGCTATTACGGTTTCACCTTCATCGTGATGACGATCCCGTCCTAAAATTTCGATAACACATTTAATTTATGAATTTCTTCTCGGTTTAAACAGCACGCTTAGATCTCGTTTTCTTTAACAGTTACCGCGGCATTAGTTTTGAGTTTAAAAGGTTAAATAATTTAACTACGCTTAATTAATTATATAATTTATTTTAATTGATAAGGCTAACAATATGTAAGGCAATACCCAAATGGAAGCACGAATTCTTCAGTGCTGTCCACCCTGATTTACCTACTAGTATTTGCTATACCCTACTGAACAGTGCTTCAATCTCCTGTCTTTAAGACCGAGCACAGTTCAAAATGGGGAACATTTCAGTTTTTTATTTTGTTACTATTATTATTATTAATTTAAAGAAAAGAAATGCGACTACCTCTTGCTTCTGGTTTCCAATCATACAATTGCGGTAAGGCGTCTAGAACAATGCTAATAAGTGGTAAATATAGGGTAGCCACACGGGCTTTGCACTGCCAATCTGCATATCGGGCGTCCCAATCATGACACGTAAGTAGGTTGCGAAGGCAGTTAATCGATTTGTTGTGTAAAGATGGATCACTAGTGAAATTAAGACGATGCTTAAATTGTAATATTAGTATATTACATTAAGGCTTACGGCATTTCAAGTACACAGGCTAGCTCGGAGAGGAGCAAGCCAACTAGGAAATGATGTTGCTGGAATTCTGACGAGAGTTCGGCGTATTGGGAAATGCGATGCGATGACCCTCCTATCAGGGTAGACACAAAGGAAGACTGGCTGTTGGAAGATGATACCGAAAGCGTAGGAGAAGACGGCGCAGACGATAGCGTAAATGGTGTCGAAAACGGCAAATTCAATGCAACGAAATGTTCATGGCTGCAGACAATTCTCAGGAAGTCCAGCTAAAACATTAATAAGCGTAATAAGCAGTTGTACTCAAAGCATAAATGAAAGGCACCTTCAAGCTCGTCAAGTGTGATATGTCTCCAGTATCCTTGGTTAACTGCTTGGTGTATGACTTGACTAAGGAGAAGACGAAACCGCGATCCATTACCGATAGCGCGTCATAAAAGAAGAAAGCCAGGTGAGCGTTGAGTTGACTGGAATACTAAACCACACATTACAAAAAGGTAATTTACCCATTTTATATACATAAAAAAATATACCTTCAAATTGTCTCTTCCTTCTTTCCCAGCCGGGTTCAGAATCTCAGTAATGACTACGTTCACGACGCAAATAATATCGTCCAAGAGGCGTTCCGGGAAACGGTGTTTGCGAGGAGCGTCAAGTAAATTATGCGTGGCAAGGTGCTCTACCATGCTTTTCACAATAACCTCAAAGAAGAACCTAGAAAATCTATTAAATCTTACTTTAAATTGGAAAGATTTACGTTTACCATGCGTTGCTTAGGAGAAGTTCTCTAAGGTCTTGATTGTGAGGGCCACACATACCCCAATGCATTGCAACTTCTTCGTGCAGCAATTTGCGTCTGATATTCACTCCATAATTCGAAGATTCTTAGATAATTAAATAATTTAAAAATAGCTCTTTTATAAAACTCACACGAAATACCTGCACCAGTTCTCATACTAGCAGCACGATCGACTCCTCGAGCAAACAATCCGTGTACTTCCAGATCATTGTCTGTTTGTGTGATGTCAGACTGACTACTACTCCTAGGAAATTAAGTATAAGAATCTTCGTCGTATCAGGCACTTTTTTTTGTACCGGTGTCGGCGTTGTGGTGGCATAGAGAGCGGGCGCCCTGACGGTGTAGTCGGACTGGGGATTGGAAGTTGCATGTTTGAACAACTCAATTGATAATGAAGATACGTAACCAACAAGCTATTTCGACCATGCTGATCATTCTTTTGCTTCAGGTCTTCCTAAATATTCATTCTTTTATACGAAGTTATACTTCACTGTCAGTTATAACTTACACTGATAGTGTGGACGAGGACAGCCAGCGTGGCAAAGCAATCACCGCCAATACTCACGCTCTTTCCATCCCATACCGGTGGGTTGACGAGCAGAGTAAAAAGCTTGTCCATTACCAGCGGCAGAAACTTCACAAGAGGCTCCAAACGCGCCTGTCGTAGGCTAAGGATACTAAAAAACGATACCGAAGCCCATAAGAATTTTACATTATGATCACCATGTGTAGTTTACCTTTCGCGAAGATCTGTTTCTCTGGAAGACTCCGTGGGTTTGGCAGTCGAGAGAATGTTTTCCTCTAATTGTGCAACGTTACCCAAGAATCGCTCCAAACACGGGTCCTTAATAGTTTTAATAAAAAATAGTCAGTATACGTAAAAAAGGTAGGTAACCCCTAGCAAGTGGTACTTGAGTGTGCACTGACGAGACGGGTTCCAGTACAACGGTAAAGATATCTTTTTGATTGTCCACCCATCGTGTACCGGGTAAAGGAACGTGCGGAAGAATGTAAAAATACCGTGGGTGTAGGTTCCCCATCAAAACCGGCAAACCAAATTCGCCATGTTGTAAGCTTCCGTCTTTAAGTAACGGCAGCCACTAGCAATAGCTTATGTTAGCAACTATTCGAATTTATCGTTTCATTATTTACCGAATAGCCGACAACAGTTTCCACTGGCGCAACTTCAGTTTTCTTTTGACAAGAAATATGGTAAAATGTAAATAGTAAATGATGCACATCTCGTAATGGGGCAGGCAATTTAATTTTTATTTCGTCGTAGAAATCAGGGCACCTAGGTAAAACAAAGTTACAGTTGTTCTCAATACAAGTACGAATAACTATAACGCGTAAACCTGAAAATAAGAAAAAATTAATTGCACTTACTTATTATGGTAAGTAACCGCTGTGAATGCTTCGGTGGTAAATTCTGGGCATGACGATTTTCCAAAAATTACTGGTAATGCATCGCTGTCTTCTTCGCCGCATTTAAACTCAATTTTCACCGCAATATTTCTCGCCGAACCTAACAATCGTTTTACGATGCTATTGTGGATTGACGACTTATTTACCTGGCCGGTTGCCAAAGTTGAGATTCTTCGGATAAACAAACAGAAGATTTCGATAATTATAGTGCGGGGCATAAATTTCACGCAAAGGGAATTCAACCAATTCTTTCGTTGGTCGTACAGTCTCTTCTACGAAAAAAAAAAATTGTTTCACAAACAGTTACAATCTGCTTTACAATAAATACAAAATTACCTGGATAAGGGCGAAGCTTAACTAACTCAGACGTTAAACAAAATTTGACCTCTTCCGGACACGGCGAAACTTCTAGTTTAAGGGTTCCTGGAATGCATTTCAAGCGTCGCAGCGCTGTATTTGAACGCTTCAACTCTTGTAGGTATTTGAACAAATCTTCATCGCGTAGCCGTTCCCCTTCCTAAAGTATAAATGGCATTGCAACTGCTAATCCACGCTTAGCGTTACTAATGAACCTGCTTAAAGAACGACGAAACAGTTAACGTCACAGGCCGAAATGAGTCCAAATACAGGCCAACGTCATCCGAAGACCAGCTATGGCGTTTATCGGCTCCAGGTTTTCTTTCGACCGAGCCTCGTCGGACTAGAGACCCTCCAGCTTCTTTACGTTTACTTTCGAAACTAGCAGCATTTCTACGATCCAGTGAATTAGCATTACCGCTTAGTCTATGGAAAAAAATTTAAAAAATGAGAAAATCGATAGCAAACGATGAATGCTTATTACAGAATGTCAGCTGAGTCGCTATCCAGACTGTTGGTACCGTTGAGTATACTATGCAGGTGAATGCCAGTCCACGCAAAAGGCATCCGGTAGTGTCCCAGCCGTTCGCAAGCCAAAACGGCTAACGATTTGACCTTCTCTCGATTCTAATCGAGGAAAAATTAAAGTTTTCTGACGGGGAATAGTATTTTTTTTTTAAATTTACCTTGTCTTCTTTGATATACGGTTCAGCGCACTCATTAATGTCCCCTTGGAGTACTTTTTCGAGTTTAACCACCAGAAAGAGATCAGTCGAAGGGAAACTGACATCAAAGACGGCCGATCGACTCAAGGTGCTAATATCTTGGTACGGAACATGGGAAGTAAGCATTTTTTTCAATGTTTCTGAGTTAAGGTCGAAATAAAAATTTTCCGACATTTTCTTCTTTTCTTTAACGTCGTACAAAGCCATGGAGGCGAATATAGGTTCGACTTCCAGCTCCAGCCTGAGACCAAGGATGCGTGGATTAAATCTCTGAAAACCTTTTCAGATATCAATCACTGACTGTAATTGTGTGCATTTAACGAGCAAAGGGTGGCCTTTATGCTCGGCAGGCATCTCCGCAGCAGTGCGACGCTCAATAAGTTCTTCGGCATCTTGCATAGGATACAAGGCAAATATAGCTTCCTATGGATGCCATAATGGCAATTTTAAAAATGCGCGTACATTTTAATAATCTTTTATCAGAATACCTGCTTAATTTCTACACGGTGAGCCGTGTTATTTGCATCCACGGCTTCTTGTGGCAAACGATCCAAAAGCGACGGCAAGAGAGCATCTCCTAGAGACTGACGCAAGTCAAAGCTGGCCCACGAGCCTCTAGGCGTTTCTGTAAGACTAACACTAGAATGGGCACTAAGGGTGCTACGCCGTGATTCTCGGGTACTCGAGGACCGGGCTGTCAAAGTGGTATCCAATGTATTGCCTTCCTCGTCTTCATCACAATCCAGTTCGAATTCTTGTCGAGGAATAGTACGTAAGATATCGCTCTTTAGCTGAGAGGCTAGAGGTGGAATTGCATACTGCTGATAACGACGCTGTATTACAACCCAGTTGGCAGTCGTGCATTTTACTGAGGCCCGAGTCCGGGTATCTAACTGATCCCTGTATAACAACGATTATTTTGAAATTTGGTTGGGCAATAGAACGAAAAATAAATAATAAATAAAATAAACCAAAAAAAGCCTACAGCGATTCCAAGGGAAGAATTGGGTGGATTGTACGGATCCTTCGAGGGAGACAAAGAATTTCCAAATCATCGACTGGGAATGACAACAGTGGCTTCAGAGGATCTCTTTCGGTCGAAGATAAATGTCGCTGAATAAAATCTTCATAATCAACGGGATCCGATGTGTCAGTCGTTTCGATCTGTGAATGAAAAAGGAAGCTGGAAAAAGGTGTTTGATGCAATAACCTTTCTTACTGAATAAATACTGGCGATGCTACTTGTGCAGGAAACGGTACGCGTTGTTTGGCTGCCGTAACTGACGACACTTGAGACCTGACGTCTGACATCGGCTGCATGTTGCCTGCGATGAAAAATCACATTTTTACTACATTTTATTAATGAGCTAAATTACCGCACAAGAAGTAAGCTAAGATGTCGGGTATCTATATAAATCTGCAAAACGGGGGGAGGGGGATTCAGTGAACTCAACGAACGATATTTAAATCTGGAAAATTATGCGCTTTTGTAATAATTTCTACCCGAGCATTTCTAAACTTAAAAGTTCGTTGTCTCGTTTCTACACTTGTTTCCCTTTGAAGTTAAAAAGTCGTGAGTGCGTCGTGTAGGACTGGATTTCAACTCTGCCTGGAATAACCATGAAATTAGACAATTTCTTTTAAGATTTTCATAGTTTAATAATGGAGCACAGACTTAATCTTGTTTGGGAGTTATTTCTATTGGAATCAAGTAACGAATAGAAGTACAAATGGCCACTAAAGCGAACTTTACCTGGAAATCTTCTGGGCAAATGCACGTTGGTTATATCCCGAATTTTCGGACATTTTGACACTTTTACACCAGGATTCTTTGCATTCTTATGAAAATATAAAATTTGTTTGCACAGCAACTACTCTGCAGTATTTTAAGTATTTTTACGCCAAAAGCAATGTGGAGTAAACTTAACGGATTAATCAGCTTGTTGTTTACAGCACATAAACGCAGTACGCCACACCCACCCTAAATTTGTGTGCATCTAGAAAAGGAACCCATATCACAAAATTAGAGATTGAAGTCCGCATCGGAGTTGGGTTAATTGATTTTGTGCCGTTAAATACTTATAAATAATATATGCAGTCAAAAGTGTTACTTCTTAGTACTTATTTTCGTGGCATAAAATGTTGAGTGCCCTTTTGTTTTCTATCGGTTGTACCTTATCTTCGTACGGAGTAAGTTACTTCAAAGAAGTTAAGAAATAAAAACTTTTTGCCTTTGGATAAATCCGGAACATTTATTTATCCTTAATTAAGGTCGATCGTGAAAACTTCAATGATTAATTTTTAGTGTATTGCGTATTATTGTAACTGGCCAAAAAAAGCAAAGAATCTCAGCAATTGATACATATTTATAGGAGATTTTTCATATGTACTGTAAATATTTATTTGTTCGTCTAAGATTAGGGTCACTAACTTATCGAAAGCAATTTGTTTTCCAAAACTGAAAAGACAACCGATTAGTCTTTTTGAAAATTTTGTATTTTCGCCAAATTACTGACGCCAGTGAACTCTAATGACAAGAGGTCAAAAGCTTTAAAATAGGCGTGGTCAAGTACGCTACCACAACAAAAATAGCAGGTGTCAGTATTTGTTTTGGAAAAAAAAACATCGATTTTCCCATAAAACGGACGTATTGCTGGTATTTTAAAGCTTTCTCAATCGTAAGAACCAAATGAATGAGTATTCGTATAATCTAAAGTGTATATTTGTAGGAATTGATTTAATATCGAGGCACCAGGCTAAGAAACACGCTCCGCCCGCACGAGGTCGAAGCTCGGGAAAAATGTCTACAGCAAAGGTTATAAATGTGTGGAACCTTGGACGAATGAGCTATCTGCCAGCTCTTAATGTACAAAATGCCATAGTCCGAAAAATACTAGCAAACCCTATGGAACAAAATAACACACTGCTTTTAGTCGAACATGTCCCAGGTATTGTATTCTTGCTTACGTAATTCTTATGGCTACACGTAATCTCGTTTACCTAGTTAGAAACTAATAACGAACGCTTAGGCGGATTATGATGTATGGCGCCTCTCTTCGCATAAGAAGGCAAAACGTCTAGTCAGCGGAGCGCTGTCGTCAGAGAATTCAAAACCGCTAAGAGCACTTAACGTCCACTGTGGCGAAAATAATCATCAGCCTCTCCAGCAATAAATGGACACATTATGGAACCAACTTTGATCTGGTAGCAATTCTTATGCTTGCCCTCTTATAGCACCGTAATTATATCCTCCATTCAAAAGTCCTTGTTTAAAAATATGATTAAAAATAAAGGGGAAAAAAAGATCCCTAAAAGTCTAATCTTTCTACCTGAATCAAGAAGCTTTAAGCTCGTCAGATTTTTATCTCTTTGCAAGTCAGACGTTTTTCCAATGCTAGAAGAGATATACTTGAAATTAGTGTCGCTTAAAAAAAACGGAGAAGCTGATCCATGGGGTTGCGAACGTTTTCCTGACGCCAGCATTCCCCTGAGCTTTACGCGTGAGAAAGGAAAGCTGGAACTCTACCATATGAAACAAAATTGTCTATATCTTAAGTGTGGATGTCAAGCTTGATTTGCAAACCCAGTGGACAGAAGCACTGAATTATTCTTTCTGAAAACAAGATATCTGTGACACTGAAAAAAAAATTGTTTTCAGTTTATACAGTAGGAATACGAACAGCAGGATATCCAGAGGAAGAAGAAAATCGGCTTAAAAAATTGGGTGCGGAATTCTACCGCACTAACCGCGGAGGACTTATCACTTTCCACGGACCAGGCCAATTAGTTGCGTATCCTATCCTCAATTTAGCGCACTTTCAGAAAAGCATGAAATGGTACGTTCGTCAATTGGAGGAAACAGTCGTTCGTCTTTGCCGAATGAAGTATGGTCTTCCAGCTACAACTTCGTGTGACACTGGGGTTTGGATTGGGGATTCAAAAATATGTGCTCTAGGTAATAACGTTGTTATTTCGCAAACATCTGATTATAAAATGTCATTTAGGAGTGCATGGTGCTCGGTTCGTCACATCTCACGGCCTTGCGCTCAACTGCAACATTGATTTGAAATGGTTTTCACACGTAGTTCCGTGTGGTTTACACGGAAAGGGGGTGACGTCTATTAGCCAACAATTAGGTCGTGATGTTAGTATACAAGACGTAACCCCACACCTAATACGCAGTTTCCAGGAGCAGTTTGAGGTTGAAGTGCAAGATGTACCCTCAGAATTCTGTAATGAGATACGTCAGTCATCCATGGAAATGTCATAAGCGATAAAGACCGGTTGTAGCGTGCACTTTTATATGAATGCAAGAGTTTAGCAAAAGTTTTTTGAGACTACCGGAATCAAACATATGTAAAGAATTGTAGAACTATTGTAAACATACAATGTGCAACTTAATTACCTGCATCTCGTTTCCAACTTTTTCAGCAATTTCAGTTTATTCATACCGTTTAACAAGTAATGCTGTGTGCCTTATGAAAAATATGCGAAAAAATTGGCAATCCGTGAACTGTGGCAAAGATTTGGCAAAAACAGCAGACCGCCTGGAATTTTTTGGATCAAGAGAAATTTTGTAACTAAAAGAACTAACCAAAAGTTCATTCAGGATTACGCTGTGAAATACGCTAGATGTGATTGAGGCTATTACCTTTGGCAAAACCTCCTAGAAAGTTACATACGGTAGATGATGCATCTCGATCTTTAGAATAATCTTGGCTTTGAAGTAGCGAAAGTCTGGATGAGCAGTTTTTGAGTTTCTATCCCCAAAATCAAGTAGGAAAACTTTGAGGATATCAAGTCAAAAACAGCTTTAAAAAATTGAAGGATAACTTCATACAAATGCTTCTTATAGTTTCGAAGACAGCGGCGTCGACAAAATCGGAAAAGTTCCTAATTTGCTATGTATTCTAAAATTCATGCTCAGATTAACAAATTAGGCAAGCAATTTTTTTTAATTATGACGCCGCATTCCGAAAAATAAAGAAACACTACTGTCGTGAAATTTTAGGATATCACATAACTCTGGTTGTGTACTCATCAACAGTTTGTGTATTTATCCCCACGTAATTACTCAAAAACTTCGACTCTTCAAGAGCCATAACTGCAGCCGAAATTTCCGCTGCAGCCGGTCTTCCGTAACAGGTTGTGGAAACTGCCAATAGGTGACAGGGCGTGCGCAAATCCTATCTCGACTGCACTCCCATGCAGGGCTTCTCAAGACTAGGCCTGAGGCATTCTAGGCACAAAGGACCTGCGAGGACTTCCCCCGCTTGGGTTTTGTCAATGCAGCATGAACTGGCTGGACTGAGTGGTAGCAGTGTTACGATTCTTGGGAGTCTCTGCCAGTGCAACAAACCGGGAGCTTGCTCCAGGACCTCTGTTACGGTCTTCTCTTTTAAGTTGCATTTTAAAGTAGTTTTTGTAAACGCAGAAAAGTGAATTAAATACTTACATCGGAGACAATTATTTTAAAACCACTCGGATTTACAAGATTTGCGGATACGGTGTTTATTTCATCTAAAAGCTCTAAATCCTAGCCATTCTGGTGTCAACAATGCATTTGGAAAGTGTGCTTTAAATTCCTATTGAAGTTTTAATGTCAAGAAGGTGCAAACCGGTGAGTGCAAAAGTATTCGTGCTCGACGAAACAGCTATGGTAATTTTTTGCCCATCTCATATTAGCAAATATGAGTAACGCCACTGTTCTGGAGTTTATGCAAGGACCTCTAGTCACTTGGGTATGTAGTCCGAAACTTGTATCTTTATTTCGGTATTTTTCACAATTTTTAAATAATTTATTTGTTCCATTGCTATAGATCGTCTGCATTGTACATTTTTCCCATGTTGATAGTAAGTAAAAACGTAATAAATAGCAGTACATTAACGTCACATGTATTGCAGAAATAAGCATGATTCTCGGTGTATACATTAAGGCAGAGCTATTTGGTATATGTTAGGAAAGAGACATGTACCATGCAGTGCGCGAATGCGTGGGGTATTAACAGTAGTTTGTACCGCAAATGTGACTCTAAAAAGATAGATAGAAACACAAAGAATGCGTCACACAATCGAGTAAAGCAATGCTCGCAAGATTTATTGCTGTAAGTCACTGTATTCCCAAAGATGTAGCGTTTCGCGGCATGCTGGAAAAGAATAAAAATTTTGTGATCCAAGACGCGAACACCTAACCTTGAATTCTCGATGCCTTCCCTTACATTCTCAAGGTAAAGGAGGAAAGTGTGCTGTACGGCATATTTCACTCGTAAAGGAAGTATTTTCACGACAAACCTGGCTTGTAGTTGAGACAAGTTGGTTTGCTCTTACGAATTTTTTGTAATTTGCACATTATTTTTAAAATATATTTTGAAATGAATTTGACCGTGATTTCTTTTCGAATAAATTTAATTAAGATTTTTTTATATAATGATGAGATTTTGTTTGTTCTTCAGCTGGTGACAGAAAGTTTATATGCAATGATAGACTTTCTTAAGTAAAATAACTCGCTCTTTTTCAATTAATGGTATTAACTTTCATAGCTTCTCCCTTAATGCCGACATCTTTATTTGTTTTTCCTAATTTACAGCTGGAAAAGCACGGAAATGCCCCCAAGTATGGTGACTAACCATTGGGCCATTGGTGCTTCCGGTTGGTAGGAAGCTGCTTTTAGAAAGCTATGTATTGATTGAGACCAGAGTCTCCACTGTATTGATCTCTACTGGATGTTTGTTATAAGAGTACGTTAAATATAATGTTCCTTAAGTTACATAAAACGCACATTATGAAGCACGTTTGCTGAATCGGACATTTGGCAATGTTACGAGGTCGCTCACAGCTCTGGCTTTAAGCGTATCCCTTGGTGTCCTTATCCCGAAATCGACTTTGAAACAACAGCTATGCTTGTTTGTGTGGCTAACATCTGCGCGCCCTTATCACACTGAGCGAACTCGGCATAATTCTGCGCTAGTTTCGCAGTGTAAACTGTGCAATCTTGACTGTGCAGAATTATCTCTCCAAATGCACCAAACGTGTTGTCTGCTGAAAACTGGCGCTGTAGTCAAAATAGAAATTACAAATTTTACGCATATCGGTCTAAATTTCCAAGTATTTCTTTCGTTGCCTGCAAAATTAAAACTAATTGTAGTATTTATTGTCGATAGTCCAATGTTAAGCTCATTTTAGCGCACAATGTCATCTTCAATTAAATTTGGTAAGCTATAACGCAAGTTTCAGTAAATTCGTTTAAGGTGGGTTTTTAGTTCGTTTCGAGCAAGTTCGTTTATGGCAGATTATTAACTAACCGAACTTAAATCTACCTGTAAAGGCGGATTTAAGTTCGTCATTAGTTAATTAGTTCCAGTTAGCTTGTTTACTTGTTTGTTTTTCTTTTCGAAATAAATCGTTGACTTTGTCGCTTAATGTATTCATGGTCATGTAGTTTATGCTATTGAGAGCATTACTTTCTAGCTGGGGGCACCGGACACCCGACTAATAGTGCGGGACACGCAATTAACACGTACTCTTCTCGAAGTCTTTTCAGGGCAGTTATGAGAACTTTGAAATTTGCCATTTAGCAATATCGTATTATTTTTTAAAAAATAAAACAAAACAAATAATAAGTAAAAACAGGAATTCTGTAGTAGATTTCAGTAAAGCCGGCGGGATTTTACTTCACCACTTTGTGATTAGAAGGAACCTCGCAAATTCCGCGAATTCCATACTTAAGAAAATGTCTGTACTGTGTATGCACTGAAGGTTTGGTTCTGGGAATTCAATTAAAGCTCGACAACTTGGGGTCGATCCCTTTGCTTATTTTAAACTAGCCGAGTCAGAACCTTATTAGGAGTTCGGTTGATTTCTGCCCGACCTTGTTCAGTTGTGCATGAACCGGCCTTGGTATGTCTACCTTGGTTCCACTGCACCATCACGTTATGGCCAATGTGCGTTAAGTCGAGAATGTTGCGCCTGAGCCGAGTCAGGCTCTTATTTTTTGGCTTAGGATTTCACGAGAGTCGATTTCAGCCCGAGTGTCTACCCTAGGTCAGCCGGGGCTTGTTGGGTACAGTAAAGACATGAGTTATTGAACAGGGGTTTTCAGAATGGGTGTTAGGGCACGTTGGGTGGTGCTGAACGCTGTATGTGGTGTCACGAGCTTTGAGCTACTCCGAAAGAAGGATAAAGAGGAAAGAGAAAAAGTGTGTCGAAAAACTTTTCTTATGTCTAAACATTATCTCTTACTATTGATCCAGCTGGAAACTGTTGTTCAAGAAATGTGTTATTTAACGATAAAGTTGGAATACTCTATTTAAACGCGACTTTAAATTTTCCCTATTTTTCCTACCTTAGTAACGTTTCCCAGGTGCTTCGATTAGTCGACGATGTTAGAAATTTAACAAACTTTAAATCCTTTTCTCAGAGTATACTCGTCAGTTGCTTTATAATTTTTGAATTTTATATGGTAAATACCAAGTCGGCTTTTAACACGCTTTTGACACATTGATGTATTTTTTCTTTTAAATAACATAGAAACCCTTCCACATATGATTTACACCACTCGTACACAAGAGAATATTTTCAGCAAAAAATGGTTGGCGTCAATATGCGAGAGCCTAGACTAGTATCAAATAAACATGAGGATTTTGTGCATCTTATACGAAAATTGCTTCATAACTCCATATGGAAATGTTTCATGTAGAAAAGGGCAGACAAAGAGGCGTTATGAAACACGGAAAACGAGATCCTTAATATGTTTTTTACGTGACCAAAACAGCAGTAATTAAGGAGAGCTTCTGGAAGTTGCTCACCGCTTGCGAAGCACTCTATAAGAAAGCGTAATACTGTGGCCGGAAATAACGAAACTTACCTCATTGCGTAAAAATGTACCCGCTAATTTAAGAAAAAATAATACAATTTACTAAAAATTACATTCCAACCGTGTTAAGTGTAAATTGAGATTGATTTATTCGTTACTATCTGTTACGCATCTAAAATGAGATCTGGATCTTGAGTATCAAGAACGGAAGTAAAAGGCACTTGGAAGCATGAAAAACTGGTTGGCAGTGTTGTGGAATAAATCGACACGAAGATCAACTTCAATCTCATGTCTTCCTTTGATAAAAACGACCAATACAAAAGTACATGAAAGAAAATAAATAAAACAAGTCTAAGTTTTCTCATAACTTTCAACGCTATATGTAAAAGTTACAGCGTGCGACTTCAGAAGAAAGCAAACGAAAGATTTGGAGGACACATTTAGAAAGATGCTTACAAAAGGAAAAAAAAATCGAGGTGCTTTGACAACAATAGAAACTTCGTTTGGTGCAAAGAAATGCAAAGGAGCTGTGACGAAGAAGCGACAAGAAATTGCAAGTTTCACATGGTAGGAATACATTATAAAATCAGCTCCGTTACTTTCAGGCCACACATACACCGTATACTTTCCTCGTGTGTTCGATTTGCTCTCGCCCACGTTTCTTTTTGTGTGCAGTATAATCGCTTTAAAGCAAACAGGGTTTCACTCTAAGCGTAGCTAGCTTTTCTTTCGCGTTATTGCACGTTTTTGTGTACTCGAACAGGCGGAATACAAAAGTTAATGGCTTTGTGAATTGAGAGCTTCTATTGTTTTGTTTCACGCATTTGATGTTTCGCGCGGGAAAGTAGGTTTGCCACTCTACTTATCTTTCAACAGCAGGTCATGGACTTTGAAGATCCGAAATAACTACCTCGTGCATCTATTTTAAGCTTTACTGAACAGTCAGTTTTAAGTAATTGTCTGATTTGTGTATTACAGATTGGACGCTTTAAAGAGGATGCAGGAACTTCGCCAGTGGATTTGTTGCAGCTTACTGATGGAGTCTTTCTGGACGAAGTTCTGTCGCACATGTAAGTCGCTTTTGTACGAGTTCTTCTAATTCCCTTTGGTCGACTTTTTTTCGTGTAAAGAATCCCCAAACCTTTGCTCTTCGTTCTTAACGATCAAGACAAAAGGTCTTAGTATAAAACCATGGTTTGTAGAAGCTTTACTTAATGAGGGCAGAGACCGGAAATATGCTCTGCTAGAAAAAAAAATCGTCGGGAGATGAGTAGGGGGCCTGGTGGGCAGCCAGGAGGAAATCCGCATTTCTTGTCTGAACATGCAGAAAAAAAAGCCAATAATCCAAAAGCGCAAGTCAGCAATCAAGAATGCGTTTCTCTCGTTAGTTTTTTTTAGGAAGTTTCCTGGATAGTTTTTGCTAGGGGTAGTTTCCTGGTCTTAGACGCGAAATCATTTTGTAAAAGTTTTTCTTTTGATAAAGAAAAGGAAAAAAAAATGAAGACAGGATTACAAGTCACTGCCGATAACTATGCCAGTTCGCAATGTCCCACCAAAGAAAGACGAAGTGAAAGTCAAATGCTTATCTTGCTAGTCTTGATTCTTCGAGTTTATTTGCATTGTGACGATACTGATACAACATAGACATATCACGCTATGACTTACATCCCGCCAAAAGTGAAAGTTTTTCCACTATCCTTGGGAATTCTTTTCCCACAACCCGTTTACTCATTTTCGTAGTACGATTTTAACCGACGAAAATAAAAGCACGTCTACGTACTATGCACGCGTAATCTATTATATACCTCACGCTTGCCACGACCGTGCCCTCCTTTTGCCCTCTGCATAGAGTACGAGCGCATAATGCAATAAGCTTAACAAAATATTAAACATAAAAATAATTACAGATGCCAGCATACTAAACCTAAAATGAAGAGAAAAAGTGAAATATATCGTAATGGCTGTTCATTGTACATCCTAATTTAGCAACGAGTTTTAGCGTAATCTACAAATACCAAAAGAAAAAATGAAGTTCATTAAAGTCTTTTTATGTACACCTGGTAAGCGTGTACTTGGTTAAGAACCGCTGTGCATGTTCAGAAGAAAACACGCATATTCGGCTTTTTTCATTTTTTCTTGTCCGTTACTACTTACACGCGTGTTTTAGCTCAAAGACCTTGAATTCATAAGGTTCGATTTGAGTTCGATAGAATCCGGTGGTATTTTACCCCAATGCGCTCTGGATTGTGCTGGTGGGTAACCGCATCAATTTTTTTTATGTTTAACCAAAGTTCTCCCAGAGGACCCCCCAAGACTTAAAAAATGGTTGGCTTAAACCTGAAATGTTGTTGCTTCGAACAATGTCTTGATTACTTTAAAAAATAAAATAAGAATGAAAGAAGAAATAAAATAAAATGGAAGAATTTTTAAATTTTAGTTATTTTCTTGGTGTGACTGTTGATGACAGTGGGTGGTTGTTGTATTCATTTAAAAAAATATTTTTTGACAACTGTATCGTTCTTTTACTGTTGACAGTGAACAAAATATTCACTGATATTCAGCAAGAAGTAGTAGAAAAAGGGAGTCTGTGGACCTCTGGTTTGTTTGTATTGTGGAAGTTCTAATGTCATGGAAACTCAGCTATTGTCCCATGTAGAACCTCGGTAAAATACAATAGTTCTGCAGACAATACGAGTCGCTTGGGCGCAATCATTTCTTGGTTTCTCTTTGCTTTCTTTAGAAAAAATAAGAAATCTTCGAGAAGTTTCCAAGAACGTGTAAAACAATAAAAATCTCAAGAATGGTCCAGTCTGTAAAAAGTTATTATATGCACAGTATGGAGTTTGGTCCCATTGACCTATAAACACCCGTAGGCAGGCCTCATACGAAGTGGGGAGACTGTTACTCTTCTTTGTCATGTTACTCTTCTTTGTCATTGAAAAGTAACGTCGGATAGGGGTCTTTGGTGGACTCGTCTTAACTTGCCTCAACCTGAGCAATGGAGAAATTTGTCTCGAAAGTATGAGCATCTATTCATGTAAAGATAAAAAAGGGTTCTTGTGATAGCGCCAATTTTTTAGGCATTTTTCTAATTAGAGCTTGAAGGTATTAGCATGCTGCAGCACGTAATACATCCTAACATAAATACGCTTTTAATAAAAACAAGTTGTGATTTAAACTGCGGCAATTAATGAACTTTCTCACGTTTTAATTCACCCAGACTGCTGCAAGCTAGCTAGCCCGCCTTGCACCGTCTTTTCCAAGTCTCAAGGTCTTCCTTCACATCTCCCTTCGTAGTTCAGGTTCTGGCTCGGCTAGCTGTAGTCGGAACCAAAAAAAAGGGAAATGGTCATCACCGCGACCCGTGCATTGGTTAAGTTGCTCGAGGCATTTCCGTTCCTTCTATTCGCTTCGCCAGACCTGTAACCGAAGGAAAGCCTTAGCTATCGGGATTGAAAATGCAAGCATTTGAACCCACTTTCACGTATGCCTGATTTTTTTTTTTTTTTTTTTTTTTTTTACGAACGGTAGTGAGAAACGGGTCCGTGCTTGCCCATGAGATAATCAACATAGAAAATACAGCGACACTGTTCCCTAAAAGACAAGTGTTTTCCTAATGTGGATATATATTGCATGCTTTCGAACATGTTTTCTTACTCAGTAGCCTGAGCGTACCCCACTTGGCTGCTGTGAGTAGTATTGCGTGACAGAAACCTTGATATTGGCAACTATTTGGAGTGGGGAAGAATACACACGGCTATTTTGACTTTAAAATCAGAGCACCTTTTGTTACGCGCCATCCAGCACGGTATGGGCAAATGCAGATGAGTTTCGTTCAGATTCATAGCTTTTTTTAACCTGCGTGAGCTTTGGCACTTTGTTAAGAACAATTTATGAAGCGAAGTGTTTCAAAAAAGAAGCAAGATGACAGATTACGGATGCATTCATAACTTTTGGAGCTCGTTAATCTAATTCAGTATTAAATGCAAAGTTGTCGAGTCGGTGTATAAAGAAAATAAGTAAAGCAATTTCATTTTTTAGGGTTGTATTTAATTTTAAAATCAGTTCACACGCAAGTGAAAATTATTCTTTGTTCTAGTTTTTTGGACATCATTCCTGTGAGAGGAGGGCTAGTGAGCACGTATGATCGTAGAGAGAGGTAAGCTCAATTTCGATGCGTCTTTCCGTTAACTTTGTTTCGTATGTAGTCACGACAAATTTAAAAGATCGTAATTTTTAAGGTTTTTTAGATTAGTCAACTGGTTTATTTCACTGCTCTGTTTTTTTTAGTCGATTCAGCCGAGCTGAAGTTAAAATAACTAAAACAGAATTATCCCAGTTACACCAATTCACTTAAGTTAAATTCAAGTTGATATGGTCGGTTTTAAACAAAAAATTTCCCAGATCCGTATCCTACAGGCAAAGATTCTCTTTGGTCAGTGAAAGATGCATCTTTTCACATGATCATAGGTGACAAAAGGGTTTTTGCGTACAGCTGTTCTGTGTTCTGTTGGAATGCATTAAGCCCCTTTTCCAAGAACACAGTGTTATCTCGCGTACAGAACAGTGGTATTGTCCTCAGAGCATGGTTGTCCATATTTTGCACTTTGTGAGGATTGAAACCTGTTCAAAACCATTCTAAGCAGCTTTGTCAGAGTGAGAAGTTTGTCTTTACGGTTTACAATACCAAAGAGAACCTTCTAGCGTGTCGAAAGGCTGGTATATTTCGAGTTCTTGAGGTTTGGGTTACACAATGGGACCTCCAGTGTGCATGTCCAGATTTTTTTTGTTTTAAATAACACTTTCCAGACGTAACTCCGCACCCTCTTTTATGGCCCTAACTCAACCCCATTTTCTCCGTACATTATGGTCGTTGAAGATACCATGTATAACAGCAGGAACCTAGTAAAACTTCAAATGTTATAGTTAAAGTTTAGGCAAAGAAAGACTACTTATTTAAGTCACTTATATTAAGTCACTGTCACACTTATATTTGAGAAATGTAAGGGGTTCTGTTATTGTATAGCGAACAGGATTTTTACTTTGATGGCTGATTTGCGCGCGGTTTATACAAACTTGGCTCTTCCGTCGTGGTAAGGCCATGTATAGGCTACATATATGCTCTGTCGTGAGAAAACAAGTAGTTACCAGACCACAAAGGTTTTTAGAGCTTCCTAAGGCAAATTTAGCTTCATTAACTGTTGAAGGGGCTTGTAATAGTTCCATTTATGTAAAAAGGCAGAGTGGGAAGTTTGAAAGCGTATTTGTACGAGAATTAGTTGGTAAAAGCGCATCAGAACGTTTTAAACTCACCGGTTTGAGGTATCTTACCCTGCGTAAACCCGAGGAGTCATACTTAAAGAGAACATTGCGGTTTTACTATCTTTTTTTTCTATTTTCTATTCATTTATTTTATTTTTTATTTATTTTTATTTATTATAATAATTATTATTTTTATCATTTATTTATATTTTGGCCTATGGAAGTATTGTATTGCGAAGCATTTTACAGAGCAGTGTAGAAATAAACAAGAGAGAGAAGTCTTACCTAGTGGTATTGTTTACCATGCATTTGGTTCAAATGAAGTTCAAGGAAGAGATCATGCGTGCAGCTTGCCATTAACGTAACATGCCATTTCATTCGGTTGAAAAAGTTTGCTTTACTGGATTTGCTTATGACCAAGGTTGTCTTGGCGTTGGAGCCGTCATTGGACCACAGTTGTTTTAAGGTACGCTCTATCTGTGTTTCTAATCGTTGTGCTAGAGCATTTCCCTAGTGGAAAAGGTTAATGAGCGGGACGCAGATTTGGAGCGGAAATCCAGTAAAACTTAATTTCAGTGTGACACGAGAACAATACGTTAATACAACTAAATATCTTATTTAAAAAAATAAAAATATTTTATGAGGCACAAGAGGAATTAAGTAGCGTTAAGTCCTTTTTGTGAATCGAAGTTCCTTGCAATAAGTAACATCCCTACTATTGCAGGTGCTACTGGGCAGGGATTAAAAATAAGTCGCAGGTAAAAAAAAAACTTATTCACAGTTGAACAACTTGAAGGGTAGGGTACGTGTGTTACACCTGGCTACCTTTAAGCTTTAAGGGTAGTTTCCAAACGACCCTGACAGGGGGTTTCCCAGGAACAATTCTGATGAACTAAGCCCGAACGGTCATACAAAAGTTGGCATTTCCGTTTGTACAAGCAGAACAGCAAAAAAACGTCATTTTAAACAAGCTTATTCATTAAAGTATGCCATAGCTCATTATGTTATCTTAGCCTTTCTGGAGGCATCGAGTTAACGTTCTTTGAGTAATGAAGAGCCTCTACAAATTCTGCTGCACACTGTTTGCTGAAAGACAACAGTCAGTTAATTTTATTATTGTTAATATTATTATTATTATTATTATTATTATTATTATTATTATTATTATTATTATTAGAATGCGCTTTGCGTATTTTATGTGCTAAGACTGAGAAAGATAATATACATTACTTCGCGTATTCACAAAGAAGTGCGACTTAAATAGCATTGTAATATTCTATGGTAGCGTTAAACTTAAGTGGAAGTTTGTTTAAAACTCGGCGCAGTTCTTTTCGTGCTACGCAAGGGTTTTAACGGTCACTGGTTTAGTACATACAGGAAGCAACGGATAAAAGTAGTCTGTTCATTGAGCGGAAAGGAAAGGAAGAACAGGAAACAGGAGTTGCGCAATCGACTTCTTGTGATGAATCAAAGCGTACGTAGTTTCTCCCACTAAGTCGTATTTTTAGATCTCCTTTATATTAAAGATACGATTTAATATATCAATAAGCTGGCATTACAGTTTGTCTGAATGTTTACAAAACTTTTTCAAAAGTCTTCAGTGCGTGACAAGCAGCGTTACCGGATGCCCTCACTACAAGTCAGTTAAGCCGAGCTTGCAGGAAGTGGCAGGGGTTTATGAGGATATTAGGAAGCTGTATGCAATTCTCTCTTTGTTAGAAAGTGTTCTGTCAAGCAGCTTATTGAAACATTTCTATCGATTGAAATTGATCTTTCTGCCCTGGAAGGTGTCGGAGGTTGACAGAAATAATCTCGGCTGAAAAAGTGACATTCTTTGTTTAAAAACCATAAAACAATATGCCAAAGAAGATTGAAAGTACCGTAGACAAACAACAGCAAACACAAAAGCTCCCAGAAACAAATGGTAGTAAACTTGACACAAAACTTTTACCGGTTAGGACGCTAAATTATAAGACTAATTATATGATATTTTTTTATTTACGAGACAATATTTTCTTTTTAGTTTCTTTATAGTTTTTCTTTTTAAGCAAGTTTTTCTTTATAAGTCTAATTTTTCTACCGAGCGCTCACGGAGACAGCGTGGTAGAAATTGGCTTCAACTAAATGGGCACGTTGCAAAGCAAGCTTTAAATCGCGTCGCGAGGTTCCCCGGTAGAATAGCCTTTATTGGGCAGTTTCCAGAGCAACCTTCTCGTGAGCAATTTCGTCCGTGAACCCAATTAGGGCTCGGGAGGAAAAGTCAAACCAGAGTAAAAGCTCCAGTTCAAAGCGGCCCAGTTCTCATGTGGCCATTGGACCAGAAACGCTGACTCTCTACTACAATGCTTATTATAGCTTTTATATGATTATGTTCTCGGAGCTTTTATCCGTAAATGACTCGTGGCCTAACAGGCTATTAAACGTGATAAGTTTTTATTTAAAATCGTCTGTCAACAAGAGCAAATAAGGACATTATAAGGATGCATTAGTATTCTACGATTGGAAAGAATTCGTAGTTCACTGTCAAAGGGAGAAAATAGCGTTCACTGAGTTATTGCCCTATTTCACATAAGCTCGTGGAGCGAATTGCGTTTCTTCACAGGCGCGTCGAGTGCTGCCACGGAAATAAGAGAACGGAAAAATTTTCTGCTTTACGGTGTTACAGCCAATCTTCTTTTCCGTTAAGTTAAATGTCCTCTTTTGAACGTTGTTCGGAACACGGCGGTATGCTGCGATTTTTTTTAGTGTTTTTCAGACGACAAGCAGAGTGTGTCTAGTTTTCTGAATAGTATTTGAACCAAAAGCATTTTGCTTGCAATAAAACTCCATGGTAACAACAATGGCGAGAAAAAGTGGCTTTTCTGTGAACATGACAACACGGCAATGAGTTCCTCTTTGTTTCACAATTGCAATGCATGGCTGATATTGTAGCTGAAAGCTTGTTGAGCTTCCACAACAACGCCCTTGAAAGGACTGCTTCAACCAAGGCCTTTTTTTTTTCGAAACGTGCCGGAAGTGACTGGAAACCGCTCTTATGACCGTTTGTTTGAAACTCCTACGATTTCGTGAGTCGGAGCCGGTCGATGGAGATTGTCTCAGCTTGGCAATTTATGCCGAGATGCCTTACATTTCTTATTAATTGGCTAGAGCGCTATCGGTACACGCACGCGTGAAGCACTCGCTAAATTACCAAGCGTTAATAACAAATCTGTCGAAATGCGTGCATTAATTTTAGAACAGATACATCTTAAAGGTTCAGTTTTTAGTCGTGATAGCCTCAAGGCATTCTGCGACTTGTATCTCTCCTTGTTTTACAATCTAAAGTGTTGATAATGTCAAACGAAACTAATAAGTATGCATCTTTGCGCAGCAATCCGGGATCGCGGCGAGGCGTGTCAACACCTGATGATGTCAGCGGTCGTATCCGTAATTTGGAATTCCTCATTCAAAGTCTCAGGAGCTTTTATGAGGTAAGTAATCGAAAAATCTTTGATGTAACTGTATTGTTTAATGCAAGTTTTTCTCCAGCATGCACTAAATAAGACGGCAAATGCAGAGGGATTTTTTAAATTTTTTTATTTTATTTTTTTAAGGGTAAGATATTGTTGTATACATAGCGAAAAAACTGCAGATACTAACTCTTCATATGCAAGAATTCAGTATCCTCCTAATGGGCGTTTTCTGCCAGCTTATGATCATTTATGAATGTTGACTTTTGTATAGATATGTAGTGAAACCTTTTTCTTCGCAGCATATATGTCCCGCAGAAATGCCGCGAGTAAGAGAGTTGTGAATATGATATGGAAAATAATGTAGAAATGCGAGGAATTTTTTCTGTAATGAATGAAAAGAAGACCAGTTTTTTATTTATTTATTTATTTATTTCGTCGGCGTGAGCTCGTTGCCGTACATCGTTTCACTTCAATATTTGTTGATGTAACAGTAAAGAAGACCAGGTTTTCAAACTCTTTTAATTGTTAATTTTTAACAAACCATAGCGTAATTATATAAAGCTGAGCTATTTTCAAGCAAATTGCTTGCTTTCTTGTTTTTTTTTTTTGTTTTTTTTTTTTTGTTTCGCTTAACAAGTCCTTCAGGTTTATTCGCTATTCAGAAGATGCTTCGTCAGTTTATCGATTAATAATCAGGCGCGTTCTATGGATGGGAACAGTTTCACGAAAAAGTTATACAAGCCGTTGTGTAGACTGAATTTTCCCCGCTCAGATTTCTAAAAACAAGTATTGTTCAGTTTAATTTCAATTTATGCGACTAACGACTTGCACAGTATTTGCGGTAATTGAAGCTTTTGTTAATAACTGAAATGACCGCTGGGACATCATTGCACAGAGGTGAAGTAGGTGACCCAATTTTTTTATTTTTTGGCAATCGTTGAAATTTTTGCTTTTTCAATGACTCCCTTAGGCAAAGAATGATACTTCCGGTCAACTTTCATTTGGATTACATCAGGATCATTTTGAATACATGACTGAAATATTTCTAATATTCTTATTTTTTGACACGTAGAGAATAGTGTCTCCAATTAGTAATAAAAAGTCACAAACGTTTTGCCGTCGAAACCGCTAAAAGCGAACCCATGAAAGAGTTTTGACTGTATAGACTTACAGACCAGAAATAGCATAGAATTTAACGTATGTTTTCTGAAAATCTGAAAATAAAATCTCGTAAAAAATATATATATATATTTTTTTGCCTTGCCTTTCTTTAGGAAATACTCGCAACTTTTTTAATGCGCACTAAGTTATGCTCCTAATGACTGCACCTGACACCTTTCTGTCAGATTAAAGTTTATGGCTTCATATTCAGTATTCAAGCTGCTCAATTTGTGAACCGTTTAAAGCACCAAGCCTGGCAGGTTAAAGGCTAAACGCACCTTCTAGGGTTTCAGGATTTGTCTTTGCTCTGGAATGAACTACAGGTTATAATTTGTGAAGGCAGGCTACTGTATACTTAAGCTTTTTGTAGATAAACAGCACAAAAATTGTATGTTCAATTCGTGAGTGCTGCTTTTATTTTATGATAGGACCAGAATAGCGTGTTTTTTTATACTGTCATCAGAGACTTCGTTTTTTAAAGGCTTGGGTACTCTATAAGACATGAAAGAATGCGATGCCAATCTCAATGATGAAAAAGAATGAAACTTGTTGGAATTTTGGAACAGTGACAATGGAGCATTCGGATTTTTTTTCTACGAGTAAGAATGCTGTACTAATTGAAATCTACGAAAAAACAGTAAAACGTTTTTTAATGGTGACAATGGAATATTTGGAATTTTTGTGTTGAGTTGGAACGAAAGAGCCAGATTAGTCAGATAGCAGTAATTTTTCTTACGCTTTTATTTTTAGCTTATAGCGTGTAATTAACGGAACTCATAAAGTAATTATTCCAATCTTTCTATCAAATCCGGTTTAACACATGATCGTATGATCGTACATAAAGTAATTATTCAAATCTTTCGATCTTGAATCCGGTTTAACACGTGATCGTAAAACAAACAGCACTGGTGTTCGTTGTCACCTGGAAGGAAAATAAAAACTTGTGAAAAGGGGAGCACACATGTTCTGGAAACGAAATCACTGGTTTAAATGAATCCACTGGAGTAAAGTTTTATTACGATTCTAACTCAAAAGTTACCTAACAAGTTCAGCGTCCTTGTGTCTGTTCTTAGTCGGTCTTTACAATTTGCTGTCTTTTTTATTTCTTGAGAGACAGCTTTAAAAGTTGCGGTTCATTTACCTTGCAAAACAGTTACGGTATTTGTGACAGATTTTTTGGCCCTCAAAGCGTTAAACTGCTTCCCGTAAGAGTAAACTGCCAAGCTGGCAATTAAATGCAAACACTTTTAGTTAGAATTTGATCGGTGACTCGTTTAAAACGTGACTAACTGATAGAGATATACCTAATTATGATCGTAACTGTGTCGGTATTGAAGTTTCTGTAGCGTAAAATTCGAATTTCGAATTTTATTTGCACTTGTTATACTTCATTTCCTCTTCTAAAAAGAAACAATCGTGGTATTCTTCGCTGTACCATTGTCGTTTTTGTAGAGTCCAAGATTGTATCTGTAATGGGCATTATTGATATTTTTTTCCTTTATTTGCAGGAGGTTCTGGGTCAGCTAGTCGTCACCCGTCTTCCCGATCCTGTTATTATCGGTCGTGATGCTGACAGTGAACTCGCCTTAGCGGATTTGAAACTGTTACTGCTACTCGTTTTGGGTTGCGCTGTTCAAGGACCTCGCAAAGAAGCTATCATCACCGACATAAAGCAGTTACCTATCGAAACGCAGCATGCCATTGTAGAATGCATTCAGCAGGTAAAAACAAAGACATTTGTCAGGGAATGTTCCCTGTAATAAAAACCTGTCGTAGGGACAGTAACTGACGCCTCTCTTATGCGCTTAGGTGTCTGATAACCCGGCGACTGTCTGGAGTAAAGACTGGTGTGAACTAGCCCTAATTCCAGAAGACCAACAAGAAGCTCTGTATCGAATGCTGGTTCAACATGTACAACGGTTGGTTCGCGAGCGAGACGAATATGCACAAGTAAGCAGGGTTGAAGCTTCTTCATTGCGGGAACAAGAATACAAGACTTTAAATCATTTATTTTTGTTTATTTTGTTTATCTTATTTCTGTATTTTTCTTTTTAGCAAGTTACCAAACTCGTTTTGGAAGACATGGATAAATGCCATCCTAAGATTTTTAGCAATAATGACAAACACCACGCAGGTGTTGAATTGGCTGACCTGAAAGCCAAGTTAAGGAAAATGCGACAAGAATTGTAAGTACCGTAACAAGATTTGACTTGTTGCCTCGCATCGATCAACACTAAGATAAAAGTAAAGACTAACTCGTGCTGGTAACGGTCTCTAGGGAAGAAAAGTCTGAAACTCTTGTGGAATGCCGAGAAGAATTAGAGGTGAACAAAACAACGTTAGCCAAACTGCGGCAAGAAGTAAATAACTCGATCATTCATTGTATTTGGCATGCTAGATAATCGAAAATAACTTTTAATTTAAAAAACTTTTGACTGTTGCATGGCAAAGAATCTAGAATTGGTCCAAGATGCGCGGGCTGCGAAGTCTTATCGCGACGAATTGGACATCGTTCGTGAACGAGCGCAGAAAGTCGATCGACTGGAAGCGGAGTTACAGCGCTATCGCGATCGTGTAGCGGACATCGAATTTTACAAGTCGCGCATTGAAGAATTACGAGAGGATAACCGCTTGTTGGAAGAAACGAAAGATATGCTCGAATCCCAGCTGGAAAGCGCACGCAAGAGGGCAGACCATCTTCTTGATTTAGAGGCTGATGTTTTAAAATACAAGACTCACGTTAATAACTTATTATTGGTAACATATTTGCCTTAAATAGCGTTTGCTTACGTACTAAAATATTGATCTTTGATAAATATACAGGAAAGAGATGCTGACCGGGTTCGACTGCAAGAACTGACGGAAGAAAATGCGCATTTACACCTATGTGCCAAGCATAGTTTGAACGAGTCTGCCAGTTTGATTGCTGAACTGGACTCCCTTAAAACGCAGACTTCAGGTACAATGCAAATTCCGGGGAAAATAGAAAGATTAACCTTTTTTGTTTTATTATTTATTTATTTACAGATCTTGGTAAAGATAGTCTCTCTGAACAGTTAGGCGTGGAAGCCATGACTCGAGTACGAAAACTGGAGTTAGAAAATCAGAAGTTGATGGGCTTAATAAGCAGCATGAAAGAGTCATCGTTTCATGGGAGTGCCGATAAAATCTTGGAACTAGAAAAAGAAAACAAACGCCTTTCCTTGAAAGTACGTTTCGTGTCTTACATTACATTTACTTTTTATTAAGTTAACTTGTTTATTTATTCTTCAAATAAAACCCATCCGTGCGATACATTGCAGATTGAGCAAATGATGGAAAATGGACAAAAAGAAAAGCAGCGAGTGTTGGAGCTGGAGGTCGCTTTGGACAATGCACGTTCGGAATCGGTCAAGTGGCAAGAGACCTTGGAAGTCATAAAAACAAATAGCGAACGTTTACAAGCTGAACTCGAGGTAACAATGTTTGGTGGCGTCAGTCGTACATTGAACTCATTCTATTGTATGAACTTGTTAACATGAGTTACGACTTCCAAAAAATTTCCTAGAAGAAAGTCACTCTTCAAATTAGGATTGAACTCTATATTTTGCACAGTATTCCTGTCGTTTTTCATCGCTGCTCTAAATCTTTATTTCGAAGTTCAATGAATTCTTTAAAAAATATAATTAAATAAAAAATAGTGTGTTTTAGCTTTTTGTTGTATTTTTATATAAAAAGAAAAAGAAAACAAATTATACTGTATAGTTTAAATACCGTATACAAATACACAGTTTAAAAGTATTTTTACAGCAGTTTGCTAGAGTTTTGTACTTACATCTATTTTACATGTACCTGTATTCCAGATTGAGAAAGAACTCCTATGCGAAACGGTGGAAAATCTTCGAGAACGCCAAACCAAGTCTCAAAATCAGCGTTTGGAGGAAGCTGAAGCCGAAAGTCGGGAATTGCGCAACGTTTCCCAGGAGCTCCAAATCCAGCTTTCTCGCCTGCAGGCTGAGAACCAACAACAAACGAAACTCAAGCAACGACTACGGGAAAACGCCGAAAGGCTCGCTGAGCTCGAGCACCAGAATCGCACGTTAGAGCATGAAAAGCAAGAACTGCTACAGGTACTTTAACCACATTGACGTTAATGTCATTTCACTTGTCAGAAAAACGCGTGTGAAACTTTCCTTTTCTATACCGTTTCTCCTCAGTCGTTAACAAACTTACGAGAGACGTGCGAGACACATGCCAAGTGGGAAGCAGACTTGTCCATTGCAGAAGCAGAACGAAAACACTTGGTCAAAACAGTGGAAAACATGAAGCAACTGTGTGCCAAAATGGATTTTACTTCTGCAGAAAATTCCAAATTAGCTGTGGAAAACCAACGACTAAATCGAGCCTTGGAAACTCTTAAGCAAACCAGTCAGCGTCTTTCAGAGGCCGAACACGAAAAAGAGGAGCTGGCTCGCAGAAATCAACAACTAACCATCACCCTAGAAACTTTGAAAGTAAGATTATTATTATTATTATATTATTATTATTATTATTATTATTATTATTATTATTATTATTATTATTATTATTATTATTATTATTAATTATTAATTATTATTAAAATTATTATTATTATTATTGTGTATATTAATTGCCTGCAAAATTTCCGTATTCTTAAGGCTGAGTGCAGTAAAGCTGAAGAGTTGGAGTCGCAATGCATGAGTCTCACTTCGGAGCATCAGAAATTACAACGCACGTGTGAAACTCTTCAGAGACGTCTTGATGAGTCCGAGCGTTTGTGCCGAGATGTGGAAAATGAGAATGGCAAATTGCACAAGACCCTGGAGACGTTGAAGGCTTCTAGTCGACGCCTAAACGAACTTGAGAAAGAAATGACCCAACTCGAAGCAGACAATCACCGTTTCGAGCGGGAGAACCAGTCGCTAACGAAGGAAATCTCGCGCCTTAAGCAAGCGACGGAAGTCAAAGATGTCACCATCGACGAAGTCACTTCACGGGCGTCCACCTTTGAAAGAGATAACAAACGCTTAGTCAAAGAAGTCGAACTTCTTCAAGTCCAGAAATCGCGTTTGCAGGAACTCGAGAAAGAGAACCGTGAACTCTTGCAGCAAAGTGCCGTTGAGAAACGCACCTTGAGCGCTCTTCGGGAAGAACTTGTCTCTGAAAAGATCCGAGTACAACACCTGAATAACGAGCTAGAAAAACTGAGTGCTGACTTGCAACACTTGGGCTTGAACCGAGAGCTGATTGTGTGCACGCCGACGGAAGATCGTTACCAAGCTCTGGAATCGATGTTGGAAGGAACGTTCAAGCGAAGCCTGGAAGTGAAGGAAGAACGTATCCTAGCCTTGGAAAGTCGCCTAGAAGAATCTACTGCCCGAAACATAGAAATGCGAGACAATTTGCGAGCCGTCCAACGTGAAAAAGAGGCCTTGGTACAAAGATTATTGGAAACATCCACAGACAGCAATCAAAGCGTAATGGAACGAGAAAAAGAACACGCCAATAATCGCCAGGAGCTTACAGCTTTGAAGGACAAACTCGATGAAATAGAACACCAAGTAAAACTCACTTTTATTTTGGATACAAAACGGTCGTACTGTAAACTATTCATCATGTAGAATGCTGCTTTGGCCACTGAAAAAGAGACCTTGAAGCAACAATTAACTGCGGCCCTCGCAACTGTGGAGCACACCGCCGCGGCATCGCAAACTGCAACTATGCAAATGCAGCAAACATTAGCCGCTTTGCAAGTTGAGAACACTGCCTTGGATAGCCGTTGTTCCTCTTTACATACGCAACTAGAGACACTGCAGACTAGTCAAGCTGAATTGGTGGCTGAGAGGGAAAAGGTGAGTGCGAATAAATAAAGTTTGAGTTTGGCTTTTCCTAGGTCTAGTAGTCGTCGATCGTGTAAAGTCACGCATTACGACCTGCATTCATTCCCGTAAAAAAGCATATGGTTTGCACTCAGAGAGGAAATAATTCTTCAGACAGTGTATATCGATAGCTTCGTCATGCACCGTTTCACTATAACAGCTATTCCTGTAAGTCATGCAACTCCATAATATTCCGTAGGCCCGGAGCCTGTACGAAGAACTGCAAACCAGACACGAGCAGCTGTCCAAGGACCAAGAGCAATTACAGAAACTTCACGAGCAGCTTTCGGCGGAATATGACGTCTTGTTGAAAGAGCGTGAAGCTCTTAAAGTTAGCCAGAAACAAGTTCGACTGGAGTACAAAGCCCTACAAGTGATTTCCGATTTTTTTTCACGTTAGCGCTCATATTGATTGCTTTTTTTTTTTTGGGGTCGGTTTCTCAGGAGCGTCTGACAATCGCAGAATCTATCCAGGAAGACATTTCACGCCTGAAAACGAATTTTGAGGCCGAAAAGGAAGCTTTACAGGCTGATTCGCGCTCTTTGGCTAACTTACGTGCTGAGCATTCGCGTCTTAAAGTAAATTTTCATAAAATAAGCAAGATGTCTCTTATGCAAGTATTTGTGTTTGTTATTATCTCCTGAAGGACGACTTCCGAAGTTTGTTTGTGGCCAACGAGAAGTTGAAAGCGGAGTACAAGAACTTGCAGATGGACTATAAAGCTTTGAAAACCGACAACAGCACTCTGAAGCTGAAACAAACAGAAATGCAGGGAGAGCTGGCGGAATACCGTGATCAGATCAGTATCCTTGATATCGATCTCTCGAAAATGAACAATAAATGCGAGGTAGAAGAAACTTAGATCTGACCCGTGTCGATCTGTAATCGAGTCATTTGTTTTAGGTGCTGTCACAAATGAATAATGCGCTGGAAGAAGATAGAAGAGCGCTTATGACTCAAGTGTCATTGTTGTTGGCGCAATACCATGATCTCCTCACTCAAACCTTGGAAGACAAAGATCATTTTCATATAGAAGAGAAAAACCTGGCGTAAGTTTATTTCCTTTTCATGTCAGTAATACCAAACGAGTTTTCTATCTGCAGTGATAAAGTCAACAACCTGAAACGCCAGAAAGAAAAATTGGAGGAAAAGATTATGGATCAATATCGACGGATGGAAAACAACACCCCGAAAAGGTTGGAGCAATCTTTCTGATCCGCTTATACTTTCCTTTCTTCGCGACTAAATGTATGCTTATCTCTCTTTCTTTTCTGCTTACTCGCACAAAAGTGACAACATTTTCGGATATGCGACTCGCCCGTAAGTCTGTCTCTTTCTTCAGCATACATTCCGTTTCTTTTATTTTTCCACTGCACGAACGTAATATAACCCACATTCTTTTTCTAGTCGCAGAAATTTTGGATCCAATCTGGTGAAAAGAATGCGCAAAGCTAGCACCGATCTGATCAGCAAAGTCCCGAGGGTAAGCAGCAGAATCAGATGTCTTCCTAAACGAAAACATTAATCTCGTAATAGGGCCGATCTCGTTCACGATCCCGGTTGGGAGATGGCACAGAATGCCTTGACGCCAACGACAGTTCCTCACTGGGTTCAGGGGGCACGGAATCAGTCGATTCAGGAAGCGAAAGACAGAGTTCGCCTCAGGGTATGAACGTAATATACTATTTTGTGTGATACAAAGTTAAGAACCGTGTGATTTAGATTTAAATCTAACGTTAACTTCCGGCGTGCTAAGCGACTCCAAGATCAGTTCCGGAAGATCCAACTTGTTAAGCACTGCACATTTCCGGCAATCTTTGCCTCCCGGTATGCTCGAAAAACTTGAGTCAACTTTCAAGTAAGTTTCTTTCGTAATCTCTGATTTTTTCTATTCTTTTTCAGAAAAAAATCAGCAAGTAGATTAATTTTCTGTATTTTTTTTTTTTTTTTTTAAGGGACTCGTTACCCGCAGACGCATTTGCATTTCGGGAGAGCAAGTCAAACGATAACCATTTAGATTCCAGTACGATATCTTCCGTCAAAGATTCTCCATATCAACGATCAAAGCTGAGTAAGTAACTCAGTCTTTTGTTCTTTACTTCGGATATTGAGTATATTTGATAATATTTTGTCAAATAGGTGGCGGAATCTTGCCAGTGGCAGAAAGTCTTGGCCTGGGAAGTGCCGGGTCACGTCAACCTTTGTATATTTACGAAAAAGATACGGATCATTCCGATAGTAAACTGTACACCATTCCTAATTCCACGGTGACAAATCCGAATTCCATGTTCTTATTGGAACACGAAAAAAATGTTGTACCTCCACCTCTTCGACCGTCTCCCCTTCGACGCATTGGTCTCGACCATTCTTGTCCTATCTCGCCATCGAATGATCCAAATGATGTTCCTGCCCCACCTCTACCAAGCAAACCTGTAAAGGATAAACCCGATTCACCTGGCAGCACTACCGTCACATCAAAAATCGTCCCTGCACTAAATTCCTCGCACTTCACGCACCAGCAATCACCGCAAGAAAACGACGCTACTGCCATCTCAGGTCCAATCCACAAAATATCGAATTCGTCAAGCTTCCACGATGATGCAACGCTTACGCGTGCGATGAATGGAAATAGTAGTAATAGTACAAGTACGCCGTCAACGACTCCTCAGCATCAACGCATTGTGAAAACCACCAATATCAACGTAACCATCGCGTCCCCGGTTGAAAGTCCGATAGCGTCTAACTTGGAAAGACGAGGCTCGGTCAGGTTGCCTAATAACTCTTCAGCTCCACCGCGGCCTTTGCCTCGTACTCTTACCTCAGATGACACAATAAGAGGTCGCGCATCGTTTTTGGAAGAGCATACGAAGTAACCTTTTTATAAACTGAAATAACAAAGTTTTTTAAACAAATGTTTTTATTTTTAGTTCCCCTCCTTTGCCGGCTAGAAATCGTCCTTTGCCTTCAACTTCGAGTAACGACATAGCTCCTACTTCTAGTCACGCTGTTCGACCCCAATTAGCCCCCAGACTAAACACCCCGGCAACTCCCCGTTCGTCAGCGAATCCAGTAAGAGCCGCTGAGAATGCGAAAGAAGGAGAAGAAGCGAATAGGAATTCGATTTGGTATGAATATGGGTGCGTGTAAGTCTATACAAATGAAAAGAAGCCGGACAGCACGAAAAGATTAGACGGTGGATATATTATATGTGCTATTATGCATCATTCTTTACGCTGCAATTGTTTCCTCTTGCGATATTTTTTGTGTGCGTTCGCCCCCGTGCAGTTTTCGCGAAAAACGTAAATAAGTGACTTTGGTGCTTGTTAAAATCAGTTTGTCGCATAAAACAAAATTTGAGCTTGATCTATTCGACTTGTCGTTGTCAGACTCTTAGGTAAAGAAATTGTACATGGGCAACCATTATTTAGATGACCCAAATCAAGCATCCTTTGTCCCCAGGTACGCATTCCTTTTTCTTGACGTTGTCTTCGCTCCTTCACTTCGATTAGCGGATTAGTCTTTCGTGTTGGCCTTAGTGCAACCAATACAGGAAGCGTTTTAGCTACTTTCTTAGCTTTCTGTGTGCCCTTAAACTCTTCGGCTTCCTCTGTGCACACGGACACAAAAGAGATCGGGTAGAAAGGACAATCGCCCGGTACAAGTGGCCGCGCAAGCGGTCCAAGACAAATAGCATGGCCACACATAAGCAGCCCTGGCGACCCCAAAGGTCCGTATAAGGATTGAACACGACCCTTGAACAAACCCAGTTTTTCGTACTTGTTCTACTTTGTTCAAGTGGACCCTTCGCAGACCTTGACGTTTTGAAAAAGATGTATGTAAAGTAGTGTCCCCTGGATCTGCGAAATATGCTCCAAGATGAAACCACTGGATGGCTGAAACAAGGGGACTGACTGAAGAACCCTACCCATGATTGTGGTACGAGTAGGGGGTATATGGTAGGTATACAATGTGGGACTCAAAGCTACTTTCTCGAATTACCGCTTTTGTTTATAAAAGGGTTTAGGATGGAGCTTAAACGCCCATGGTCACAGGAGAAGCTGGAGAGTGAGTTGGCTAGAACCAGAGTGTGTAAGGAAGCATGGATTACGTTTAAATAACTTCTTCTCTTTTTTTCTTTTTTTTTTAAATAAACGATTGGTTAACATTTTGCAACATTTCTAAAAGCTATTCGTATCTAAGGATAATTTCTCAGACTAGACTCCGAATAGAAAAATATACGAACGTAGGTTGGTGAAAAAAATTCTTACCGAACATGATAAATCAACTGCTTAAAACTCATTGGCAAGTCAGTTAAATTGTTATTGAACATTTTTCTAGCAAAATAAGAAGATTTTATATCGAAAACTGGTGAGAGGTTTTTGCACGGGATTATACGATATTTTAAAATTTTAGGTGGTTTGTTGGGAATTTCAAAGCTTTAAATAAACTTTGGCTCGAAAGGAGCAAACAATTGAATTCGTGCTAAGTGAATTGTGTGTCAAGTTGACTGAGCGTCTAGTATTACAGTCATGAAAAGAAAACGAAATATTCGCCTTTCAAAAGTAACATCTCTATATAATTTACATCGATTTTAACAAACATTAGAAGGGTTTGTCGTGTAATGTGCAAATTCAGTTAAAATTCTGCAGTTCGACTGCACGGCGGAGGCTTTCGATCTCCAAGAAACTATTTTCTAAATAAAGGAAAAATGTTTATTCGACAACCCATATGAATCTCGAATAAATTAAAGTTGGCATTTTTGTAAGAAATATACAAACAGGACAGTTATTGGTTAAGTCGTGTGCATAAACTGACACTTCACTGATTTTTACCTCTCCGTTCATATGCATGCATTCACGCCTTACATTCTAGATAACGATTCAAACATTTATATATTCATCTCATGCATACCTTTATGTATGCATCTTGAAATCTGTGAAAGAAGCGCATTTCATTGAACGTAGTAAATCTTTGAAAAACATCTCCAGAATAGGCAAGCTGTTTTTGCAGCTGTATCTACTATAAAAAAATTAAATAGCTATTTTAGAGCGTTTCTTTATTTATACAAGTCCGGTTTTTCAATTGCATATTTACCCAGGCACTGCCACAAAAAAGCATTGCAGTGCATTATTAGCACAGCACGTTAATTTCGCATAGCAAATTCAATCCAAGAAGTTCAAATATGCTCAATCTTTTTAACTCCGAAATCAGCCTTAAAAAACTTTGAACATGTAGCCATATATCGAAATATTTTTTCTAATATTATTCTTTAAAAATACATTTTACTAATTATTGATAACAAGTGCCTGGTCGTGCAAAATGGCCTATTTTCGGTACGAAAAACGCAAGAGATTATTTATGTTGTAGATACTGTGTTTTGGTACCGTAGTTTACGGTATTTCAATAGTCATGTCAGAGTCGTTCGACGAACTCAGAAATCGCTTTATCCACACTAAGCTTGTGATGCCTCCTTACATAATGCGTACAGTTATTCATTCAAGTTAGGACAGAAACGACAGGTTTTGCTGTGTGCTGCGCGCAGGATTATCGATCGCGGCTCCCACTATTGTCGTAGTCCCCGCATTAAGATAACACGCATTGAGGAACCCAGCTTGAAGGCTCGCTGCAGTAAAAGTCCTTCGAGCTCAACCAAGACCGTTGCCGAGCTCCTGGAGGGCGAGAAAAACTAGACGCCAGGAGCATCACAGAAACCTACGTTTAGCCTTTAGTTGAGACTTGAGTGCAAAGGTGTCTGCAAGCAGTTTTTCCTGCTACAAAGTTCTACTCTATTGTGTGCATAATCCAAAGGATTGTTTCCATTTTTTTCTTATTAAGTGGAGTTATAGCAAACAATAAACTGCGTGTTGTGAATGAACGCAATGAAAAGAAAATTAATCCATCTTAAACAAGATCGGTGAATCTATCAAGCGTGAAGAAACTTGATGTAAACATTCTGCGTTCGTTGTTGCAGTGAACAGTTTTGAGGAATACTTATTGATCTGTCCGTAGCAGACCACAACTCCGTAGCCTTGAAGTAAGTCTAAGTTTCAAAAACTCCATAATTTCCAGCTAACATGCCGTGGTGGATCTAGTCATTAATTAAGCCCCATCTTTCAACATACTTTTTCTATGTATGGCGTATACATCCGTAAATGACGACGGTGACTTGCTAAACGCTACAACCAGCTATTCGTTTCTATTTCAGTATATTAATGAGCACATTATAAAAAGTTCTTTGAGAAGTCTTCAGACATTGCCATTCGCCTATTGTAATTGCATTCTAACGAGCCGTAAAAGGTCTTCAGTACAACAAAGACCTGAAACACGTAAATTACACAACGAACAGGGTCCAATATCGATATGCGTCATACAGCGAACCGTTTAGTTCTTATAAACTTCTTGACTGCATTTTTTTTCTATCCAAAGGCGTTTGAATACATTAGGTCTTTACAGAGGCGTGGGTTATTAAGGATTCTACCTTGAAGTTCAAGTCCCTTTGGTTCCTTCCCTATTCCAACAAGACCATAGCTCACTAAGGAGATTTCCCCCTTTTCAGCTCTCGAACAGCCCACAATTTCTTCCCTGCTGCGGCCAAAACTATAATACATCAACAGCTATATTCATCTTTCCCTTGTAAATCGATTATCTCCTCTCTGGTTTCGGGCTTGCCATTTTCTGAACATGACCGAGGTTCGCCTCTTCAGCTCGCAAAGTTAAGCACGTCACTTAAAGCTCAAACAGCGGCAACTTTGTCGTCCTCCTCCTTAAGATAACCGCGAAAACCGCCGTAGACCTTTTCGCTCGTCTTACTTAACCATTCAAACAAGCCTTTCGTGCTCCAAACCCGCGAAGACCTCTCCAAGAATCACGAACCAGCAGTATCCGCGCACCTTGGGAGAAGACCACCCTGGTGAGCCCAGAATATACATCTCAATCCTGAAACGTTAACTTTCCCTGCAGTGTAAACGCATAACTTTCAGCGTGGAGCTGCTTAACAACTTACTTTTGGAAATTTTGGTATGTTTGTTATCGTTCTTAGACCAAATGCAGACGGAATGCCTCAGTAGAGGACTTCACTAGGCAAAAGCTATGGATCTGCATTCTCCGCATCGCAGTTGTCGAAGTGCATTCCTTAGGTGGGTCAAAAAGGGAGCGCAATGCGTCTTTTTGTGTTGGTCTTTAACACAACCACGAGCAACTTAGTTGGCATAACGAGGAAAACGTGTAACTCTTTGGATTAGCACTGATCATTTTTCGACCAGTTTATTATAAGACACTTTCTGGTATACAAAATGTGGAGTTTTTACGTATCCAATGAAGGCATGAGAAGTAGTTTATTTTAACAAATACAGAGCAAGTTTACGGAGTAAATTGAGGACGATAACGCTTTTCTTAAATCTATATTTTTAAATGCAATTTAGCTATAGACTAGTACGGACTTATATCAATAATAATAATAATAATAAAGCTACTCAAAATCTAACTGTCGGGTTGTAGTTCCGTTTTCTTTCAAAATTCGCTTAAAAATAAGTTTAAAACAACTCAAAGCCCCATTAAACTTATCCTCTTTGAAGAGACGATGGAAATTGAGTGCTACCTTGCAAACTTACATAGCAATATTTCGAAAAAATTCTTTGGCTTACGCTAGATTTAATTCTCCTTTTCATTTTGGTCAAAAAGTTATTCTAAATTATCGAACGAGTGATATAGCTCTATTCGTGATATAGCTCTAGTCGTCTCCTGTGTTATTCGCCCATATGTAAGCTCGTAGCCTTAAGAGGTATCCTTCCTACCAAACTAGTACATGTTTCGAGAAAAATGACAAAACGAGATAAACCGAACTATTACTGAAGTCAAGTAGTTTGTTTTGTCCACTTTACCTTTATGTTTAGTAATCCCGTCGATGGGTCTCTCCGTTGATGAATCTCTTAGACAACAAGCGCAAACAATTTCAGTATTGTCTTAGAAATTCGTTATAACGAATTGTTTGTGAACAAAAACAAAATCTGCTCTGTAAATCCGAAGATTTTTTTATATATATACACGTGTTTACATTATTCGGGAACAGACCAGGGCAAATCGTAGGATAACGAAAGTCAAGTGAAATCAAATTCAAAGCGAATTTTAAACATTCAAATCAATCCAGTTGCTTTTTCGAAACATCCATAACCCAAGTCACTTCGACTTTTTTGAGTTAAAAACCCCAAAATCAATCTAATTCAGTTTATTTCGTGCTTTTTCCAAGTTGTATAAAATTCAAGTAAAATTTAATTTAATTCTTTGAACTTGGTTTCTATGAGAAGAGAATGAGCGATAGTACAAGTTTAATTGAGGAACATTAGACCAAAGCCTAAATACGTTCCTACTAGCCTACATGCAGCCGTGAGGGTCGAAGTAAAGGAGAAACCTTTGGGGTAAATTTTCGGAAAAAGTCAGTTCTTTTGTTTTATAAAACAATTCCTATAATTCAGTTTTTTTATTTAGTTCAGTTCAAACTTTCAAAGCAACGAACAAATTCTCTTCAAATTCATCAAAATTATAGAATTCAAATCAAGTTTAAGGAATCGGCTTTGCTTAGCTCTGCTCGGAATCTTACAACCCGTTTACGTTAACCAACAATCACTCGTCAAAGTACTCTTCTGTAATTCGTAATTTTATTGAAATAAATATTGTAATTTACAATATCATAGACTGGTTGACCCGTATTCAAAATGTCTCATGTCTCCTTCAGTTGTAATAATCATTGGGCCTAAGCTTTGTGTAGCCACAATTGCTTTTTATGTGATTTTCGTAAGTTCTTTAGATACCTTTTCTTAAGAGCACGGGGAAGCTGAACTAAATACGGATCTTCTCTCCATAGGTGTCATCCCGAACTCCTTTGGTTTTGCCTACACCTCGCAATTTGCTTATAAAAACTTTGCGGAGCATAACTCCAAAACGGCTTGTCCAATTGTTGTAGTTTTAGCGTATAAAATTATCAAAAACTATCTAGACTGATATTTTTTTAAACTTTTCGTTTCAGTAAAAATGATCAAATTTTACGATTAATTCTACAAACTTTCCAAGCCTTTTTGGAAAAGCTCTTCAACAGACGTTAATTTTTAAAAGATTTTTTTAAAACACCATAATCATAACAATCGAACTAGACGTTTTGCAGCTATGCTCATGTTATTTGCTATAAGGGCTCTAGGTCCCCCTTGGCCTGAAAGGAATTTAACCAGCATGTGTTATTTTACACCGTATAAGATTTTCTTATGTGCGAAAACTCTGTCCGTTACCCTTTCAAAAATCTCGTTCTCGCGTTGATTTGTAACAGCAGGAGCGACCAAATAGGAAGAAGGAAAATTAGTCGTTACACTTTTCCAGCCGTTCTTTCTTTGCTATTACAATTCTCACCAAGCAGGCGGCAAACTTCCAGCCTTAACGTAGTTATTAGCCGCTGGACCAGCGAAGGTCTTTATTTAACCACAAAAAATCAAGGGGTAGAGCGGGTGGGTTGAACTTCCAACCCCCCTGGGTATGGCAATGTCCCATATAATGAAAGTATCTTCATCTCACGGCCACAGAAGTGACTTTTGTACCCACCATTCACGCCATATTGACTACTTTGTGTAGCGTCCAACACCGCGTACCCCTATTTACCGCCGATATCGGGGTCCTTAGTATTACGCTAACATTTTTATGTAAGCCTCGGTTGGACCTTAACACCATAAAATTTGGTCAAACCATTCCTACATGCAAGCTAACCCCCCTGAGCCATAAGGTGCTTGATTCGGCATCCTTTTCAGAGAACCGCCATGCAGGTGTGCTAAAGCTCATAATAGAGACGGTACCTCCGAAAGGAAAAATGCCGCTGCTGCACAAGACTGGGGGCTATGGACGCGAGGGCTATTTACTACTGACGTCTCTACCGCCAAACGCGGCTTCCTTGGGCCGCCAAGAATAAAAGCCATGCAATTCAACAAAGGTCAAAACTTTCCAAATGTGCAGTCTACACGGTCCAGCCTAGAAGTTCACGGCAAATTAAATAAACGGGAGATTTCGGGTAAAAATCCCTTGGATTCGATTAGGAGCATGACAGTACAAGCAAAACTAAAGGTTCTCCATACAATCAGAGTAATGCAGGCGGCGCAGCTTGGGGAAAAATAGTTTTCATTCTAGACACAGATACGGGTACGTGGAATAGTAGGTACTTATGCTCCATGCTTTGTGAAGGGAATGTAAGGGAAGAAAAAGTAGGCCTGAAAGAAAACTAGTTTTGAAGAGGCTCTTTAGATTTCCGCACGGGAAATGACCATTTTCCCCAATTTCCAGGACAAACGAACCGGCCGAGAAGCAAGTTTCTTTTGTACCACAATAGATCATCCCTGTTCTGTCAGTAAATCAGCATGCATTCAACAAAGACATTTTGATACGCTGACATGGGTCTATCAAAATTATGTAGAAAATTCTTTCCGCGTGAATGTAGGACTCGAAAAGTTACGTTACATGTGATACGCATTTAAGATTACTTAGAAAGTTACCTACCGGTGTAGTTATTTTAGCCACAATCTGTTATTTCCCGTAAAATTTCGTTGTTATTTTTTATTTTTTTTTTAACGTCCCTACTTTATCGAGAATTATAAGCAGCTGTGAAGATTACTAGTTGTGTTATTAAAACTTTCGATCTCTCTTCTTATTTCGCTCACATAACGAAACCTTCCAGAATACGTTTCTCGACGATAGTACGATAATTGCACTGAATGCGATCGACGGCTGTTTAATTTTTGGACCAAGCAAGGTATAGATAGAAATGACAAAACGCATGCTTGGTCTCAAATTGAAGAAGAGTAGTTTTTTTCGTATTTTCCACTCAGCCCTTTTTTTAGTGGACTTGTTTATTCTTTCAGCACCTAACAAAAGCAAATCAGCCTTAGGAGGCTTAATTAATGACATGCCAACTTATTCCTTTGACAAGCGCGCCGAATGCATTAACGTGCAATTGCCGAAGCATTTCTGGTTAAAACTAAACGATTATCTTTGTTTTCCACAGGCTTTCCATAAAAGACAAATGGATTTCGAGTTGGGAGAAAATTGGTGTGCAGGAAGAGACACCGTTAGCGCCTGCGATTTATTTTGGGAGCTTGGGCCACCGCCGGATATGATTGTACGAATTCCGCCTCCTCCTCTACCCTCACTACTGGAATCGGTGTTTATTTACCCGGACAATTCCGAAAACACTAGTTGCCATTGGTGTGATTGGGCAAAATCTGCTGACTCCGTTGATTATGTGGAATTACACGGACAAGGTAGAGTACCGCTAATAAATAAATAAAACTTAAAAGATTTTTATGAATAAATAATAAATTCAGTAGTGGTCACTAAGTGATAATTATAATACGAATATTTAGTCGGTTTAAATACTTTATTAACTTTTATTTGTGCACTAGATTTAGTACGGCAAAGAGCAAAGCTCATGCCAGTAAAAAATAAGTATAACGAACTCTACTCTTGAAAAAACACTTGAAGTGTGACTGGAACGGTAATTGTTGAGTTTTGAAAGAAGTGTTGACTTATAGATAACTATGCTTGCTAGGCCATGATGTTCCTTTTAGTAAATAATGAATATTTAATTTCAGGTCCTGTCATGAATGACACGTGGTTCTTTCTGCTTCTAGCGTCCTGCATTCTCGTCGTTATACTTGGGTTGTTGTTCACGTTTGCCTATTTAAGGCTGAAAGGGTAAATAAAACGAATCACACCATTTCAAATATATCTTTCAACTAAAACGTTCACTTTGTGTTTTAGGAAGCTAATAAAAGGAGATTTGGACTTCTTGGGAACTGACACGTGCAAATCCGGTCCGGAGAGTCGCACTTGCGAAACGGTGCTGTATCCGCAATCCGCATCGTCGCACAGTTTATTCGGTGGTACACGTTTGCGAGACATTCAGGGTGACGATGTAGCCTCGTTATACGAAACTCACCGTGGATCCCAGCTTGGAGTAGAGAACTCGCTGGCGTCTTCACGAGCTTTATGGGCTGGTGTCAAAACTACCCATGAAGGAAATTATTACACCATTGCCCACGCTCAGCCTCTGGAGCAGAAGAAATCCGAATTATTCCTCCACCATAACTACAACCCAATTATGTCCTCAGCCTCTGCTAGTCATGATTACGTGGAGTATGGATCTGTAGGTTATACTACATTGCTGTCGACAGCAGTTACTGAACCAGGAAAGAATGGCTCGAATTCCTTCGTAAAGAACGCGATCCCGTCTGCCAATACGGATACTTCAGGGCGAAATCCACATGCAGATGGATATGGCGTCGGTCGTATTTACGCCAACACTCACCACGAGTACCCTCAACAAGACCCCAGTCGGCCAACACCTTTTGTTAATGTAACAAATTTGGATAATGATGAAGAAACTAATTTCCCGAATGGATCGTTCCTAAACAGTAAAAATACCCTAAATCCTAGGAAAGAAACATTTACCAAACTGAAGGGGCAATTAAGCCATCCGAGGAGGAAGACTGGAGACACTCCGATTGTCTCATCTCCTACTCTCATTGCTAGTCCTAATCTTCCGCCGTTGAACCAAAGGAGAAGCCAGCATGGTTCTCAACAAACCAATGTAAGAAAGCCGGCTGACGTTCAACCGATTAACAATGGACGATTATCACATAGCGGTGCAGCAACCGAGACAGACTCGCCGAATTCTTCAGCTGTTTACAGTGAACTAAGTGGTGAATCACCCGAAGAGCCTATTTACGCTCTACCAATTGAGTTTCCCAACAAATTACATCTTTTCCTCCATACACCCCCAGTTTCACCGCATAAAATGCTGGTGGAATGACACGCGCTTAAGCTCCGAAAGATCACCAGTAACGTGAAGTACAAAAAGAGCTTCAATTGTCCAACAGAATTCGTTCCAAGAGCGCAGTGGAAAATCAAGAAAAGGGAGGACCGGAAAAGTTTATTACATACTAATAAAGAACAGCAAGAAAACGTTTCGCCGTATTACGCTGAAATAGTGGTGCATAATACGGATAATTAGAGCAGTGCCATTACTTCCGAAATATCAACTTTCGTGCAGACGGGGCCCATTTGGAAGTGAAGAAGCCGTTGAAGAGTACTCGTAGGCTCTATTTAAGTTTTGTGTCATGAATGTTGATTTTTTAAGGATTATTTCCTTTGAAATTAACTACTGGAGCGTAAAAGCGCACGTGTCAATGTGAAGAGCTCGGGTTGACAAGACCAGGCTTCCTTTTGATCTCATCTCATTCTTGCCAAATTTGTACGCGTAGCATGAATGGGTCTGTATTAATAATGTATAAAGAAGGGGTACCTTGCGAAAGTGGAATCGTAGCAGAGAAGAATAATGTTGGCAGAAAATACTGTAACAATAGAGCAGATTTTCGTTCTAACGGAGTTCGTGTCTGTTTCGTGTAAATAGGGATACACCAGATACCAATAGTTTACAGGGGTGTGCATAATGGATCCCTTAAATAGTGAGATAGAATTACTGGATTAAATCTTTCTTTTAAATGTTTTACCGTGTTCAGAATACCTATCTGAAGAATCAAATCACTACTTCAAAGATACAGAAAACCAGGAGCGGTGCAGAAAGAACCAGTGAGAATTTCTCACAAGTAATGTCACTTAGTAGATTCGTGCCGTTCGTGATATTTTTTCGAAGCTACGAGATTATTCAAATAATAGCGTATAGAAATTGACTTCTTTAATTTACTTCAGAATTGCTGTTCTTTGTATTTGTGCCATACAATGCGCAAAAAATCTAATCCGTGTGTGTGGGATTTCTTAACCGCCATATTTCCTTTGAATTTATTATGTCTCAAGCTTTGGACAGATTTATGTTTTGTACAGCCCGGTAAAACAAAGACGAAGCAAACACGAATCTCTATTAATGTCGGTTAAATTAAAGAGACTGAAGTGCATGGCAGACGGTCGTTTCGGAGCTTAACATGAATTCCATCTGCTGTATTCTAATTTTCGACTACTGGCTGCGCTGCCGCATTGCATTGTTTGACTGCTATTCAGGATTGTGAATATTAGTACAATATCAATTAGCCCTAACTGTCGGTAAATTTATAACTGTATTTTGGACAAAATGAAGGAGGAACCAGGGTGAGCTGGAGTGTTGTTAGACTTTTCAGTCTAAGCAGTTTAAGTGAATTTATTGTCATTGTTAAGTTGAGAATTTGGGCTTGTAGCCGAATAGCTTCGCAGCAATACATCTCGGTATATATGAGTGTTGATATGTGTGACAACGTCTTCATAGTTTATTCTAATTGTGGTTTATTCTATTCGCTATTTTATTCTAATTCCGATCGTTTAGCACTCTCGCGAACAAAATCAGAAGAATTACTGAGAGGTAGATGTATTCTATTTATTTAAAAAAAATGCTTCGCTTTATAGGCTCGTTTGTGCTTGTACTATACTGGCATTTTTACTTTATTATTGTTGACGCTTTCTTCCGCTTTATGACCTATTTTTATGTTGTTTCCATTGTGTCTGCACATTTTCATTTGAAGTGTAATTTAATATTGTATTTAATAAATTTTTTACATGAAGAATTGGCTGAGCGGTCTAAGGCATGGGGCTTCTGACTGTGAGGTCGTGGGTTCGAGTCCCTCACAGATAAGAATTTTATCGAACTTTATTCCTCTACTTGTTTATGGGATCGGTCCCATGGATTGAGTTGCTATTTGGCTTAGGTCTTATCCCTGCACTCGCTTATATCAAACTTGGAAAGCCTGTTTACACAGTAACGAATACTGGGGATAAGAGCGAGCCAGGGAGGAGCCGGGGAGACAGGAAGGGCGGAGTTCTCATTTTTCTCGATTTTCGAAGGGGGACCCCTTTGCTTACCATTAAATCAAATGGAAAATAACCCAGAAAACGGCTTTCCAGAGCCGAAAATAAGCCACACCCACTTTTTGGGCTTTCCACCAATGAGAAGCCAGGGATTTCGCGGGGAAGTCACATTTTGAGTGGTAAATTTAAAAATACGGACAATTTTTCTTTAAAAAAGGCCCTTTTGGCAGATAAAAATTCGTTTTGCGTGGTCGCAAAAATGCTACAATACGTATAATCCTCGTTTTTTTCCCCCCGAGGACGGAATTTTGTAGAAAAATCTGTTTCTCGCTGACCAGAAAACAAAGAACTGTTTTCTTTTTACATAGCAAAAATGTATTTATAACTTTCGCAAAAAATACATATAGGGAAACCAGAAAAAAACAACGAATCTATAGACCGAATTCGTACTAAAGAGGTGATTTTACGTCAGAATTGAACGATCAATAGGGCGAATTTTAAGGTTTGAATTTGAAAAGACCCCACAATTTAGAAGTTCGTATTTTCGAAGTGTGAGTGCCATGTTTAGCAATAAGGGGAAAAAGGCGTTCATTGATTTCAAATTGTACAAAAACAAGTAAAAAAGTTTAACGGTTAAAATCAAGTTAAACGGCAGTGAAATAAGGCTGTCGGTGAACTCACTGCAGGACTCGCATCTACGAAAACAAGCAACACCACAGTATTTCGACGAATGATCTACCGATGCCTTCAAAGGAGCACAAACAAATAGTTTGAGCGCTTTCTGCGTGCAAGCGGTATCTATACAACCAACAAATTATTAATAGTATTTATCGAAGAGATAAATATTACCCATGATTAGGTGATGAACGAAAGTCAAGCTGTCATCGCACCCGCATAAACGACTTCCAGGGTGCTCAAGGATCGAATCACTACGTGCAAAGCTCAAGTCCCACAAACCAAGGAGCACTAATGCACAAAATGCCCAGTTAACATCAGAACCACGGATGTTCTAAAGCAATTTTCCAGAAAAGAAAGTGATAAGTTAATCAGTTTCACAATAGGGTTTTAAGTTTTACCTTTACTAAGAACTGTAAACGCGAGTAGGCAAGTTGAAGACTCTCAAGACAGTTTATACTATCGAAAACTTTACACAGCGTTATTTAGGTAAACCTCCAAAACGAAAGGATAATCTCATACTGATGAGCGCAAGAGACTCAACCATATCAAAAAACGTTCCAAATCTAAAAGAAATAGTAAAATTTAAAACCCATAAATAATGCCAATCTGCCTACATGATATTTTGAAAATAAGTTGAAACACAGCACAACTATACTAAAACAGAATACACAAACACACTTGGAATACAGAAAATCGCTGAAAAATGTTTGAAGAACGCCAGTGAGTGCTGAATAAGTCCCGAACTTTCGATCAAGGTCAATCAGGTCATCCGAGCTTACCCATCAAAAGCACTAAATCGGTGCGTAACGTACATTGCAATAAACCAAGTGAGGAGCTATCAAGTTTTCTAAAAAAGGATGAGACGAAAAAGAGTGAGCATAAGTTTTCAGTCCCTAAGATAAAAGCTGGAGCTTCAAGTCAAGGTCAATCAGGTCACAACGTACACGAATTGCGATGTCACCCAGCCGTGTAAAAGTTGGACCCTAACAATTTTGATGTCTTAAAAAGACTATACTTGACTCCATGACAAGCTTGAAAAACCATTCTTCATTAAATGAAACACAACCGAAGGTTCCAAATTTGAACAAAACATTCCGTAGAAAATAGTTCATGAGACTCAACATATCTGGACCACGACCTTACAACCCCACGCCTGACAAACGACTGATGATACAGATTCGCACAGTGAGTGTTGGAAGGAGGAGCATATTCGTCATAGCCGGCCCCTACAAGCGCGCTATATTCAAATGTATGCTTACCACCCAACTCTAGATAACAGTACATCAATAAAACTAGTTTATGAAGCTTTTTATACCAGTAGACTGTCATTCGCATTATTTATCATATATTGCTTTTTTAGGTTTATAATCTAGATTCACATCGGTGCGAAAAATGCATCTCTGTTGAGATTATGAATAGTTCACCTAAACAAGACTACAAGTGCCAGTACAACCATTTCTGAAATGGACCGGATGAGAAGTATCACACGTCTGCATTATTTCCACGCATTTTCTAAAATTTCGATTTTTAAAGCGATCTGTATCTTTAATTTTTTGTTATTCACTAGTGAATGAAATGGAAAATAACTAAGAAAACGTCTTGCCAGAGCTGGAAATTAGCACGCGCACTTCTCCCTCTGGCTACTGACGACCAGTAGAAAGACGGAGAAATTCAGCTTTCGCGGGTCTAAAAATATGCCTAAAATAATCCTCGCTTTGCGCGTAGAGAACCCATCTATAACAACAGTATAATTTCCAATTACTTTTTATTCACAGTTAACACTTCCCATCTGTGGGCAATTTACACGAGATAACATGTGAAGGTATAACTGTCTTAAGAGTAGGACAATATACTATATCCGAAAATGGATAGAATGGAGAGTAATTTCTGCGGGCTTGAAGATGACTAGCATTGTATCATAGTAATATGAAAAAGGGAATGGTTTTGTTTGTGGGATATTCCAGCCTTCTGACATGAACCCGTTATGGCACTGACAACCATTTCCCTTAGCCCCATATGTATCCATGACTTTGTACAACCACACAAGGCACTGCTTGTACTCCACGATGTCTCTGTGGTTATGGAATCAGCACACGTGCCCATCCAGTGCGAGTACATACAGTCCAGTACGTCCGCAAATGTCTCAATTTTAATAGCCACCAATTATCACTTCCACGATCGTCATTAAGAACTTCTTGGAGATAGTAAGTATTCTGCCACAGGAAATAATGGGACTCATATAACTTCTGCCTCTCTACTACTGACAAGATTGTACAATTTACACGTACTCGGACGGCACACTCGTTAACGGATTGGCAACCTGGTCTCCATGGTCGGTACCAAGTGCGGGGGGTTGATATGGATATCTTCGTTTTGGCCCCTGCACTTGTCGGCTGGGTAATGGCGGCAGGGGCCTCTGAGAAGTGTTTAAAGACGCAGATTGTCCTCTTCGACTGAAAGAAGCAGGTTTGGGCAACACATGAGCCCCGGACGCGTGATTCATACCGGAGTGCTTGTGGTCATGTTGGAGGCTTAGTGAGCCGAGATCTGTCATTGCATGCGCATCTGGCATTTGGAAGTTATCGGGTATGAAATGCAGGGTCGCTCTCATGAGGTCCCTACTGTGCAAACGACTGAAATGATTTCCTGGATCCTGCTGACGTAACAAGGAAGTATGCATGGGGTGTGAGGAAGAATGGGGCAAAGTTCGTGAATGGAGAGAATTTTCTAAACGCTCATATGCGCCAGGCATTAACTCCGAATGTCCCAAAGGAGGATTGCTGGGATTCAATGCCTCACGGCCAGGTTGCGTTACGTGCGGATGAACCACATGACCTTCGTTGCTTGAATCAGGCTCATTGACACGTTCAGCACTGGTGATGTCGTTATGCAAAGGGAGAACAGCGAGGTCCAGTGGCTCGGTTGTTTCTGTTGGGTGTCGGTGCAGCATTTTCTTCTGTTTGGTCAGATGCTGTTGCGGATGTGACTGTGAAGGCCAGTTCATGGGCCAGTGCGGTTGCTGTGATTTGCCGTTAGCACTGCGATCTGAATTCGAAAGATCCGAGTAGTAGGCGCTACTTGGAGTAGAAGCACATCCACTAGAGCTGTCGTTAACGTCTAATACTACACATTCAGATATCACATAAGCAGCATTTTCATATGTTCCATTACTTAAGAGCTTCCTTAGCGTTAAGGCACTCGGACTTGGAGTATCATTGGATTTGTACTGGGGCAGCTGCGGTTCAGCAATCTCCGAGTACATGTTGGCCTCGTAGATGGAATCACGTTTATCACTCGTTTCGGCAACGCTCTGTAGTTCGGCATAAACAACACTCATCGAGTCGTAGGTGCCGTCGGCAGGTTTACACGACGACGCAGAAGACGACACGTTTTGCGATGCCACTTTTCGCCAAAGTTTGATTCGCCAGCCTGTAATCGCCGCGGGGTTACGGGCAAGTGCATCACGAGTAGCTTCCAGCCTCGTGTCTGTGCTCGAAAATAAGGTATTAACAGGTGTGGGCGAATCCGGCATCTCTGTAACGGGATGGTCCTTATCGCCAACAACGAAGCCAGCAGGCATCGCTGGAATAGATCCTAAAGTTTGAAACCCACATTAATACGTCAACTTCATTTTATCTTTGGCAAACAAACTATAAAAAAGTTTTCGTATTACCTCCTCGAGGGATAACCTTGAATCGGGAGCTGGAAAGAAAAGAGAAAAAAAGAGCTATTAACGCTTTGCATTAGACTTGTAATCTTACAAAAACACATTAGAAGGTGCATTAAAATCCAAATTAATAGAATGGATGTAAGGAATGGGGAGAGAAAGCTTTCCTTCTCTTTTACGCCACCTGCATTCTCTCAGCTATTATTATAATCACATACAAAGGCCGAGACGCATTGTTACTGAGCGTAGCCGACCTTTTCGATTCACTCGCAGTCTCAGACCACGAATTTCAATGAAAAACGAAAAAGAGCACTGCGCAAAAACAAGGACTGCTGCACAAATGACACTGCAGGAGTAAGATATTTAACATGTAATATTCACGTATCCGGCTAGCTTGTATGAATTAAGTTTCGGTATGATACCCTATAATTACATACACGTTTATGGCTACACGTCCTTCGTTAAGCAAACATCCTTAACTAATACGATAATAACGTGACAGTCCGAGAAAAAGAAGTTCCACTGTGCGACTTTTATCAGTTCTAACTACAAACAATCAATGGTAACCCATACTTTAAAGTTTTCTCGCTCTTTCTTTCCTGTAACCTTCGTAATTTCTTAAAAACAATTAAGTTCGCTGTGGAAACAGTGACCAAACCTGACAGTTAACCGAGATGTAAGAATATTCTCCATTAGACAGAACGGAGTACGTATACACTATTTATCTTTAACAGCAACGTTTATCCCAAAAATCTCCGTATGACTTTTGGTAACATCAGTTTAATCCTATTCTTAATGTCAGTGTCATTGATGTAATAGGCTGGTTGTTGCTCTACAGTGCAGTTTACGTAGATTTTCTTTCAAAAATTGTATTCAACTATGTGTAGAGGTAAAATCTTGTGTCCGGATGTTTAACTTATAAGTCTTTTCTAACGCATTAGATGAATACGCGTTAAACGAAGACCGCGTGCGTTTTCGTATTATTGTCTACAGAAATGTAATACGGATATAACGTATTCGACACTAAAACGAAACCTTTTTTTATTCTAATCAGTGTGTTTTATGATGTGATGTGTTAAATGTAACCAGTCGTATGTTAAAGTCGTAATACCTGTGAGTTTGACCTCCATTTGTCCATTGTAACCCTACACTTGCCATAGTCCGGATTTTTGCATGTCCGACCATTCCTCTGTTCCGACTAGAACAAACTTAGGGGGGAAGGGGTGTATTGCGTGGGCTTACCTTCTGCATTTTAGAGCGACAACCATCAGGATGGCTCCAAGCATGGCTGAAACTAGAGCAACAATTACCAGCACAGGGATCCACGTATGCTCCGAAGTAGCATCTGAAATTAAGCAAAAAGCGAGATTTTTTTAATTAAAAGTGAAATGCAAAACGGCTTAATTTTTTTTGCCATTATCTCTATGTAAATAAAAAATTAACATATTACAGTCTGGAAGAAATTGCTAAAGTCAAAGTCATTCAAAATAACTATTGCCAGGCATTTTCCAATGGTTTGCCCTGAATTTCGTGAAGAACTCTTAGGTAATACTTCCTGTATTATTGTTACGGCGTTTGCTATTTGAGGAATTCACAGATCTAATTTCCACTTTTCAAGAGCTTAGCTTAATTAAATATTCCAAACTCAAGACCGAACTTGAACAGTTTACGAGGACGAGAGCTCTGGAGTCGACAACCTTGAAACAAAATAAGTTATCCTAGCTCCGAAAGAACATGTCTGACACTTGGGCCTAACCTTCGATTCAAAACTAAATTGGACAAGACACGCGAACGCCTCGCAGGCGAAGGAAATTCTAATACATACCGTGCGGACTAAGCAAACTGATATTCATGCCAAACAGAGTAATTAACCACGTCAGAACACTTGGCCTTATCTTTTGAACATAATGCCGCCTTTCTTCGTAATCAAATGTCTAACTATTTACCTTATTGGATTTCCAAAGCTGCCAAGTGTTTAACTAACCTCTTTTCTTCAAAAAAAAAAATCTTGTATCGAAAATAGTTCGTGACAAGAAATCTCACTGTAAATGTGGTGTTCGTAAGTCTCGCTTTAGGTATCTTATCTCACTTTATCTCAATTACTTTTCAAAGGTGGCGTGCAAGCGTTTACAGGTTATTTTTCATTCTTTCAAAACTTTTATTTATTTATATTTCTTTGCAGGAAAAAATAGTGCATTATGGATACATACTCCACATGCTTTTGTAATACTCCCACAGCCATAATCTACGCAAAAAGCTCAACCTTCAACTTATTCAACTTTGAAATATGAAATAAATTTACATTTCTGTTTAGGTTTGGTTGCTGTGTACGCTAGATAGTATTTCAAAGACGATCCCCTCCGGAGTCGTTCTACGAATAGAATGGAGACGTTTCTTCGCCAAGAATCAAAATAAATAAAAATGCTGAAAATAATCGAAATCGCAAAAAAACAAAAAAAAAAAACAGCATCGAAGGTATGCTTGCTCACCTGTGCTCGAAAGTAGGTTCGACGTATCATTGAGCGCGGCCCACTCGCATAAAAAGCAGCGGTTACTGTCAGCAGGAAAAGACTGTAGCCATTCAGTTAGAAATGCTGGGGGTGGCGGTGGCGGAAGAAATTTGGGCGGAGCCACAAGCGCGGAGATGCGTCCTGGATCATCGCATATGTTGTCAAACATGTGACACATATCTTCGTTTTCCAGCAACCTAGCGCTAGAGAAAAGGTATGTTAGATCAGCACGCAATTTTTTTTCGGAATATTTTACTCCAAGTGATCTTCAGGTCGAAGCGCCGTATCGACAATATCCACGCCGCTCCACCACGCATCTTCTGCTAATTCGTCCGCCAAAAATCCGTGTTCAATGCTAGCCTCCGAAGGATGTGCCATCAAGGGAAGCTGTTTGGGTTGCCGGATGGATAGCGGTTGAAGATCGGAGAGAATTGATGATGCCGTAGACATTCTGATAAGACAACTCAGAATAGACGCCCACGACAAAACCCATTCCATCTGAAAGAAAGTAGAAAAAACGCACTTTTAAGTGACTGTAGTGAACAAACCATAGAAGAGTTAATTGGACAGGGGAACTTGAACAAATTGACCTGCCATGCCAATTTCCAACGACTCAATGGAAAAACGTACACATAAAAAGAACTGAATTTCGTAAACGCTCCTCAAGTGCTTGTGAAATTCGTGACTAATTATAACTCCAGAAAACAGCACAGTAAATTTACAGATCATTTGTCTCTTCTTTTGCACCCCTTTTTTATACCTTTTCTGTTTTTTTCAACCTTCAAAGTGAATTATTACATCATTTTCAATCCCTAAGAAGTTTTTTTAAATGCTACCTAAAATTTCGACGGTAGCAATTTAAGCCAAAGAAAAAAGCTTCTTGTGCCATTCATGTGATGTGGCCCTGAGCCAGGTATACAACTTTTGTGTAGCGTAAAGGGTGATGCTGCTGGGTGGAAATTATCCAGGGTAAGTCCCGTCTTATATCTTGTTCATATTACACCATTTAAGGTCTATTCACGTAACTGCAAGGCCATACGGGCTACATAACAGGTACGAAGGACGCAAGAAACGCTGAACATCTGGAAACACGGAACGTCTACTGGCTAGGGCTGACGATAGCTCATCACGAAAATTAGAGCTGCACAGTAGTAGGCAGGGAGTGAGCTACTACTGATATAGACTTTCCAAACGGACCATTCCTAATACACGTTTTTAAAGAAAAGCCTGTGTCTAGTATCACTGTTATACAAAAATTTTCATGCCATGTGAAGAAATCCGCTTGAAAACTTTGTAGATTTTTTATTACTTTACTAGTAGAATCTCATTACTTTGTAATTCCTTCTATAAACCCTTCTATAACGAGCTGTCGGCCACAGTTAATTTATAAGGCTCGAATTTTGGTAAATGCATAAAGAAAAAATCTGCTATAACGAAATTCGAATATACCAAAATGGTTTTCTAGTCCGAAGGAGTTCGTTGTCACGAGACTGTATAATATTTGGGATTTTTTAAACTAAAACAGATGCCTCTTTTTACATTCGTGCCTACAGCTCTTTAATTAACGCGGCAACATTTTATTTCGTCGGTGTGAGCAGGCCTTGGCAACTAGAGAATGTTTCCTAAATTAAGTCGCAGTGTGTGAAAGAAGTACGCCAATAAAGAAAGCTGTTTCCCAGCAACTTTCCAAGCTAAAGATGACTAATTTCCTCCGTTTCGCGGCCCAAGTGTTGACAACAACAACAAATCGTTGGTCTCTGTAGGTGGCTTATGAGAATTTTTGTGACAAAGTGGGGCCCTTGATTAACCGGGCAACCTCTCCAGAATTGGTTACGGGTGCCCACTGCAATCAGTTGGACCTATTATCGATTGGGTAAGAGAAATCTACCGACTCAGAAATACAGAACGAGCCATAAAGACGCAAGACAAATGCCGCAATAGAGCAAACCACCACAAATATGGCACCGCGCTTAACATGAAGACCCCATTACTCCCACTCCCATCGTGGGACGCACGATGCTTCGATGCTTTTTGGTATAACGTACTCCACAGTGAGAAAAAACGGACGGTAAGGCTTTATACAAAACTCAGTAAAAAAATATTAAAATTTAAATAAATAAATAAATAATGAATAAAAATAACAAATAACGCAAACAAAATTTATAAATAAAACAATAAAAATTAATACATTAAAAAACGACGGTAAGGCTTTATACAAAACTCAGTAAAAAGAATATGAAAAATTAAATAAATAATGAATACAAATAACAAATAACGCAAATAAAATGTATAAATCAAACAATAAAAATTAATACATTAAAAAATGAATCCTAAAAATAACACATAAAATGCATAATAATTACGAATTAAGTCTATGAATTCGCAGTTATAATGGGTTCAGGTGGGCGTGCGGGTCTAATATGGCTATTTTTGTCTAACTAGCCCATGTTTCATATCTTGGCATTTTAATTAGTGAGCTCTTCTACATGAAAATGCGCAGATAAGAACTTTTGAAGTATCGGAAGTTTACGAAAACATGCTACTAATGAGTTTCACCTGCAAAGAGCAAACTTAAAATACGGAAGCTCAAATATCTTGTTTTGTTACACTGCAGATGCGCAGACAAGTGCATTGGTCGGTAAAACGCTTTTGTCAGTGTACATAACTTGGCAGAACAAAACTACTTTGTATCTACTTGTGCAGTCTTAGCAATTCTGTCGTCTGTTTTGTCTAACCTTTCGCGTGGATGGCGGGCTACTCACATTTCTACTTTCCCTAATGCAAATCCCCAGATCCATTGACCTCGTCGGTCCCGACTTGCGTCTTTGACCCACGGAACAAACGACACTGTGGGGTTCGACGGTATCAGATCTGAACCAGGGCTTCATTAGCACTCGCACAGCGTAATTTTCCCTCTTTTTGTATAGGACGATGTCGAAGCCATCTTTGGTAGCCTGTCAAGCAGTGGAAAGCATTCCCATGTGTAGCTCCTATTACAGTTTCCGGTTTCCTAAAGTCGCTAAATATCGAAGCCGTTAGAAGGTATGCAAATGTGCCTCTGTTATTTTCCCTAAACACCACATGTACAGCACATGCTAAGATGTTTAGTTTCCCACTACACATGGGTAAGAAAATAGTTCCCGTCCCGAGAGTAAATCCATGCCACGGGGAAGTGAATTAACGAGTCGTTTAACTCGTTGCGGCAGTTTGATCACATTTTCGGTTAATTGCCGTTCTTCACAGGCAATAAAATCTTTAATTTTTCCGTGCTTGGCTACACAATTAAAAACTATTCCGTAACCAAGTACGTTTTGGGCCGAATGTGCTAGTATGGTACATTACCTAAGGACTTTTCACTGAACAAGCTTTATCCCATTTTTCACCCAATAAAAGCTTACAGCGCTTTAACACGGCGGCACAGGGCGAAAGACACCGCCAGACCCATTGCTGTCAATTTCTACCGTACGTGGCAAAGGAACTACTTTACAGGTAACCACAATGAAGCCTGGCGTCAATGCCAGGGAAATAACTCAACCGCACATTCATAAAGTGCACCAAATAAACAGCTGCTTTCAACAGGCAATTTAGTTTTATCTTCCACGATAATTAAACGTCCATTTATCATGGGCCGGAAATCGCAGAGAATTTTGACGCGAAAGAAAAATAGCGAAAAGGCACTCGAACTGGAAAAGTAAATAAAACAGCAACTACTGAAGACTACTAAAAATCTTAAAGAGATGCATATACAGGTATGCTTTATGCTGTTATTTACTAAAAATCCTTTATTAGGACACTCATATTTTGACATTTTTAATTCAATGCTCTTTGCAGTAATTACTCCACTTTCAACAACTATTACTTTAGTGTCAAGAAGGCAGTTTATTATTTTTTTTGTTTCGTATTCGAAGATAGCGAATATCACATATTCTTACGATATTTTTGGAAACGTGCAAGAGAATGTGGATTCGATGATAATAACTTTAGTTTTTTTTTTAAGTGAGACTTGTAAGAGCGTATTTGTAAGAAACAAAAAACAGACGCAGTATTTCCCTTGATCATTTGTGCAACAGACTTAAGTGGCGCCGCGTTTCCCAGGTGTGTCAACTTTACTTTTCTCCCAACAAGTTACCATTTTCCTCGTTCCCGAAACGATTCTGTAACCAACAGTCGAAGCAAGCTACTCAGGATGCAGACTTCAACAGAGTTTGGTGCATACATAAGCTATACGAATGTCGAATTTCCAAGAATGCAAAACAATCCTGATACTTCCCTGACAACTTCAAAGGACAGATGCAAAGTCTTGGAATATTAATCACATTTTCCAAGCAACAAACTGCGTAGGTAAACGGGCTAAGCCTTCCAAATTGTCCAGGAGGCTGAGAAAGGTGACGCTGGCAAAGGCGAAGGAAACACGCACACAAAGAGCTTACGCCACACTCAAATACATCAGGGATCCAAAATGCGGAACTAAAAGACGCGTTTGCTCTTTACATAAAGGATTTTCGGGAAGCCACGGGCAATATGGTATGAATAGTGTGGTTTGAATAGCATTCTGAAGACGGGTATTGTGGGATTTCTGGACCCACCAAATCGAACTCCTCCTGCCCTACCCAACGAACATTACTACGGACACAGCTGCGTGGTGACTACCTTTTAGCCTCTTGTGAACGTCGGCCCCATCAATGCAAGTGACAACCAAAACTCTACCTCAATTGCTAACAGGCGTTTGAAAAACTCGTCCCAACTTCAATAAAGATCCAATTCTTCTTAACCGAACACAGTACAACTCGTCGAGTCCTTTCTAATCGAGACCAGTAGGGAGGTACGACTAGCGGGAGAATGTAAAGCAGTAATGGGCGAAAATGTCTCTGGTGTACCAAAATTTGAAATATTACCTTACACATCAATGCGCTTTCAATACGGAAATCCGCATACTATTTTAGCAATCCTAAGCCTTACACAGTATCAACTCTTTATAGCGAACAGCCTGGACCGATAAAACTGTTTGGTATAAGCGAAGTTTGTAACTTTATTTATATTTTTTTCTTATTTTTTTTTTGTTACTTTCGTCGGCGTGAGCTTTGCTCGTTGCCGTATTTTTTTTTGTTTATTTTTTTAATTGCGTTGAGATAGCCAAAATTCATCACAAAAGAGTTCGTTTTAACGAGATTCTACTATAGAAGACTTAGAATTGACAGGTACTGTCACAATCCATTATTTCGAAATTTATTGCAAATTCATTTAAGTGAATTAAAACTATTATCGTGAGTCGATATTGAACAAATTTTTACTGTGCGATTTCTTCTATACTAGCGTGAGCTAACACTCTGGGCAGAATTTTATTGAGTGGCTCTGACACAATTGGTAAAAAACGATTTTTCAATTTATATTAAATAAATATAGTATTATCAATTTACTATGTATTAAGACCCCGGTATACCCAGCTCCTCTTACGGGCGAATTACACAGTAATATTTTCAGGCGGTTTTACGATTTGTACGAAATATTCTGTGAAAAGCTTTCAATAGTAATGTAAACATGAATGATGCGCAATGCTTTTCTATTTACTTTTCCGAAAAGTGTTTTTTTTTAATTTTTCCTTCAGAAACGAATATTTTACATTCCTTAAAAAATACAATTTAAAAAATTTGGCACGAAGTGCAGTGCAGGACTTTTTAAAACGAATTCTAGTGAGAGAAATTTTAAAATCGGGTGCATGGTTTTTAAAAATTGGATGCCAAATGTTTAAAAGTTTTCGGGCATTTTTTTAATTACGTACCCGATTTTAAAATTTCTTTCACTAAAATTAACTTTAGAAAATCCTGCATCACGCCTCCAGGCAGATTTTTGAAATTCTATTTTTCAAGGAAGGTCAAATTTTAATTTCTTAAGAAAAAAATTTAGAAAAACATTTTTTCAATAAAGTGCCTCAACTAGCACCGCGCATCAATCAAACTTACATTACTGTCGAAAGCTTTTCATGGAACATTTAATAGTAATTGCAAAAACCGCCTGAAAATATTACCGTGTAATTCGCCCATAAAAGGAGCTGGGTATACCGCCGCTTTACTAATGCAGTAATAACGGAATACACAACTATATATGCCAGATTTTTTCTATAAAGTAATTGAGCGTGGTACTTCTTGCTGGACAGCAATGGTGACGAGACTATCACGTACTGCTTTGCTTAGATACTGGCATGTACACATCCCAACATTCATTATCACTTGGATAACACGTTTGGCTCTTCACGCTTCATCCACTCAGAAAAAGTGGTTAAACTTGACCCCGTCAAACAATCGCTGTCCTGCTTGCATCATTTTTACGCGTAATGAAAGGGTTGCCTGATACCTCTTACTTTTGCACGTCTTACAGTGTTATGCGCTGCATATCCCGTTTTTACGTGCAGGGCTTATGAAGTCAGGGTCTGACAACTGCAGAAGTGGGAGGGATGTCGTGAATTAAAAGAACTTAGTCCGCATGGTTACTCTTTCAGCTTCTTTCAAGCAGATGAGAAAAGTCTGATGCATCGTTTACAAAACTTGACTGTAAGCTGCATACGAAATCAAGGACACCGCTCCTAGTGGCTTCTATGGCTTCGTTCTCCTTTTCCACGCCTCAAGGAACGCCTATTATTGACTTCGGCCATAGCAAAGGTTCCAGGGAGTCGACATTGGAAAGCGTTCCCAATGCTTTTGTGGAAACCAACAAAAACATACTTGTATACATTTTACCGAAACTGTTCAGCCTTTTCTGCTCAAGACAATGCAGGCCTTTGATTGCCTCGTTTTCATTTTTCTCTCGACGAATGTATCGACAGGATAGAGTTGCCAACCTTTTTTTATAATGACTTCCTAAAGGATGCTTATCCAAGCGGATAACTCGAGTACGATGAAGCGCACCCAAGCAATAATCGAATCTTCATGCCAGTCAACGTGCCAGCGCTCACTGTATGAGAACATTATAAGTGGGACAGTGCGAATTCAACATGGAAAAAAGTTGCTTCGCTCCCAGAAAGGGAGCTATGGAAGTATACCGCGGAAAAAAAGAGCAAGTGATCAACGATGACAATTACTTGTTCTCCAGAGGAACCTTTACCACCGCGTACTGTGACAGAATTTTTAAGCCAAGCATATTGCGCTGGGTAAAGGATAGCAAGAACGGGGAAATATGACAATATTCAGGCACGACGGTTTTTTGATCGCCCAGTTGTGTCACATAAACAGTTACGTGCTGCTGAGAATAGCCTGTCGAGAACCCTCTGAAAAGTCTGGGATCGGTAAACCTCGAAAGACTAACGTTATCGTCCACAGCAGGGGTGTCCGACTTCATCAAAACTCGTCAAGGCTTGGCAAATTTTTGAGAAAATATTAGAAAATTCTTGTCTGACAAGTCGAAACAGCCGGATTGGTGGTATCTTGACTAGTAAGGCTAGCCTTATTCTAAATTCAATAAAGTCGAAAGTTAAAATTCGATTATTATTTAGTCAAGTCACAAATTGGAAATAATTCATTTATTAAAAGGAGTAATTAAACCGAAAAACAAGAATGAACAAAATCCACCTTGGAATGTATTTCAAAACGGAAATTCGGTCACTACTGGTATGAATATTGGTCAGTGTAAAAACAAAGTAGTGTACTGAACTTACAATATTATGATATAAAATCTCGAAACAAAGGACCTTCTTGGAGACAGAAAACTGTTAGGTATATCCGAATTTCGTTGTACCGAATGCTCTTTCTGCATGTTGCAAAACTCAGGAACTTTCGAATCTCCCACAATAGTCAACAATTTGTTATACAAGGGTTGGTAGAGCAGGTTTATATTCTACTATTACGAGGTACATTTTTTTTTTTGCTTTGCCACCGTTGGCCGAAACATATTGCTGGAACTTTGCATGAAAAATTTTATTTACGTTGTCATTGATTATAATGTACAGTGTCTGTTTTTTCTTATTATTATCGTCGATGTTATTGTTATTAATATTATTTATAATAATAATAATATTTTTATTTCTTTTTATAGGGAAAAAAATAAATGCCGGAATATCGTCTCAGGAGTAATTTTTGAACAGTGAGAGTTCTGGAAAGACCTTGTGCTGCGCTTTGGAACTGTTTCCTTTTCTGAACTGAATGACATGTAAATTTTCAGTACAATTCGTTAGGTGGAAGTTTTGCTACAAAACAGACTTAGGAAGTTGCTGTTAACATAAAAGTTTGCACCGTTCGTAACAAGGAGATTTGTCGATCCACTTTTGTGCAAAAAACTTTGACGGCGTACTTTGCTGTCCATCTTTTAGTTCCTGACGCTGTCAGCCTTTTTTTTAGCTTCACCTTTACTCAATTTCCCTTCCGGTTTCCTACTTTAGGTTACAATGGAGATTTTCTGAAGAACGAAATTATTACCACTGGGAATTTTTTTTGTCAAGCGTTTAAAAGCACGAGTTGCATACTGTACAAACTATTTCCATTCTTGCTATTTTACTGTAAGGAAAAGAAAAAATATAGTGAATACCATTACATCGAAAAATAGTTTTATTTTTCCCTTTCGAATATACGGTAACGTTCAAGCAGATTCTCAACGCGTTTGTCAATGGGTTTACTACTTTAACATTCTAGTCATGTTACAGTGAAACGCGTAGTCTTGTCGAGACCTGTTTAAATCTTTAACACTTTAATCACACGAAACGAGTTTGGGTCACAAATAGCCGTCTAATTCCACACAAAAGTTAAATGGAGAAGAAAAGGAATTACTAGTTCATTTTTTAAGACAAACTTGCCAGCGCTTGACATATACTCGCCACCATTGACATACTTCAAAAAAGGTTAAATGTCCCCTGGCGAAAGACTGCTTGCTGGGTTCACATAGCGAACTCAGTTGACAACTTATTTGACTTGACAAGACCACCGACTGCAAGTATGGCGCCTAGGAGGTAAGGAAACCCTTTAGGGAAAGCCGAACGTTGTCTCGTGACAAACTTGCCAAGCACGGCTCTATTCAAACGGGAAGTTCGAAAAGAGCAAAATGGAATCAAAAGAACGAGCGCCCCTGTGCTTTGGACAATTTTGTGTGAAAGTTGTGGTACTTAATTCTACGAAAAAAGCCCCATGAAAAGCTTGAAACTAGGTATGATAAAATTATTATGGAGGTTCCCGGTATACAAGGCCTTTCATGGCCGAATAACACGGCGATTGCAGGTGATTTTGCAGAAACGTTTAATATTATAAACCCTTTCAACTGTAAATTACTTCGAAAATTATTTCGTAGCTAATATCTGAGTTTGTGTAGAATTTTGTGTGAAATGTTGGCAAAATTATTGCTATTGTCTGTTTGTTAAAGTGTTGGGACTTGTAAAACAGAAATGTTGTTTATTTAGGTATGCTTAACAAATAAATAAAAATAAATAAAAAAATTAATAAAAAATGAAAACTACAGGCTATAATTGACGTAACACTGTACTCGACTTGTTTTTTATATTATTTTTTTATATTTTTTCAAAAAAAGGGTGCAGCAATTTGGAAAAGTAGTTTGCGCGAAATTTCTCGCAGAGTGTGCAGATTTTCGCTCCCCATTAATACAATGATGTGGTGCCTCTTTAGGATGCGGACTCCTCGGAAAGTTCGAAGTCGCTGGCACGAGAAAAAAGCAGATAAAAGGAATGAAGGATTAACCTTGAAGGCAGTGAGAGCTGATATCGCTGCAGGCACACCTCAGACAGAAAACAATTTTCCCTAGAACAATGTTTTCCTTCCAACGAGCTAAGTTGAAAGCGAAGTCTTGTTTTCATACCGCGCCTTTGGGAGTGGCTATGACAAAACAATAACAAAGTCATGTGACACACCATTTGTCTTCATATCGGTCAGTACAAGCTTATAATATATGTAACGCCTTCAATCAAATATTAAATGACGTTAAACGAAAAATCTAGAATCGCAGTTAAAGTAGTTCTTCACTAAGAATTGCGGTAGAACTTTAACACTTTTGTCACAACTTTATAAAATCTCTGCTTTCCTTTTAGTTTGATAAAGAAAAAATCGACTACTTTTCAGTTAATACTGACGTGAAAATGGCTTGTCTTTGCTTTACTATTTATAATGTATAAAATAACACAACATGTGTACTAAAAATCAAATATTAGTAAAAAAAAAAATGTTCGTAAATATACGCCCCAACAAGCACTACTTTCCAAACCTCGAACTCTCAACCATATACTCGTATTATAAAGGAAGGTGACGTGTAGCGCCGTTCCTAGGATTTTGGTTCCGGGGCAAAGAAGGGGAGGGGTTAAACCCTCAAGCTCACTTAAGTACGGGCTTGGTTTTACCCATAGAGAATATTTAACTATGTGTACAACTCGTGTCAATGATCCAGGATATACGGATCAAAAGACGCAGGAAGACACATTTGAAAAGACAGCGATAAAATTCTTTCAAGGAATTATATGTTTAAGTAACAACACTCGCAAAGGTGAATAACAACGGAGACAACTTGTAAATGTTGTAATTTTCTATAACCTTTGAAAAAAAAGTACTAACAATACTATTATAATCTACAGTAACTGTGATAAAGCCGAGGAAAATAACGAAAGTTAAGTAAACAGTCGTCACGCATATTGTTTTGAGACACATAATTCAAAGTCTTTGACATCAAGACGCCCGGAGCTGGGCGCTTGGCCAATGTATCCTATATTCCATAGCTGACTCACTGTCTATTATTTGCAATGGTCGTGCTGTCAAAGCACTTTTTTCCCCTCTTTCTATTGCCTTCGCGGTGACCGAAAAGAAAAGCGCAAACTCTACGCGAATAATCTCATTTACTGTCAGTAATTCGATCTGACACCAAGTCCTGGGTTAACCCGCAGGTCAAGTCGAGAAGTTCTGCTGCCTGTGGGCACATCCACTACATTAGTTTCTCCAGTTACGCAGTCCCAAAACACATGAGGTAGCCTTCTCTTCATAGTCCGGACGTCACTTAGGTCCATAAACGCATTATCTTCCCAGACCATTGCCACTTTGCGTGGAGTCTTACCGTTTAAGTGGAGGGACCGACTATACTTGATCTGGATCATGTTTCAGAAGAACACTTCCTAATGTATCATTATCCCGGAAAAGTACTAGTGTGAATTTCATTACTTCGTGCCCACGTTCGTTCTTATTTCTAGATCGATTTTTCTATTACTTTCATACAAAGGAGCTTACTGCGAGAAAAGCTCGTTATAGCAAACCGTTTTATAGCGAACTCTTCAACAAACTGTAGCTTCAAGATCTATGTAGTCGTTCATAAAACGCGACTTAAATAACGAACTTCGAATATATCGAACAGTTTTTCTGCTTCCAAGTTCGTTGTAACCAGGTTTCACTCCATTGCGTTATAATAAAAACACACCGAAAGTAAACCCTAACAAATATTGTAATACCATAGCTTCTTATTTCCTTAAAAATATGTATATATTCTTATACATATACATGACATACATATACGTCATACATAACACTCCAGTGTACGAATGTAACCACGACATGTAAATTAGGTAACGGTTACGAACTGCATTCTCTTCAGTAAAAAAAAATTGTATTTTTTTTAAAGAGGCGACTCTCCATTATTGGTTAAAAAAAAAATCGGTCCATGCGTCTAGCATGGCCTTAACGACAACGGGCAGGTCAACAGGTCATGTCTATCTTCCCGAATAGCCCGTTCACGTGGAAGCTTCGAATGTCTCTATCCAGACATCTCATTTAACGTTCAGGAGAAACTCCCCTTGGATTTTTCAAGGTAAGCACCCAATTCAGAAAACAACTCTGCGCTTGTATACCTGGTCCGCAAGGTTCTTGGCGTGCATTGCCGCGAGGTGCAACTACCATTGGAACCAAGCGACGTGAAGAGCTCGTTTGTTCTAATAGGATGACTGTATACAGCTGCGTTCGAGGGTGCAAAACTGGCTGCCAATCTTCCTGTTTAGACATTCTACCCCTTGTGATTTTAATGCCGCGTAGCCGCAAGCTCACTAAAGACGCGGGACGCGAAAAACGCATTTGTCTAGGCTCAATTTGCCAGAATTACCACGCTAGTCACCCTTTCTCGGCTTTCCAAAAGCTAAAAAGGGCCTGTCAGTTAAAAATCATATAAGAACGGCCATGCAAATCCCTCAAAAGTTCCAATTCAACCATTTTCCAATTAAAAAAAGGCTGCGATAAACAAACTAGGGTGGTATGTCGTTAGCAGTCAACGTGTGCGGCTTGTTTCTCGGTATTCCAAGGTTGGTGTGCATACAAGGTGGGTCCTCTCTTGAGTTTTAAGCCTCTGGGATTTCCAAACGTGCCAGCAAGGCCTACCATGCAGAGCCTCACACTTTCGTCCGATTTTGGCCATGGGAAATGTACACAATGGGCCAAAGTAAAGCCATAAAAGTTAAAATAAAAATCCTTCCAGTGCCAGTCAAGCACCCGCGTTAAATACAAACGGCCTTTACCCCAAGAAAAGGTACTTCATATACCACAATGTACTACAAAGGCAAAGGTATCCAGTGAACAGGATCATTGTTCATTTTTAAAAATTCGATTTAAAGATTACGTTTCATCTCAACACTTGTTCTAACCGAAGGCAGTTGAATGTACATGGTCGTTTCTGCGAGATGTATGATTTGGTATACTCGGATGTCCAAACCCATAGGGTAGATCCCTTTGTTTATGGTCTTCCGGACAGATCAAGATGGGTAAACACCAAACCTTGCCTATAACCTACGACTTGAATAAAAATAAATACAGAAGTGAAAACAATCTCGTTCCACACTTTGCTTGTCAACACTAATGGATTTTCAGGCCAATCGTGGAGTCTCAAGACTTCACCAAGTACTAATGGGTGACAAAACAGGGCCGTAGCTAGGATTTTTGTGCGGGGCAACGAGAGAGGGTTGGTAAATGACTTTCCAAGCCCCTGAGGACTTGCCTTTACAATCGTTTTTGTCTAAATAAAACCTTCTAAGTAAAGCTTTGTGCAAGTACATGCTAAAACCCCTAAGGCTTGGTGACAGAAGTTTTTGTATGCGACCACAAATGATGTCTATCCCACCTCAACCTTTTATTTTCTTTTATTTATTTATTTTTTAACACATGCATGTTAGCTGGGGAAATGAGGGCGATTTTCCAGACAAGAAAAATGGCTTGCAAGTTAATTGCACCGCACTCTTGGGGGTCAACCATTTACCCTAACGTAAGGTAAAGGTTACGGTGGTTTGGGAGAAAAAATGGTCTAGTAGTCGGTTGGGTAGTTAAACACGTGCAAACCTATTAACATCAAGACATTTTCCACGGAAGAGTGATAACGCACGCGTGTGGTGTTTAAACGACACAAGCTATTCTCGTAACCGTCAACATGCATCGGCGATCTTCGTGATTCGGCTTTGCAGGTTCTGCGATTTGTAAAGAACATGCTTTAGTCATAAATTCCTGTAATCTCAAAGAAAATCTGACTAACAAGAATAGGAACGCCGACGGCACATGATTACGGTTGTAAAGTTTGAGATGTTGTCAAAATTTCATAAAAAATCAACCACGCCTCGTCACCCCAACTTTTCCCATCCGTTCTACATTAGTTTCTAAAGCGGTTGACAAATTACTTGCACCTTCGTTCTCGAGATGCGAGAAAGCTCAAATTTCGACAATCCATAACGACTTAATTCGCAGCATCAGGAAAATCGCCATTTCTATTAGCAAAATTTTACTTTTACACAACCAGTGCTACATTTAACGCATTTTGACTAAATAAGAATGTATGCAAAACAGAAGGTAAAGCTTATTCTTTCGGCCAACCTACGTTGGGCTGTACCTTAAACGCTTTCGTATGACTAACTTATGACAAAGCACTTGTCACCCGATTTGTACCATGGAGGCCTATATTCCCACTGTTTTCCTGCGAGCTGGCCAAAAAATTCGTCCCTTACCTTGCACATATTCGGTCAAATTCTTTGCTCTTTCTTATGGCTTCATTTACATACGGTCACAGCCCTTTTGCGGTTATATCGGTCTACGCTATCTCCGCCCATAACAGAGTTGGCTGTGCTCAAGGAGCCGAAAACCATCACAAGAAAAACACCGAGAATATTAAGACACAAAAAAGGGGAGAAGGGAGGTCCCTTTGGAGCCCACGTTGGCCATGGAAGAAGGCGAAGGCAACTCTCAACACGTTGTATCCTTCGTTAAAAATGTGGCAACAAATCAGCAGCGAAGGTGTAGAGGCTTTAGCACCGCTCTCCCCTGCCGTGAAATAGTTGTGTCTGGCATAACTGACGAGACTGCCCGGGCAACGAAAATGCTAATGAGGATTGTCAGAGCAAGTGGAGAACCGAGTCCCCCCTCAACCCCCCGTCCTTTAATTCTTTACACGAAAAAGAAAAGTGGCCCAGGGAAATAGCCCGAACAAGTTGTTGCGCTAGCTCAACCACGATCCTATCGACGATCAAAAAGCCGAAACGTGGGCCGTGTACCGCATTAAAATACCAAACTTCCGCCTTTCCCCCTCCCCTCTTCCCTTTGTTCTAATAATAATGAAACCAATTAAAATAAAGAAAGCCTTCGCCTTGTTAGCCCCGAAAGATCCACTCGAAGGTGTTGTCTGTCTCTATAGCCTGATACATCTCCTCAACAAGCTCGGCCCTCCATTCTTGCTTCGTTGATACATGCGTGAAATACGAGTGCCAACTGTGGGTAATCACGTTACGCGACTTGGGAAGCCTCCATGGCTGCCATGATCCCGGACGTGACGGTAAAGTCAAGGTAATAACGACACACGTACCATAGTAATGCAATTATTGGAAGATATAAAGCATCGGAAATGTCTCTACCCCCCCCCCCCGAAAAAATGAAACTTTGACGAGATTCTAACCGAATTTAAATCCTTTTCTTTAACAAGTTTCATCATTCGGTTGAATAGTGAAATCCGATACGACTTGCACCTCCTTTGAAATCTGAGCTCTTTTCAACGTTTGAACTCTTTTCAACGTTATTTAATGCTTTTAACGTTTCATTGGTGATTTTGACTCTAGTTCACGGTAAACGATTTCGACATTGCGAGCACACTGCGAAGAATTTAACATGAATTATTGGAATTTTTTTATTTCATATTTTCTTGGAATGGGTTGCTAGGGAAATTGTACTCGGCAATGACAACCTTCAAAAGCTTACAGTAAAACACATTTTATAAAGTCACTGACGCTTGGAAACAATAGATCTTGAAAACTAGGGGGACTTGTGACATCTCTTTCCGTAGAAGATCTTAAAAAGTTTTAATACGCGCTGTCAGATGCAAAGAAAGAGCGAGAAGACGAGAACTTTTTTCGCATTGTTGCACTCTTTGTCGCCCCGTGCGCAAGCTTAGGCCTGCCAAGGTAGATTACACAAATACCGTAAAGGGAAACGACGCTACGCCGGAACTGTCAACCTTCCTTTGATATTTTTACGTGCCTTACGTCAAATCACTGAAAGTCTCGTTTCACGCTTGGCTTGCTGCAGCCTAGTTAAAATGCGTTAATTGCTGGGATGAAATGAACCGGATGCGCCATTATCTTCCTTTCTAATTTCACTTCAAAACAAGTTTAGTCTACGAAGTATACAACTACTCTTCAAGCTGACTGCATATAAAAAGGCATTATGCTAACTATTACTCATTCAGAAAACTGTTTCACATCCTCTCTCCCCCCTCCTTATAATTCCATTCAAGTCAAATGTTGCTGAAAATTACCGAACGAAAGTCCATAATAAGCTTACTATTATGCGACATAATGTATATATTTGTTATTGTTTTAACTGTCACATCAACAACTATTAAAGTGAAATGATGTACGGCAACGAACAAAGCTCACGCCGATGGAAAAAAAACTGTTTCACATTCAAATACTGTTTCATAATTGACCAATAGGTTAACACAACTACGGCAGTACATTGATTTCAGTTTTATATATAACTGACATTCCTTGAGTACTACAAACAGATTCATAGGATTTGAACGTGAGAAATAAGACGTACACAGCAAGTTTGAAATCCTGATGAAGATACCAGTTTACCTCGCCACACTCAAAACGACTTTCACACTCCTTTGACTCCGAGGTGTCTTTCCAAAAACACAGGGTGGTCAGGAAATTCCAAAAGCCATGGGGGTTGTAGGAATGCGACTTTGTCTTTTGCTCTTTGAATACAGCTGAGTTTATACCTACCAATTTTCTGATTCTGAGATTCCTAGCACGTTCTCTGTTGACGATCCCTTGCTCATATGTTAAACGTGGCAAGCGGTAGTTAGCCAAACTTTAACGACGCTAAGCTAACATAAAAGACACCGGTCATGAATTCTTATGAAATTACTTCATTCAGAACGTAGCCAATTTTTCTTGAAGATCATGTCGTCATGCTACTTTTTGACAGAATTTATCATGTTTCCAACGCTGCTTTTTCAGCTTCTGATTCGCTACCTCAAAGCCGTTTCAAAGCATTACACCTTGTATTTTTGTCAAAATTCGCTGTTTAAATCGTGGGAACACAACCTGTAAGCCATAAAACAGACAAAAACCGGCTTAATTATTCTAACGTCTTCATCCGAGCAATTAGAAAGCTTGGTTCCAAGCGAATTTTGACAATTAACCTTGCCCACACGGCCAAGTGACGTTTACATTGCGGAGTACAACCCTTAAGCACACTGTTGCGGAACACCTTCGGTAGAACGGGCAAATTGAAACCGTTTCAAAGAAGGAACAAGTCCCAGAACGACCGTGTCGGTGCCGGTATTTTTTCGTTACACGTGACAAGAACTTGTCTCGGGAGAACTCGCTGAAAAGCCTGGCTGCAGACAATTGTTCGACGTTAAACTCGGCTTCCAAGCCGCCTGGGCCAGCGGCGTTATTTTTTAAGAAGGAACATAAAGCAAATTAAGATGCTACAAGCCCCCAAAGAGCGCGCGCCTGTTTTGGAAATATTGGTCTGTAAAACGAATGGACTTGAGCTTTAAGAGTCGTCGTACCTCACCGTCAAATAAAGCCTGGAATCTGACAAAGTATAAACCGTTTTTCCTTCTCGACGAAGCTTATGTAACGTACCTAGCGTGGCAACAACACCCGGCTAATAGATCGCTGTCGCACTGTATTGTGCACCTGCAGAAGATGAACTTCAGACACACATGATACACAAGATGAACTTTAGGTGAAGAAGACGATACACCTCTTGGAAAGTTTGTTGGAAATGCTTTCTTGTAAACTGGTTCATAGGGAATAATAGCTGTGCAGTCTGTTACTCTTGACATCTCGAAAAATGCGTTACAGTTAGGATGGGGCTCACCACTGTTCTTCAGACCTTCTGAATGTCTTCCTTTCAAGAGCACAGTTGGTAGCCTTTCAGTTCAGTTTTAACGGAGAAATAACAAAGAGTAATATGTGCTACAAGGCCGATTCTCTCCAATAAACGTTTTTACTCCTCGCTGCGCGAATCGCTGATAATCCGGAATGTTTTTACAACGCTAGCTATCCGAGACAAAAACTCTCTTGACAGACAATTCACCATCAGTTATGAAGTTAATCTTCCTAAATAAAATTACAAATAAAAAGTACTGTGATTATTTGTTAGTTTTTTTTAACGAAACGCGTTAAAAATGTAAATTGACTCAATATAAAAAATAATTTAAAATGAGAATAAAAAAAGCGTGTTTGCACACTTTTTCCAAATTTACGTTTTTAAGTACACAAACACAAGCTTCTATTCATCTTTGGGCTTCAAATATTTACGCTATACAAATAAAGAGCACTTATGCCTGTTAGAAGTGTGTACAATAGAGTTACCTGACGGTGAAAGCCAAGTGTTAGGTAACGACGGTCTGTGTTCTCTTTTTTAAGACGTAGGCTTACGTGTGTTGTCGGCCATTTGCTGATTACATGGGCATTTGGCCTTATATACGTGTATTTGAGGCGTAACTATGAACAGGTACACGAAAGCCTTCTATTAGACAAAACATATTCATTTTTAAAGTTGTTAGACGAGAAAACACCCAAGCTTAAACAAGCGTTCCTGGTATTGATTAGTCGAAGGTTCACCATATGCAATCAGGTACAGGTTCTTATTTTTTCTCCTACTACGAGATGCGTCAAACACTCGAAAAGCTCTTACGATTTTAAAGCTTAATTGCGACTAGTCAAAGTCAACAGGCTCAAAAGATCCACGGCTTACTCCCGACCGCCCAAACTTTCAGCCCGTAATATCCTGTTTGTACACTAACTGCATGGTTTAAATTAAACACGTCGAAGATAAACCATCAGAATGGTCTTTAAGCCACCAGTATTTTTATCTAGCAATTTACCTACTTACATTTTTCTATTTCACTGTGATCTAGAATTGTTTAAAGAATAAAATACACAATGACGATAAAAACGAAAAAATAAAGTGAGAAAAAATATATTTAGAAGAACATGAAAAAATGAGAGCAAAATGCGTAGTAAAATCCGAAACAAAATTTAAAGTGAGAAAATAGAATAGAGCCTCATTATCAGTACAGGAATGTTGTTTCACTCGAACCGACCTAAAAATAGGATTTGGCACCACTGGAAAAATGTCATACCTGACACTATCTTTCTATGAGAAAATACTTCGCACGGTTATCTGCATAACGACGTTGAAAAGCTATTACTTCTTTCGTATTTTTATCACGACAGCGTGTTTTTATTGACACACCAAACAACTGTCTGGGATTGAAAATCATGAAATTATGTTTAGGTCGCTAGTGTGTCGGCAGCCGTAACCATTAGCCAAAGGACAACTGAAGAGACAACAACTTTTTTTTTCCTAGTTAAGACGCCGCCGAATGTGTCACCTTTAAACATCTTGCTGCGCACCTTCTCTCCAAATGGAGCTTTATGACACCAGACTGACATTTAATTGCCAATAAAATGAAGGGGTCCAAGAATGTCTACAATAATACCCTTGTTCAAATAGCTGGTGTCCCTTTAATGTATTTCAGCCGCGTCCTTTCCTAGGGTCCCTTGCCGTGTACTTTACTACTTGAACTTGCCCAAGCAGCGGTTATACGACGTCCTGTTCTTTGTCTTTTAAAGCTTGTCGGAAATTAAACTGACTTCGCAAATCATAATTTTTGACAAATAATACATTAAACTGGATACTCTTGCCTCCACAACAACACGAGCACCTTTCGAGTGGGTGTCTAAAATAATTGAAATTTTTCCTTCATAATTTTCAGCTTGGATTGAAGTTTAAAAATTCAACAATACTGTGGGCAGCCGAAGATCGTATCCGATGTTTCCTTCTCAGTGATCCTGGGACTACATTCAAATTTTTATAAGAGTGACTGAAAAGCGGATTCTGCATTTTCATTTAATACGCAATCTTGTTTTTCGATTATTTTTTTTTTTACCGTAGAAGCACGCTAAAATTTTCAAGAAAATTAAAAAGAGATATCAGCAACGCGACGAATTAGTTTGTTCGTCAGAGGGGGATGTATCAGCAAAACTTTCCGTCTAAGAAATACTAAATTGTGTATCACACATCACACTTGGATGCACAATATCGTATGCGGCCCCTCTCTCCCTCTCTCAGCTACAAGTAAGCTTTTACCTTTTGCGCTGTGCCGGATATTGCTATAGAAACGGTCCTCATCACTTGAGTGGAAAGTGATGAAGAAAGTTGAGCTCCATGCATGCTGCGCTACTTAAAACTCCCTTTTGTTCATCCAGAACTGATCGGACAAAGACATTTTTTTCTCTCTCTGCGACGAGTGCTGCATTCACGGTAGTAAAAACTAGCGTTAGCGGTATGTTTACGAACTCAAATACAGCTTTCAGAGTACAATCATGTCATTAGAGCCAACAACTATTAATAAGCGTTCCCTTTTCCTCCAGCTAAACACTGTATAAAATACCAAGTAGGAACTTTCGCTCGATTCTGTTATGACAAACTTTCTCTCTAGCAAAAGAAGGGGGAATTTTTTTTCCCTCTCAGCGCTCAATACAGTTCATAACACACAACTGTAAAAGGTTGCTGTAAAAGAGCGAGAAGAAAAACGTGTACTCAAGCAAAGTGTATAGCGGAGCCAGGCTATGATGATACAGCACTAGATAGATATATTTTTCGTTCGTTACTAATTCGACCCGCGTTGGTGGAAGATCGCTTAGGGAATACTCTTTCAGCTCCTCTGCTCTATGGCAAATTAATGCAAATGTTACAATATGGCGTTGACCTGCCAGCAAAACTGTTGGCACCCAAAATTGTGGTCCTTTTAATACCACAAACGTGCTACTGTGATACAAAGTTCGTTCATAATGCGTGCCCACTTAACTTGTAAAACAAGAAAACGCCCGCATGAGTGAGGAAATTCCGTTTGGAAAGAACCTGCGCGCTCCAACCACGTAATGTTTAGGTTATGTTAACAATTTGAACGCCACTCACGCTCTTCGTTCTTACAACTCACTTGGCAGACGCGTTCTCAGCTCTCGAGATCGCTTAATTTCAACAAAACAATCAATTAAGACGTCGCAGTAAACAGTGACGAGAAGTGATCCAGCTGAATGTCACGGCAAGGAGAAACCCAGCGGTAGGACGTTACCTTTTTATGCCGTCAAACTTTATTTATGATGATTTCCTCTTAGCACGTTGCTCAACCAGCCATCATAGTTCCTAACGCTTGTTCGTGATCTAACTGCCCCAAAGTTGGCTCTTCTTACTTTCACACTCACATCTTCTAAGTTTAGACAGTCAGTCAACTTTAAGTGCATCAACGGTTGCATTATACTTGTTTTCCCTTACCATGCAAACGCAAGACAGATTACGGACTTTCAATAACGTTTCGCGTCTTACTTTTCAAACATGTTTGGTTACTTCTCAAATCTCTTAATAATTTTCCCTTGCAAGGAGAAAAATATTAATTATTTGAAATATCTAGTAATTGTTTAACATAAGCGAATTATTGGTAAATTTTCAAAATCTATTTTTAGCATTTCATGTTATAGCTTTAATATTTTTATTATTTTCAATTTAATTTGTAATCGTTTTAATAAATAAAGCCTCGTTATAAACAGATACACAAAAGGACGCCGAATTTTTCTGTTCTACCCGATTGTCCACAACAGTCAATATTGGCTTAAATGGCTTCCGTTTCACCGGGACATGAGGGCCTATAGTTGAGTACACGGTAAGCAATTGTCCGGTATATTCAGTATTCGTTATAGAGAGGTTTTATTGTATATTTGAGTATATGTTTTACTATGATTTTTATGCATTCTGAAAAGAAAGATTTTGAAAGCTTTATTTGAAGAACTTTAAGATTTTTTTTTAGTAAGCCCCATTCTGTACTGAAGCTCTTGCACGGTTTCTTACGTTCCGTTAGGGGTAAAATATAGATCTGCGTAGCCGGCTTAAGGTGTAAGGAGTCCGGCGAAGAATAAACCTAAAAGGCGCTGAACCGGGAACCCTAAATAGCAATTCAGCCGAGCCAGGAAAAGAGAATGTTGGCTTTGCCGCTGGTAGGGAGCTTTACCCAGTAGCTGGGAAGCTACAGTACCCAATTACATTTAACATCCCCAACAGAAAAACGTATACGGCCCTGTACATTGCTGGCTGTACCCTTTCGTGCACCCAGAGCCGCAATTTCACGTGCGCAGTGAGAACAAGAGGTGGAAAAAAATGAGCAGGATATATACCTGACGGAGATAGAAGGTGTAGCTCGGATAGTTTCGCAGGTCAACACAAACCCCCGAGTTTTCCCGGTGTAGTCCCGTCATATCATAATTAAACTCAACAAGAAACTCACGGCCCTGGCGACCCTTTAACTTTCGTCAAGGGCTGAGGAATAAAACGAGATATGAAAAGGGAGTCCCCTTGTATCAAACTAACATCATATTCTCCTAAAGCTGATTGCAAGCCCCTTTTCGCTGCACAATAGCCTTTTGCTATCTCGATTCCCTGCTCTCTTAATTGCAAACGAACCATAATTTGGATCGTAAAAACTTTTGTTTTCCCGGGTTTTTCGGAGGGTACGAGGTTCCCAGTGGCAATCACAATTTTTCAGCTGCTGCCCTTGGTTAAGACCAAGTTATGGAGAACAGGATATGGAAGAGTCATGCTCATACGAACCGACATGAAAACGCACCAAAAGACCCAAGTTTGAAAGAAGTTAAAACACCGGCAAAAGCAAACTCCTTCCAAACACACATGATAATGTTTTCACAGCTGCATCATGGTCAAACAGCATAGTGTAACCATGGTTTAAGGGTTAGCTGAACTGCGTGATAAGCTTAGAACTCCGGGATTAATCGAGTGTAATGGGAGCTATTATGTAGCTCCTAGATCTACTGTATAATTTCGGGATCCTCCCCGGACTCTCTTGTCATGAATTCATGAAACAGTTTATCCGGAAGAAAGCATCACCCTGGATTCGCAATCGATCTCGAGTTTTCGGGTACAAAAGAAAACAGTTGCTGCACGGCATTCCTTTTCCCAATAAGAGAAAAACAAAGTCGTCTACATGCTCGGGGGTTTTACCTTCTTTCAGGGGGTGGACAAACGAGTTGTCTCAGCAGGAGCGACAGTCAAACATGATAAACTGAATTAATTCCTTGCTTTTCCTCCGGTCTTCTGCGTGCTCGAGGTATGGGTTACACCGAATTCCCCAAACGTGAGTTCCCCAATAAAGCACACCCTTTAGTTTCCCAGTTTACGTTTACGATCACCACACTGTAATTTAGTTGAACTTGTCACTTCGAACCTGTTTACGAGCACAACACATGTGCCACATCTGTTACATCACTTGCAATATTAAAGAAAAGGAGCACGAAAATTTATAAATGACAGACGCTTTAACAGAGAGATTACACCTACCAAACCGGTTTGGCTCAAACACTGCTTAGCTACACGATTTAACACAGCTCGTAGAGAAAACTACCACAATCTTGAGTTCTTCCGAGAGGTTCGGGATAGCAACATAACCCGATCCGCGCTAAGGACGGTCGCACCTTGCTTCTACCACTGTTGGCCGACAACTGAACTGTGCGCTTCGGTCGCCGGTTGTCCCTTGCCTTGGGACGGTGCGCCTGCTGCACACCACGAGACACGCTGGTCTGTGGGACACACGAAGTTCAATATGACAGGATGGCGAACATCGCGCCCATGCCGGATAGTTATGATGCATAATAGACATACTCAGTGCCATGTTTGTTTTACATTTTGCAACGTCGCTCAGTAGGTTTAACCAATTTCAATCCGTTTGGGTTGATATCAAAGGAAACCAGAAAGGACACTAAATCTGACCATAATACGAATGCTCGATGCGTCACATACGCCATTAGCATCCTGAGCGAAGCTATTTGACGAGGATAGCGCGACACACCATTCTTGTAGGAACCTACGAATGACAACAAGGAGCTTCCTTTTTTGATTGATACTTTCCATATTTAACTATACTTGACATTGATACAAAACGTCTCAAACACAACACATCCAAATCCTTATCTTGATTGAAACAATTCTCGAAGAGATGAATTTGGCTGATTTGGGTACGGTCATATACCTGTTTCGGTCATATTTGTAAATTGAGCCCCACCATATTGGGCAAACACGACGTCACTTGCCGACATTTCTGGGTGGCGGGAAATGAAAACCGCTGTAGCGTTCAACAAGCAATACATTTTTTATTTTCCTTTCCCGCCGGCTCGAAGTGGAGGAAAATGACGTCATACAAACCACAGTATGGCGGCGTGCAATTTTCGAAGGCGGGCAAAATATAGGCAATAGGTGGCCAAGTACCTGGGAAAAGAGGGCGGGGCGATTCGCGTGCGGGCACTCCCAAGATTTTTGGACAGACCGCAGCAATGCAACGATACCAAAATCCTTTGAAACAGCCAAACGTCACTCGTATGTAGTCGGGATATTTCATTTTATCGTTACATTTTACAGCAGAGACTTGTTATGAACTGAAAAATTATACTTTTGCTACCAGCTCTATTGTGAGGTAGCGTTTACGCCGAGCATTCTCTAGTACAGTATCCACCCGCCGTTTTATCTCTATACTAACAGGTTTGTCTAGCTCAAAACGTGAACATGACTATGTACTTTATTTACGTGGATTCTCTACACCGGTAAGGAAAACTGATCTAAATATTTTTTGCTTTTGCGTTTTCGAAAGTACCCAGTCAATTGAATTTTGACGACAGGAACATTCGATTTCGGCAGTGTAGCTGGAGTAGCGATTTTCCAGCTTACTAGGTTAACTTCTTTCAAAACACAGTAGAAAAAAATGAAATATTCCGAACGCTAAAAGTAGGACAAAGGGCTCGATCCCCCCTTTTGTTACAGCGTTTTGTATCCCAGCCACGAGAAAGCCAAGGACCCTATGATAATGCCTATAGCTACTTCTCGTGCCAGTCGAACTTCTTGCAAGGTCTTTTAAATCTTAAACAAGCCCTTCCCTTTTCACGCACAATCAGTTCGTGGGTGTAGAAAGCTGCAAGGTAAGGTTAGAATGCGAGACGAGCGACTGGAGTAAAAGCTAGCCACATGTAAAAATCACGGATGTTACCACTGTCAAGCGAAAGACTAGGCTTACAAAGTTTTGCTATACACGTATTTGAAAGTTTCCGAGTTTGCACTTAAACCCTCATCCGCAACTTCGTAAGCGATTTAGTTGGAGAACGTAATTTGGGAGTGGATTTGGGAGACGTAAAGAATTTGTACACAGTTGCATGGCTACAAGCAGTTTGGCATTTTTTTTGAGTGTCTAGGAGTCAATGAGTATCAGAGATATATGATTGTTGTATCGTTTTCGTTGGCTGAGTTCTGTTACATACACACTTATCCTTTAGTCACGCACATCTTTTATATCACTTTACGCTCAGGAAAGCTGATATTCGAGTCTTGGAAACAATGAACAACTGCGCGTGAAAGAAGTCTAGAACGGCTCATTGTATTTTAGGACTATTGCTGAAATGTTTAAACCATTTCGTGGACAAAAACGACACTTCTAATGTTTAATTCACACTAGTTGAAGAAATGTCGAAAGTCTTATTTCTAGCTATATGGGACCACTTTGAATTCTGTACCAACAAGGGGAACACTATGACGAATTGCAAACGTTGATTTGAAGCATATTTTATAGCTGGTTTATGACAAGCTTAAAACAAGCCAATTGACTGATTTTGCATCCCGCTGCTGCAGCCTTATCAGCATTCCACTCTGCCATATTGCAACAGGAGGATAATGCACATCATTGGCAAACAAGCAACAAATTTTCAAAGGTAGCAGTATTCGATAATCGGTGAACCGCAGACTAGCTTTTGCATGGGGAAAGCCGATTCAAGCATTACTAGTTAAACTTCCGCTAAAAAATAGCCGAAAAATGAGCTTGATTTAATAACGAAGAAGAAATGATCCTGACGTTATAACGAACAAGAAGTGTATACAAAACGCGAAAAGTTCACGGTGACTTTCAAAGCATAATAGAAATTACATGTATATAAAAGCATTATGTGTTAGTTTTGACAAAAAAAACTTGTTAAGAATCGTTCTGGCTTTGTGGAAAGAAGTCAACAAAGCGACAAATGGAAAGAAAAAAATGGAACAGAAGTCAAAACAAAATGACACAGTCATAAATTAAATACTGCAGTAATGACGGAGACCAGTCTAATGATTGTTTCACTTGGTTTGTACGGACGGTAAATCCGTGCCGTAAATAGTGCGGGTAATCACCAAAGTTGTGACTTGAGATCCACATTTACTGTAAAGCAGTTCTCTAAAAAAAAAAAAATAATAATAAAAAAAACTCTTTTCCTTTTTCGAAAGAAATCCTCCTTTTCCTCCACCAAAGTAAAGAAAATAACACGTCTCAATTGCTCGTACACGACGTTCCTGAACTTCGACTCGTCGTACGCTTTCGCTACAATTAAAGTCGTAGATTGGACTGTGATTTAAGCCTACGACTGTTGTAGCAACAAACTGCCGATTAGTGCCTCGGCTTCGCGGTGCTATGTCGTCACGCCAGTACTACGACTGGTGGATACCAGATATAGATAAATAACATAGGAAGTTGCTTTAAGTCCTGCCGTTGCAACAATTAAATGATTGAAAAAACGCCTTGACAGTAATGTTAAGGTTACGAATATCGACTATGTAGGTTTAAGGCTTTACTAAAGATCCTGTAGTTAAATTTTTAAACTGCGGATGAAATTTAGAATTCAATCAAGATTTCCAGATCTCGCTTTCTGAATTCAATGTTGAAATCAGACATTAAATCGGATAATTATTTTTTAAATTTATTTTTCTGACATCATGTGAAACAGTTTGGCAGGAGCCATGTTATTCTCTCATACGCCCACGTCTGTACTCCGTGGCCTTAACAACAGCAAGCCATATTTTCCCTGAAGATTTTTACTTGGACTACAATCAGAAGAGATTTCTGGCAACTTTTCTTTGATGAATAAGTCTTGTACCAATTTTCAAGAGCCACTTCAAGTAATTAGCAACTGACTTGAAATCGCTAACAGCTATCTTGTAGTAATGAACAGTATTAGACCCAAAAAAGACGAGAAGTGAAGAGGAATTCGTCAAGCTGTACTGGATGAACTCAACCGGGGTAGCAATTAAGCATCGTCGTTCCTTGACTCTCATGATTATTTGCTCGCTCAAGCCGCACATCTCAACTTGCCCTTTACTCTGCTTTTACAAAGGTGGATTAAGATTACTTTGAAGGATCTGTGTGCTGGTTTCGAGGATGCTTGCTGCAGCTGGTCTCGTAAACTTTGAAGCCCTTTCACTCCGTTTTGCCACAAATATCGTAAATACTCAAATTCTTTGCGTAGCTACTATCTCCGATTCGTTCTGTTGTAGCTCGCGGCCCAATTGGTTTTCTCCTTTCAGCGTCTCTTAATTGCTCCAGACGTGATTGCTCTCTGGCATAAATCTTGTCCGTTGGATTCACTTAATGACAGCGGGCGATTCTTTTCGCGCTGCAACCAGAAGGTTCGCCTATGTACCTCGGTACTCATCTATTACCCTTATGCAAATATCAGCTAATCTTTAATCCGGTTAGGCCATTGTTGCTCACGTTCTCCGCAAAGGGTCTCATTTCGCTTATGGAGCGCAACGTTGAGCTCAACTGAATCACACAATTACGAAAAGAATTACGTACTATTATTACTGCCATTCTTAATCACTCGCTTGATTTTGCTGTTAGCCAAGTATCTGGGGACTACAGGCCAGTCCGTTGAGATTTAACCCCGGCTGGGTACGCCGTCTCGTCCATTTCTTCGTCGATGTCGACGGCTGCGAAACGGAGAAGCTATTGTGGAGCTATTTCCCCGGGATTCGGCAACAAAATTTGTTAACTATAACTAACGGCTGGGGTCACAGCAAACGAAAGTAAATTTGTAAAAAAAAAAAAAAAAAAAAAAATCCAGCTTTCTTTGAAGTTCATTGACGATCTTCCATAATGAGCTAAGACACGCATAGTTAGTGGAAAGGTTGTTTACTTTAACTTTTTAAAACTCAATTATAGTTTATCAAGCTGAACAAAGAAATACAATAACGGGGTAATGAGACCTTTAAGAAAGAAGTGGGGACGGGACCTTTTTGTGTGTCGTCATAACAGCGTCTACCGCAATGTGCTCAACTCTTCACAAGATCCCCTCTTTTCGGTCTTTAAGCCTTAGTTCTAACACCAACACGCATGCATTAACTGGCTTCGAGGAAAACCTTTTAAGTTTTGCTTCATTCCGCCAGGAACGCTCATTTTTCAAGTGTCCCTTCTTCAGTTGCTGTATATACACGTTGGCACGTTCACGTCCACGCTGAAGTCACGTCCTTTAGCAAGTGCGTCAGTCTTACTGGCACTAAACTGAGGCTGTAAGAGTCTGAGAAGCCCGCGGAGTCCGCGAGATTGGATTTTAATTAGTGAAAAAGCAAGAAGCCGGAAATTTATATTGACACAGCTCTTTCAACACATGGAGTTAAAGTACTTCTCTGTTGGAAATGAGGTTTTCTGAATATTGCTGAGATATTAATTCCATCGTACTTCTGTATCGGCCAAGTTTTGTTGTAAAATGAATGTGTGGAGTTTAATGAAGCGAGGATTACTGTAATTATTTCTAATTGTTTATGGTTGTTAAATAATAAAAAATACTTTTTTTCTGCAGACAAGAAAATTATTACGCTTCGTGAAAGGAGACAAATCAAGTGCCAGCGAGAAAAGCCGATTTCTTCGAGCGCTACGCCTCCTTTTTGCGTTCTGTGAATGATCCCTCTTAGGTACCCTGCACTGCATTCCTTACTTATGAATCGATCCTCAGAATGACACTTTCCCCGGGATGTTTTCGCGTGTAAAACAAGAAAGACAGCTTGAAGCGCAAGAAGAAAACCTAACTGGGTTCTTCCATGCAATTCTCCCACTCGGCCAATTGAGTTTGTAGTCTCTGCTCTTGATTACTTCGTCTCAGGCAGTGATGCCTGTGTGATCCTGTCTCTTTCTCTTCCCTTCTTCTTCAGCCTTCCTCTTTCCTTTTTCCCCTCCCTGTGCATGCCCTACCTCGTTGGAATTCTTTGCAGACTCAAGCTGATCGAGCTACGGTCGCCGCGTTATCTGTAGCATGTCAGAAAGAAAGTTGAGATTTGCTTTTTCTCTATCCACTTGTGCAAAAACAAGAACGCCCCTATCTCTTAAGTGCGTCTGTCACCTAATATTCTTTTATGAAACAGGTAAGCGTATTCAATGACGAAGCTTTCTTACCTAACGTTCCTTAACGAACGACAACACTTCTTACATGAATTATGCATATATCTCTGTATATTGCGTAAGAATATCAATTTTGTAAAATGATGTACTCCAGATACCCTACTACATCAAAGGGTCTGTTCACGCTGACTATACGCAAGCTCTGAAATGCAATACACAAAGGCAACTGATGATACAATGAACTTCTCAAGTTTCGGGGTACTGGAAACGCATACGAAAGAAAGTTGCATAATATACGAAAGAGGTTATGAAGCTGATGCTAAAATGGTTTCAAAAGGATTGTCATCCTTTTGAGCCTCGAGCATATGCAACTTTGCGGAATTAAAGGTTACTCCTAGGGGTCATTTGGGACGATTCTAACACTTTTCAGTTTTAGTTAGTGGACGAAACAAACTTTGTCCAAAGCTTTATTAACTGATCAAATAAATGTCCTGGCTACTGACAAGCTCGTAAACACTTGAGAAAAATAAAGTGTAATTAAAACGAAATAATAGACAAATGAGATTCAAAGAAATATATTTCCCATTTCTGCAATTTGATTACTGAAATTGAAAACAAGACTTCTCAACCAGCCAGTCGAATCTTTGTTATTAAGAAACCTGGCGATAGCCTTACAAAGTTCCTTGAAAGAAAGGGAAAAACAGCAAACCGAAATTAATTGCATGCAGTCATTGCAATTCTTCTTTAAAAAAAAAAGAGTTCTAAATTTTGCTTTGTATTTATTATTTGTGTCCAAAAATCGAATAAAACTTTTTTTACATCAATATAAAATGTAGAATAGAATTTAAGGTTTTAATACTAATTCCTCAAATAAATTTTATACGAGGCATAAAAGGAAAGAAAGTTGCTGCTATGCGAAGGAACTAAGAACGTTATGTATATAAGGCAAATAAAAAATAACGATCGTTTTCGCAAACGCGAAGTTAAAAACCGGCTCAAATGATGACTGAATTTCTTCCTGTAAATTTGTAGTCGCACATTGAAATTTATCACATAATAACCGTAAAAGCACTGATATTTAATAACCATATACAAATACTTAGTACTTACTGCAGTAGTGCATAACTAATATAAATACATAATGTATATATTATAATAAGAGTAATAATATTACCAAACATAGACTGTGTTAGTTATAGTTATCTTGTCGAAAACATGTTAATTCGATGTTACATTAGAGCTTCTCCTAATAATTGTAACACATAGAGGATTTTATTGTTGTAATGCCTGCTTGCTCTTTTTTTATTTCGAAGAATGCAATAGTTCACCACAGAGCCACTAAGTCGAAATAAATATTTTTGCATCTTGGCGAGTGACAAGAATACATTGAGAAATGGGCGTGAACTTCTAACAACAAAGTTGATTTGAATAAGCAGAGGAAGCCCAGTTGGATAGTTATGGAGACAAAAGACAAATGGTCAGGAATTAAAAAAAAAAAAAATCCTCCTCTGCTTTTTCCTTCTCTTGTTGTTAGAGCAGAGGAATAATGGAGTCATCCGCTACAGACTCGGGTGAGATCATACGTCTTTCCTTTTCTGTATTGCTTTGCCTTCTCTGTTATTGTCGTACCTTTTCTGTGCAGTTTTTTGTTAGCAGCGGCGGAGAGCTTTGACGTAGCGGGAATGTATACTACAGCATTGTATGCGTGTGTAAGACGTCATTTGTAATCATTAGCCCTTAGATTGCCTGGAATTTATAGAACCTCAAAGGCTTACGTTTCAAAACCTATTCGAAATTTTAGGGATATCTTAACAAGAAATACACAAACGAGAGAAGCGTGTTTTTTTTTGTTTTTTTTTTTTACATAGAACGCCTGAGTGAATAGAAAGCAATTTTTACGCCAGATGTAAAGACACTGTATAGGGAGCCCTCTAAGAACGCTAACCGAAGGTCAGACAAGTAACCCGTTGCTAATGACATATTTGTATGATGGCCTTCCTTTCGTTTGTTCGAGGCGCCAGAGCAAATCGTCCTATTTGGGCGACAAAGACTGGCAACAGTAGGGAAAAATGGTTGCAAAAATGTGAAAGACGGCTATTCAGGTCTTCCGAGCATCAGCCGGGAGTATTCAGTGGCCGTCTGTAACACCACACTTTAAGAAACTTACAGCCACATGCAGTCTGTTGTCAGTGTATTCTAAATCACGACTATAAAAGCCTACTGCAAGCACTGACGCCTTTTAGCGCCGATAGCAACAGGAAACCCTAACAAAAAGTACTTGTCCAGTATGTGTGTGATTTTGAATGCAGTAGACTCTATTAACGGACATTAGATGGACACGTCACTTCGAATTTTTATTACGTAGGTACACCTAACCGTTTAAAACCCAGTAACAGGCCAACACCGTTAAAAAAAAAAAAAACTTTCAAAACGGAATAAACGACTCACAGCGAAATTTTTTTAGCCTCAACTGTATACCCAGAGTATAAATTTAATGCTAAAAGTGAACGTATAAATTGTATTGTTACAGCTGAAAAAATAAAGTAACATTGGACACCCAAGGTATTAACATGACTTGGTTGCGGAAAAATAATTTAACAAAGTCTGTGACACATAGAAAGCCTTGTATGGGCGTAAACACAGAACTGTCTCATCAAGTAGAAATTACGAAGTCCTAAACAAGGTGACAAAGAGGGTTCTACAATAGACTGTTGGGAGGGTGTGTCACACCCCCAAAGGCCCTTGGGGTGCCAACTTGTGTACGAAAGTAATGAATGAAGCAATAGGAAACAACAGAAAGTGTTGATCATGCTATTGTCCCAGCGACTAGTATTCAAGAGACGTCAACGGAAGTTGTGGAAATGAAAGATGTCAATAACAGGTTGCTCATTATTGACAAGAACCCTTGCGTAATTGCTCATTAAGAAAACAACACTACTTGTGATTTTCCTTATAGGCTTCCTGAAAATTCTTGTTCCTTTTTGATAATTAAATATATTTATGGGAGGCTAATGTCACAAAAATTCGAGGCAAGCGACCAAATGCTTTGAAATTCGCATTTAAACAATGACATTCTTTACAATTTACCCACAATACTCATGCGTTATACGGAAACAAAGGGTATTCGGCTATACCGGACATTATTTCCCTTGATAATTTATTGAGCGCAGATTTCTGTTGTGGTACTGTTGAGTGAATAACGTTACCGACTTGCATACTTGATTGTTTGTCTTGGTAAGTACGAGACCGCAAACAACGATCCTCGGAGAACCTATTTTCGTTTCTTTTCTTCGTACGACGGACATTAAGGCTCGAATGTGAGTCACTCAATCTTGCAATGCACACAAAAAGCGTTGTTTTGCAGTGACTGTCTCGAATTATATAGGCATTAGATTTTCCACGCAGAGAATAAGCGCCATATATGAACATGTTACATCTTTTAAACTAGGCGTATCCAGAAATTTATAACATGTACTACACAACAATCCTTGTTGAGCCCGCCCATCTTTCTTAGACATTAAAAAGTACAGAATAGGTGTCATTATTTTTGCTGTGACTTAGAAATGAAGAGATCTATCATACACAAATAGGAATTGTTCGGGTTTTTTTATTGTTCAACATTTGAATTTAAAAATAGAAATTGCTACTAATAAAACTTTCAAAAGTAATGAAAGTGATTAAATATCGTGAAATCGATTAAATAATGTCAGTTATAACTTAAAGGAAACCAAATTAATGTTAAATAAATAAATGAATATTATTTGAGTACAACGCATCATTAACGCAACTTCGTTCACTCATTTTATTTAATATTCAATAAAAAGGGAGATTGCGCAAATAGGGTGTCAATGTGCTACGAGATTTGACATTACATTTTCTTTAAAAGCTTCTCAAGTCTTCTTTCAGTTCTCACAGGCACTGCCGTTTCAAATTTTTTGCTCCGTAACACCAACCCAATGGTTTATTGTGCTATTTTCTGCTTCAACTTGGAAATTACCCGAACGACTGTTTGTATTGTATAGTATCGATAATGCGTATCGCAGCACTGCAGACAAACAGAACGGGGTACTCGTTTGCGCGCCCGTAATGCTTTTTCCACTTCAGCAACTTCATAAGTGGCTCAGGACTTGAAAAAGCAACTCTATCCGGAAAATAGCACGGGTAAGGGCGGAAGTCGGGGCACCAAGAGCAGGTGCTAGGTCGCTCTCACTTTAGCAAGGCACATTTCCGGTACCGAAAATTAAGACAAAATGTTCGACGTTAACCGCTTTTCAAGACATCACTGGAAAAAATTGCCCGTCAGCCCCTTTAGTACTCCCACCGTTACGCTTGTCAGTTTTCTTCTGTTGTTCTGCATCTTTTTGCTGAGAGCTTCCTTTTTTTATTTTCTCGAATATCTAAATTCACGGGGTACTAAAACAGAAGAGATGGTCAAGGAATTAGTGCAACATGTGTCTTCTTTTCTTTAGAAAAAAATGAAGTAAAATGAAGAATTTCTTTTTTTTTTTAAAAAAAAAAAAAAGAAAGAAAAGCTGGCAGCACAGTGAGCGATGAATACGTGGCGTGCGCCTCACGAGCAATTCAAGCTTTCCAGAGAAAACTTCTCTCACAACCATACAAGCCCATGCTACCATAACACGTAAATTTTCGTCTCTTTTAATTTCTTGCCGACGACCTTAATTATTTCTAACCATTTTGGCCCCGTCTTGCCGGTAATGCTAGTTTAAAGCTGTCACGAACGGTTGTTATTTATAACTGATGTTCTGCCATTTTTAACGATTTTACCATTGGGGTCCGAGTCTGAGTGAAAATAACGGCTTAAATATCCACAGAAGCTTCTTCGGCAGTTGAAAAATTTCCCAAGCTGCTTCCACAATTTAACGAAATTTCATGCAAAATCTATGGTCCAGGGTTTTGGTACCAAGAAATGATCTTTACTGTATGACCAGTCATGTTGCTCTAAGATTCTACCATGGAGTTGACTCGAAAAATTAGTCCAATATGTGTGTCGGTCTAAAACCTTCTCATGGTGTTGCTATGTCTCGACGCATTAGGCTCGGTTCGAGCTTCTCGACACGGCTTAGAGAAGCAGAACGGACAATATTTTGTCAAGACTTTCAAATGCTCTAAATTAGATCAGTTTCGTAAACCGTCAGATTTACCCTCTTCGCTTTCTAATCTGGTCTCCATCAAAGCTCGCAGCTTGTTACTCGTAGGAGGAATTGCAATTATGAAGTGAAAGCTGCTTACGTTACGGGATTCGGAGAGAATCGCACTTGATCCGTAAAGAAGGGTGATTCAGTTCACGAACCTTAGGGAATAAGTGACTTTTTTATTAGATTTTCCCACGTGCATAAACAACATTTTGTGACTTTTTCCAGTACATACGAAATAATTTGTGAATTTCCAGTAAACGGAATATAAAAGAAGCTAAAATCTTTGATTCACGTGATATCCTTGATTAAGTATTAGTAATACTTTTTTTTATTACTTTCGTCGATGTGAGCTTTGTTCGTTGCCGCACATCGTTTCACTTCAATAGTTGTTGATGTAGCAGATAAAACAATAACAAATACATACATTATGTCACATAATAGTAAGCTTATGTATGGACTTTCGTTCGGTAAATTAGTACAACTTTGAACGTAAAAAAGTGAACGCACCGACAATCATAACCGTCGTACACATTTGAGATATAGAGTAAGGTGTCCAATTGCCGTCTACTTAAGCTTGCGTATCAAAAAGTCAAGATTTTTCAACCAAAGTGCTGTAACAACCTTTTAGACTCATCGCTTTGACTAGCGACCTCTCATTCTCTCACGTGTTAAGGGTAGACGCCTTTTAGCACATCCTTAGTAGACGCCATTAAGCCTGAGTTCTGTAAAACTTTGAATTATCTAGTAATTCACAAAGTTTGCTGCAAAAATATCCGTGCAAACGATTCTTTAGAGAAGTGAGAAACAAAACTGCTGAAGATATAGGCGAACTGCATTGTTACTTGGAAGCTGTAAATAAGTACGCCTCTAAGAGTATAAGAGTACGCCTCTAAACTTTGACTGCACATAGCTTGTAAACAAATGAAAAAAAGACTGTTTTCTTGAGTATTGTACTTTCGCGACATCTAGTGCATAATTAAAAGTTTTCACCAGAAACACCATATCTCTCGAGATCTGCCGATTGACGGTATTAGGCTAGTAGACGGTATTTGGGTATCTTATTCTAAAGTAACTTGAGATATAATTTAATACTATGACGTTTTATGTGAGAATGCGACGTGTGAGTTCTCCGCTAGTTCTACTAATTTCCGATGCACGAATGGAACAAAGTCTTTTTCCTGTCGTGTTTCTTCAAATTGTGAGGTGTAACACAAAACTGGTCATTTTACTGTGCTCTGCAGGCATTCTCTTGAACTGTAGGTTAGTTAGAAATAGTTTGTATTAAAAAAAAAGGAATAGGATTTTTTTATTAACATATGAAATTCTCAAAACGAGCAAAAATGATTATATATTACCAAGTTGGGTTTTCACCTTTGCGGTTACGAGCGTCTTGTGCGCCATCCTCACGTGCTTCTCGGTCAACAACGTTAATCATAGACGTACTGGGAATGGGTGTGCCGGAGATAACTCTTTTACCGTGGTTAGCGTCTTTATGTCACACGTTTTTTTACTTAATTACGCCCTATTTTGTAGTCTTCATTTCTCACATGCCTTTGGGACATACAAGTAACTTCGAATCGTCGCGGTTAAAGTTGCATTAATCCCAATGTAGGAAATTTTGTACTGTACCGTATGAAATCGTACTCTGAAAAACTCACCCGTATATTCTGACAATTTCGAAACGAATCCATAAGCTTAACGCATGCCTCTACAACAAAGTTTCATTATTTACTTAATTCATATTTTTTCATATTAAGTAAATTTGTTTGAGACACATGAAAGCTTCTTTAATAGCTAGTATTACCTAACGTTTATTATTAAATTATTGCTAAAAGAGAATAATTATGTGTATCTGTCACAATTATGGGATTCGTCTATTAAATGGGAATAGGGCAAAGGATATAATACTTGCCCTTCGCCATAAAGCACAACGTCTTCGGAACCGTGAATAGGTACAGGTCCCGAGAGGCCCGTCATCTTTGATTTCCCGCAGGTCATCATGCCCCGAAGATGGAACAGATGCTGACTTGACCTCCCTTGAGAACATCCTTTCTAGGATTAACTTCCGCTTTGGTCGCTGTCTCTCTGTATCCTCGTTTCCATACCAGTAAGATTACAGAGGTATTACATGCGATTGTGTGCGTTAGGCTACCGCTATGAACGCGACTGGTTGAAGAGAATCTCCGCACCTGTATTCAAGCAAACAACCTTCCTAGCATTGTATTGGTAATAAAAAAAGATTGTATGACGCAAAGTTCCCGGGCACCACAAGTTGACATACAAGGAAGACAGGAAATTACGTACAAAATCCACGTAGTTTGCATCGTACTCCAAGACAGTTGTGAAGTTGCCCCAGTTTCCTCTTTTCTTTGGTAAAGTCCATCGTCGTAATGTTGCTGTATACAGAACGAACCCCGCCAGCTGCTGAATAGCAGCTGACGGATTTTGTGGCTGTTTGTTGTCCAGATTTAAAAATAAATAAGAGAATAGAATCCAGAAGCGTCGAAATCGATGTAAATGGAAGAGACACAGCTTGTGAAATATGTGAGGGAAAATTTCGGATACAATTTTTACGCTTAGGCTCGCTTATGGTAGGAATCTAACTTGCAAATAGGTTTCTTGACTACAGTAATGTCATTTCTATTCCTGGGAGAGACGCTGAGACTTATTACTACACTTCTTGAAAGTTACTGCGTATTAAAAAACAAAACAAAAAAAAACCGGAAATTTTCATAAAAATAAAATTCTGAGTTCAGACAAAATATTTCAGCAGAAAATATACGCATTTGATTAGTGTTGATCTCGAAGAAATTATTACTGTTCGACAAGTATAAACAGATTTCTCTAACGTTATATAAAGCGATTTTTTAAAAAAAAAAAAGAAGAAGAGAAAAGAAAAACAAATAGTAATATAAATTAGTTTTTGCGAGAAGAATATTTCGGAATTGTCACTCGCGTAGCTTTGGGAATCTCTCCGAACTCAGTTCTTTGTGCCATGAACGAATGCAACTCGAACCGCTTAAAGTACTTCCTTTCTTGCTCAGTAAAAGGAAAAAAGCCATTACCGGACATCCGTACACTGAGACTAAACTCAGATAAATCCGTCAATGGAGAAAAAAAAAGCGATTAAACAGTGTCCCAGAAGCACTGCGCTATTTTTCTCCTTCTGACAAACACTGTCCCTTCAATTTCTGCCTCGCTTGAAGTACGAAGTAAAGGTAACCCTATGGGAAACCTCGGCAATGCAATGGTAAACATCACAGTATATTTGCCATTGTACCCAAATTCGCTTCAGTTGTATTTATTACAAAGGTGAACTGTTGAGAAATGACTCGAAATACCTTCTTGGCAAGTACTGCACTTCATTTTCCAAACCCTAGGGCATAAAAGGCAGTTTTTTTGCTTCAAATGTAAAAAGTAAGACTTCAAACTACAAACAGCAACTTGCTGAAAAGAGCGTGTAGGGTTAATATACCTGTTATTACGGCAACCACACTGCTAATGAAGCGCCAGAAAGGATTTACTATTATTTCCTGCCCAACAATAACAGGCCACCTCCCGTCACGAGACGGAAAGTCCCGGAAATGGGCGTGGCTTGGTGACTGGGTGGTCTGACAACTTTATAGTGACACTCGCCAATTGTAGAGCTACCGTACCGAAATTTCGGGCGATTTAAAAGGTTTTTTCCCATCGCGCTATTCATTCGCATCCAAGGCAAGACGAGTAGTCTGCCCAACGTGCGGTTTTGAAGGGAAACAGGACCGAAATCATTTTAATAACCACGACTCTCACCTTATCAACCTTTCCTCCGTCGGCCTTTCTAATGGACGTAATCCACCAATTCGTAGACAAAAGCCTCTTGTGGTTTTTTAGAAGTACTAGAGAAGGCTCAGATATTACTGCACTCCACAATGGCTCCCATCTAGCGAAGTTTTTGCTACGATCTAAATTGTATGCGTTTAACTGTCTTTTTATGTTAAGTTAGGCAAATATTTATATTAAGAAGAAATGTGCTGCAATTTTGTAAAACGAGTTATTTTTTAAGTAATTCATAATTTAATCAGCTAACACTTTCCATGTGGTTCTGACGAAAAGAAATGTAACGTGAAGAAAAAATTGAATTACCGTAATTTTAGCGTTACTTTTCACTTTATGAATTATTTTTATTTTATTTTTTATTTTATTATTATTATTTACTTTTTGGCTTATTATGGGAGTACAATGTTATTAGGACGAGAGGTTCTTCTGGGGGTTTTAAATGACCAGTCTTCCATAAAATAAACTTGCCTAAGCCATTTCGTTTTACAAGATTTACGCGTTTTGACATATTCACCAGAACGGGATTTTAACTCCCATAAAATATTTCTTACTTTATCATTTAATTCGAAAGACCAATCCTTTTCGCTGCAAATCTTAAGTTGAGAGCAAGCGTTAGCCCACGCTACAGGTACACTGGAAAAAACGACCCAAAAGGTCACACATTTTAAATATATTGACGTTCTCAGCTATTTAAACAACACACAATCTTTTTCTAGAGATAAATTCGATTTTCTAATATTAGCATAAAAACACAGTTTGGAATTCGTGCTCTACATACACGTAATATGCGTATCCTAAATTTTGCAAGTTATGTGCACGTATGAAAATCACACATTGAAGCCTTTGAGTTTCAAAACTTCCTAAGCATTCTTGCAATTGTGAGAATGTTTGTATGCATAAACAGATGCCCTACTGACGTGTTCTTATGTACCTCAATATGCACACCTTACGCAAAAGGAAACTACACGAACTTCCAGTTAATGAGTTCAATTCAATAAAAAAATGCTTCGGTAAATTATATTTAACTAGCGAATTTGTTTATCATCATTTCATATCGCAATCCCTCTATAAAATGAAAATTCACAATTTCGTACGAAGTCCAGTTTTGTATTTTTACGGTATACATTTATTTGCATTACCAGAATTTGCCTTTTGGTTTTCCGTATGCGATAAGACTCTTTGACAGAGTATTTTCAATTTACAAACGAGTCTTACTTTTCCTGACTTTTCGTGAAAACGAGATTAGGTAGAGCTACTTGATTTTTCTACGAGCACACGAGATTGGGGAAATTGGCGGAGCTTGAGTTCACAAAGCATACGCCTTGATAGATTTGCAGTATACCACCCTAGACAATTATCTCTAAAATGTAGAGCCCTATCGTCATTGCTTTGTAATGACGTCTTCATGCTATACACTTCAACTCTGCGGCTTTCCGTTTCGCCCCACATAAAAGAGAGGCATAAAGGGAAACCGCCATGGGTGACCGCTGGAGAAAGGGGTCTTCCTTGCATTGTCTACAAACCGTTCCGGGAAACGTAGTTGAGCCATGACGGGCGTCCTTCGTAGGGTCGAAGCCTAGCTGGGCCACTTGGCTCTCTGCGAAATAGCCCTCAGACAATTTCTTGTCCTGCCACATTCGTTATCCTTATTTGGATTTTACGCACAAAACCTTATCTCCGCTTCAGTTAAGTTTATAAACTGTGCCTTTATCTTTGTCGTTGGCTTTGTCGAAATCCGTTCCTCCTTACCTATTAATTTTTTTACCCAAAAAACGAACTAAGCAAAAGGATTTTGAGAACTTTTTCCACCAAGTACAAAGCGTGTAGCAGCATGGAGTCAGCATCATATCGTAACATTACACTTCATCACATTTTGCCTCGTCACACGATACTACTTCCCTACGAGCACTTCGCTACACGATTATTTCACCACAGTGACACTTCGCTACATTGAGTACGCTTCATGTTGTGGAAGTAATAGCCTATGACTGCTTGATTCTTTTCAATGTTTGCTTGCATAGTTTTAAGACTTTACTGTGATATTTCTGGTGTTCTATAATTGTAAATAATTTGATAAAACCCAAAATGTTTGTGCTTTTGCTTACTTTCCTTTTGTTTCACTTTTGGAATCTATTGAAAAAACATAATTGCTATATTCAAGACATTTACCGTGCTTGTGATTGCGTATTTCTTTTGATTTATTTCCTTTTACAATGTTTGTCTTTCTTATTCCGTGCCTCACGTTTTTATTATATTTCTATCCGAGTTACGTTGGTTAAAATCAATTATTTGGATTAAAATCAATTATCTGGGTTAAAATCAGCTTTAATGTAGATGTGCTAATACAATGCGCTTTTAAAGTTTCATGTAGCTTGAGTGTATGTGAAAGAGGTCTTAATTAATGAAGCTAGACATAATCCATTAACCTTAAAGTAGAAGCTTGTAGAGCATAAGGAATACGGAGAAACTGTACGTGTACGAAGCATACGGATTGTAGCCAAATGTCGCGTGACGAAGTGATCGTGTGGCAAAGTGCTCTTGGGGCGAAATGTCATTAACTAAGTCAAGTGTGACGAAGTGCAATGCTACGAAGTGAAACGCCCCCGACGTCATACACCTGTCCTAGGATTACTGTCTCAGAAGCGCTTTTTGCGAGTCCAGTAAATAAGACATTTAGAACGGAACCCACGGACACACATTTATTTTCTTTGTTACGGAAGGCTACAATTAACCAGAGACAACTTGCTCCAGGTAGAGACACTTCCTATGATTTCTGACAGCCAAAATGAGAAACTAAGACGTAACTCCTGAAAACACGTAACACTAGAACAGACCAAAGTAGCCTTCCGTAACGCAATTTTTTTTTCTTAGTCGCTCGATTCTTCGTTCATGTCCAATAACCTAAACAAATCAAAACCCCAATTGAAAAAACTGAAAAAGGCCAAACGTGAAAAATTTTCATTTTTCCGTATAAAAAATAACAAAAAATCAACCATAATTTACAAATTTAATAAAAGCTTTCTGACGAAAATTTAAATAGGTTCACTAGATATCTTTAACCCTAACATTACTGTCAAAAAAGTTTCTATGATTTTTTGGCCATTTTTACAGTATGATGTAAATTTTCCATATAATTCTCCCATAAGGGGTTTATGTAGACCGGTGCGTTAGAAAATAAAACTGCTTCCCTTTTTCTGATGTTCTCCTTCCACTGGCATTTGCTTAAAAGTACAGGGAAACTCAATACACAAACTTACTTTCATTGTCTTTTGAAACACTCCCGTAAAGCCATTACCTAACCTTTTGTAGTCAACTTTAATCTTCATCGACCTGTCTCTTATTTTCTAAACAAATCGCTACGAGCGTTCTTTCTATCTGAAATCTGTCGTAGGTTTGTGCATGTTGATGCTTCTTTTGTTTAAAAGGAAGAGATTACGGGTTGATTTTAATGACAATACTATTATCATCGAGCTTAGCTTCTTTTGTGCTGTTACTTCACCGCATTAGTAAATTACAAATTCAAAATTTTTTAAACAAACCTTATTTGGGATATAATCTCCGAGCTTTGCATAATGAATTTTAAAATCACTAATACATCTAAAAGTCCTGGTTTACGTATGTTGTACTTTGACTTCGCTTAACAACACTTTTAGAATTTGCGGTTTAAGAGATTAAGACTGGTATTCTCGACCGTCGGCTACCTGTCCCTCAATTTTTCTGCATAACACGCGGTTGATAGAATAAAAATTACGAGTTGTTAAATTGAGGGAGGTTTCTACCCTCAACCTCGTCCCTCCCATCCAAACTGAACGCCTCACGACGCCTCTGGTGCTCTGCTGATAAGCTCCAGCCAGCTGAACTGTAAAGTACTTTCCAGTCGGCTGACAATGTTGAATATTCGCGGAATTTATGTGAGCAAACGGCTATTAACGTGCAGCCGAGTCAGCAAACGTGCTAGAAATTCACAGGAACTCGGCAGCATAAAATTTTGGTAATAAAAACTAATCAAATGTGCACTACCAAGTTTAGACGACATTAAAGGTTGAACATTTCTGAAGACCAAATGTCCCGATTTTCATTGGCATTGCCCTATGTGATACGGTAGTATAGAGTTTCGTTACTAAGAACTTGCGAAATCAATAAAATACTACCAAGACATTGCTCTATGACATCATTCTTGCAAGCATTTAGCAGCTGTGTCAAGTCACAATTAAACAAATTACACTCACAAATATAGACAAAGTATTTTAAACGTTTTTGGCGCGGCAAAGGTTTATTTCCGTGCATTTCTAATTCTATCTCTAATTTTGCAGTTTTGCGCATTCTTTTCTAATAACAATTGTTCACGGTGACTAATCGCTGAAGCCACGTAAAAACATACGCAAAAGAAAGCGAGTCTCTAGTTGAAAGCCGATCCGTGACAAATAGAAATACATGTAATTAATGCAAAGGCGGTTACTTTAAGTAGCTACAACTTAACAACTAATTTCACTATATTAAGGCCTACACAAAAGGATCGTAGCAAAAGAGGTAAAAAAGAGTCGCTCCATAAAGAAGGAACGAGATGTTTCTTGAAATTGGCGTAACGTTGTCAGGGATTTTTTTAAGGAACCCTTCTTTCTGCGTTGTAAACTTTACTTCTACAACCAGCCTGCATGCACTTGCTGACATTTAGCCAGAACCTTTTAGCTTTCCCGTGTTTCGTCAGAAACAGCGATGCTTCGGGCTTATTATCTCGTTAAGCACGTAAGAGACGAAGGCTAAGAGGAACTTGTGTATACCGCCGTGTTGTTGTGAAAGGACGAGAAATTACTGGTGTAGAGCTTTTTCCTCGTCAATCTGTAAAAGCGAGTCCTTGGACATGGCACTTTTCAAGTACTATCCGGACTCACCAGCTTTTGTGCCACTGGTCCACAAAAGATGACAAGTTGCGGTCTACAGATTTTTTTTTCGAAGCGATCAATGAAGTGGGAGTCGATAGAAAGGAAGATGAGATTTCTGATATTGCAATTACTCTTGAAGAAAAAGCAATTCCTTAGACAAAAGGTAACAACGACCGCTGAAAAGTAAATCCTGCATGTATGGTAGAAGGGATGCACTCGGAAAGCTCGGAGCTATTATAGTTGAGACAAAACCTCGTTACCAATGCTCTCTTCCATCCTTTTCGAACTTTTCGCTTGACGGTGTTCCGGTAAATGACACAATAATACGATCGATTTGCCGGATACTCTTAGATAAAATTGCGCTGAATGACACTATGATAAGGAAATGTTTTTACATTAAGGTGCCTTAATAATGAGGAGAAAAATTTAGGGCCGGAAGCCGACGTGTCATGCATGGTTCTAAACAAACGAACGTTAAACAACGTCGTAAAACACGTACTACATTTCCTCGTTTGTTAAATAAATGCGCCTAATGTATTTATATAGCACGATATAGCTTCGTTCTCCTTTCGCAGCGCATTAGCGAACAAGACGTAGTAACAAAAGCGAAATTACCGACAGATCTAGGACAGGAGTGATTAATGTAGACTACACGTAATCACGGAGACAGGAAAAGTAGCAGTTCTCATGGATTTTTGGACAATGATTCAAGTACCTGTAAAAGTTCTGCTGAGCTATCAAGCTTTAAATGTCAAGAGAAAGTCCGAGCATTCTGCTCGTAAATCACCCACTTTCCATGTTCTGAACTTAACGAGGGTTTTTGAAGGTAAACAGGATGCTCGCAGCAAGAGAGCTCTCGATTTATGACGAGGCAGTTTTGATTTTTGGCAATCAAACTAAGAGGTAGCTCAAGAAACGAAGAAACATGTATAATAAAACAGGTATATTTACTTGCAAGTACCGCGGATGAAAATGGCTACGTCATAATCCCGCCATTCAGGGTAGTATCGACAACGAAATACTGAAAAAAAACTGGCGTCAGGCGTCATCTATAGGAACTATGGCAGCGTTTAGGGCGAAAATAGGCAGATACGAATTTGTATAAAAGAAAATGTTCCAACAGTAGTTTTTTTTACGCACAATTACCACGCTTAGTTTCATTGTCTACTTCACTGATATTACGTTTTGTTTGTCCAAGCGGGAAGAGCTGTCCAATCAAAATCCTCGTTTCAATTTTCGGAACGGGCGTCTTGGGCAAACGGCTTTGTGCTGCCAAATTGTGTCTCGTCTAGTTCCAGTCCTATGGCAACAGACAGAAGTTGGCAGAGAAGAGAACGCTATGCCAAGACACAGTTCCGAAAAACATCGGTTCAGGTAGCTGGAACATGAAGCAGTCTCGGGGAACGGAAGAAACTGAACCTGTATAGCCCGAAGATCACGTTCACAGATTAAAATGGCGTCGGCCGATTCAAAACTGAGTAACGTGGAAGAAGTTGAAGAAGTTGCTTGTAAACGACCAAAACTCGATAACACAGAAGAGAAGTGTGAAAACCCGTCTTCTAACTATAATGATAGCTTAACTTCTTTTGAAAGTTTTAAAATCACCCGTATATTGACAGAAAATCCTGAGCACAAAAAGATTGTTGTGGAAGCTACGGTTGAGCACAATAAAATAACAAACAAAGCTGTGTTGCTTTTGGAAAAGGCAGCGTTCGCTCGCTCAGATTTGGACCAAATTCTCAGCAACGGCTGCTCGCTTAAAAAGGAATTTGTAAATGACATATACGGAAATTTTCTATGTTTTCCTGCGTCTGAAGCTAACGGTAAATTTATTTTCATCATCCTGGAATCGTAACTAAAATTTATCCTCTGTAAATAGGAATTAAAGTAAACTTAATTCACCCTGCTACAGAAAAACATATTGAGAAATACCTGCCTAAGCAATACTACTTAGTGAACGAGACACCCGAGCTGCATGAAACGGTTGTAAAGCCACACATTGAAGAGCGTAAATTTGATTTACAGGTAAACGTTAATACTTTTTGTAGATACGTTTTTTTTACTTTTATTTATCTTTCCTAGTGGGTTTTCAATATCTTAGAACACCGAAAAGAAAAAGAAAGGATTGTCTACGAAGACCCGGATACAGAACTCGGCTTCATTTTGCTGCCCGATTTGAAGTGGGACGGACAAACAGTTGCTAACCTGTATATGATTGCTATCATACATAAAAAAGGCCTTGCATCTTTGCGAGACTTAAATCAAGAGAGTCTGCCACTGCTTAGAAATTTACTGAAGCAAGGATCGGTATGCCTATGACTCTGTGGCCTGTATAACCTATAGTTTTTTTTCCGTAGAAAGCAATCCAAGATACGTACGGACTACCTGCAAGTCAACAGAGGATTTACATACATTATCAACCTTCTTACTACCATTTGCATATCCACTTTACCAACGTTAACTTTTCTGCGCCAGGTAATTACGTTTGCTTTTCTTAGTTTTGTTTATTTTAGCTAATAACTCGGTTTTTAATTTGTTTTGCGTATTTTTTTCGTTAAGTTAATTAGTAGATTGTGTGTCTTTCGTTTATTTTATCTCTTATCTATTTATTTTTATTTATTGTTGTTGTTATTATTTCGTTTTCGTTCGGCATTAAGCTTGCAATTCGTTATTATTCTTTATTGATCCGTTCTGACTTTGATGTTTCACTTTCCTTGCTCAAATTTTAGGTACTGGTGTAGAACGCTCACACTTGTTGCAGACCGTAATCAACAATATTGAGTTACTTCCTGACTATTATAAAAGAGCGACGTTACCTTTTACCGTATCCTCAGAAGACCCGCTTTTAGCAAAGCTGAAAAGCATAGGTAAAAGGGTTATGAATGCACCAAAGTAGACAAAGACCCTCAATAACCCTATTTTAGGAGCTGTGTTCACGGGTGACTCTCAGGAAACAAAAGAATGCTGAAAGCTCGTTGTGACTGGCGACCTTTGTTGGGTGTGGCGAATTGTGTACTTCAGTCTGACGGATGTATTAAACAGCCAGTAGTCGAAGTTCAGTCCAATTCAATACTTGTCCACATCGATGGTCGTGAGATACTGCTTTCATTTCCTGCAGGCTTTCTTTTAGTTCCCGGTGCTTTATTATCAGCGTCTTTCACCGAAAAGTCTTTAAGCTTCCGAGTGGCTGTTGCGCCACCTTCGAATCACGGATCCCATTCAACTCAAGTACTCAACGCCACAAACGTGTGCTTTCCATCATCAGCGTGTTGCTCCGAGAAAAGAAAACTCCAGCCAGGGAATCCTTACAAATTACAGTGTTGCAACTGCAAAAATCTTTTGGCTGACAATGTCGTGTTTAAAGAGACATTTATTTTCCCCTTTGATGACTGGAAAGAGATTGGCAACTACGATTTTTTCTGTCACGCGCATAATCATAACGGACCAGTTGGACCGAAACATTTCAAAATGGACTTGACCGGTTACTGCATGATTGGATCGGCATTCACTCAATTTCATCCTTTACCTGACGCCCACGTTGACACCGAAGGTGGAAAAGTCGTTTGCCGCTCGTGTCATAGCGAACTAGGCTCCGTGGAGAATAAAGTATGGAAAATATGGGACCACGCCTTCTTCTGGTTAAGTTCGTCGCGGAGTGACATTTACAGAACACCGTTAGACTGTATGTTAACCTTTTTCTACGATGTTCTCCAACGTGAATTGTCAGTTGTCCGGACCCTGCTACGTTTCTCAGCAGGCAATCGGCTTTTAACACTTAACGTTTTGGAAAGAAACTGTTCGGTATTGGAAGGCTCTTCACAGCAAACTTGTATCAGTCTTCAACATCGTGTGTATACTAATGTATTATTTCGGGTGAACTTATTATCAGAATGCAGTAGTGATGCAAATGCGCAAGATTTTCAGGTCAGCGAAGCCATGTTAGAGGCGGTGTTGAAATATCTGCTGGACTCATGCAATTCGCTGTGTGATGTTGGGGGGTTTCGATTGGGGTATTTGCCAACCTTTTCCTGAGTTTTTTGTTGCTTTTTAATAAATCTAAAACCTTTACCAATAAATTGACTTCATTTTCTGGGTGCAAGCACGCCTTCGAGTAGCGTCTAGAGACGAAAGAAAGAAAAAGGAAGTGTGAGGGATGATAATTTATAAGATAGTTCATTACTTTCAGCTGTTGGTTGGATCTTTTGTAAAACTCAATGGCTTCTGTATGCTGCTGTTCCAGCGCTGTTCGCTCTTCTTGGTGACTTGCCAATTTGCGCTGTATTTCTGCTTCTAACTCAGCTAACTGTCGTTGTAAGTTGCCTTTGCTTTGCTCCGCTTGGGACAAGCGCTCCTCTAGGTCGGTTTTGCCTTCCTCGCACTAATAATTTGCACAAGACTTGGTATTAAACGTCCACGAGCGCTAGTTAGGAGAAACTTGCCTGCAAAGCTTTGCGAATGCCAAACGCTAGACTGCTCTCGTATAGAGTTTGGTAAGAGAGGAGCGTGAGATTTAATTCGTCGCGAACTCGGGCTAGGAGTAAACCTCTCTCGGAGCAGCTAATGGTAACCTGACGTATAAGTTCATCTAGAATGTACGCAGAAGCGGTATTAAGCGCCCGAGGGCAATTAATTAAAATATTACCGAAGCACTGGGCAAATAACTCGCGACGAACCGGACAAATTCCGGCTTCACGGGCTTGTCTTTGCACTAATCGAGTCTCCAATTGCTCTTGTAATGCAAGGACATCTAATCGCGTTGCGGGTGTACTGGAAACCTAGGAATCCGAGCGTATGCATGGGGCCCGAAAATAAATCAACATATAAATAATCTTGTACTTGTTGTTTCCATAAATGCCCGTTTTCTTCCCATTTCTTTGGGGGTAAAATGCTGTTGAGAATGTCCTGAGCTTCTCTGTTGCTATATCCACCTTTATGCTGGAACCGTGTCGGGGTCGGAGGGGAAGGGGGACTCAAAGGTGGTGGCCGGGTACTCGGTGCTGACTGCGACTGAGGAACCGGGGAAGTTACATTCTGCTAAAAAGGGTCGTTTATTTAGAAATATCTAATTCGTTTTGTCAGAAGCGTTTACCTTGCTTTCATCTTTGCCGCTGGCTATAAGAATCGGATTGTCGTACTTTAGAAGTGAATTAGACGGGGAAAGCCACCGGTCACTCATTTCTGTGAATTTGACCCTGCAGATACGACAGCTCCTGTTCAAGAACCAACACGTTTGATATCGTTGTTGGATCGATGGGAAGGTAGCTATGCTGCGGGATACCGTAACCCAAAGCTGTAGTAGCCATATGTTCATATTGGAAGCCTCATTAAAAGCTATTTCCACGGTAAAAGCTTAGACACATCTTAGTACGGAAGCGTTGTGAAATTGTGCAATTTTGAGCCTATCCCATCAAAGTAGCCTTACCGATAGGTATCACGGTGTGTACTTGAAAGGACAGCTACGAAATGTCGCAGTTAGGAAAGGTAATTTTTCAAGGAAAAGCATCAACGTTACACTAGATCGTGAAACTTAAGCTTTCATTGGAATTATAAATGTTAAAATTAAAAATTCTACATATGCACCAAGAAGTCATGAATGTAAGGTCATCGCGTATCACGGGTACATTCTGTTTGCCTCAAGCGTTTCATCTGGCGCTATCCGTTCCTTCCAATCCTGACATGATCTGCTATCTTTAGCCAAATAGGGGAGCATATCTTTCGGCAAATAATATAAATGTATTCTTGAGTAAACAGGGTAATTGAGATAACACCCTTGCAAGTGTACCAACATATTTCGAACTAAAGATTAAAACTTTAAAATTGTTCTTGTTGAAGCATGCAGCATAACATACACTTGCAGTGTTCGACACTGATTCGTACACTTATAGACCTTATCAAGAAGGAATACTCTTATTTAACAGTACTTGCCACACGTGTAACAAATCAGTGACCATGCATAAAAAATATGTTAAACGAAATTAATTAGTAAGACACAATTTTAAATGGAGAGTGGAACGAACTTTGTCGTATAAAATAAAACGGGATAACTACGGAGTTATAAAGGTAGCATAGCGGAGCGACCATTGCGAAATTAAATTCTTCTTAATCAGTAAATGAAAGGACACTTGTGGACGCAAGTTCATAGTGTGCTTTAAGTATACGCAACTTTTCCACCCTTACGCTTTTCTAGAAGGTTCCAAAATGCCAGATTAGGGTCAGTAGGGAATATTGTAGTAGGGCTTGAACGACTCTGATCTTCGGAAAGGAGGGAAGGAAGTGTGAAAAGAAATCCTTTCGGGGTAAGACTTCAAATATTTCGGTCCAATTTAATCTGCACAACAGTATTAAACAAGAAACCTGTATACTATTTTCCTTTGCATATTACGAAGATTAGACTAATCCCGTAAATGTCGCTTGCTTCCTGGTGTAGACAAAACTATAACCTAAGATCCTCATATACTCCGCGAATATCGAAACTTTACGCGAATGGGGAAAAATGAGGGTAGTTCCTGCAGTAGTCTCAAATACAGTAGCCTCCTTGTATTTAATTCTCTAACCCAGTGTTTGAAATGGACTTTTTTTTTTAATCTCAGACCTGAGCATTACTCATTGCCATCCTATTAAAAGCATACGTTGTTGATTTTGTTACTTGGATTGGGGCTAGAAAAATACAAAGCTGTAGTACAGATATTATTTAATCTTAATTTCAAATCTGTTACTGATTTCCAGCAGGTGCTTCAAAGTGCCGAAATAATCACCTTAATCCATATTGCAACAAAATTTTATGTTGCAATGTTGAACGCGTTGTGTCAATTTTTAATTAAAATTTGCAATGAATGGGGAGACGTCGTCATCTTGGTCCAATATTTTTTTATTATTATTATTAATTTATTTTAAAGGCGGGGACAAAAATGAGAGTTGCTTGGAGCAAATACGCGAGATTCGCGGAATCAGCACGGGGAACTTTTGATCAAAAGCTAGAATGCGCAACCCGCGTAAGTAGAGGGCTTCATGCACTTCAACTTCGACTCTCGTGGGCTGAAGGTGTCACTAGTATATAGCTCAGCGTTTGTTTTGTTTGGGTATATGAGATCAGTTTTACACGTAGATATAAAATAATAATAACATAACTTCATTGTTGGCTGACAGTGTGTGACTCCACCAGTCTATGATTATTAAAGTCACCACGAAACTATGGCGAATAAAGATAAAACGTTTCCTGAAAAGTTAAAACAGTTTTTCCGGTTTAATAAACAGGGAGGGAATTTTCAACCAGGTAAGAAATAAACATGACATTTAAAAAACTGTTCACCTGATATATTGATCTAGGAGTCCCAAAACTCCGTGCCGAGTTTATATTGACACCAGAAATCGAGGCCGAAATTGGACCTAAGTCGCCCATGGTTCAGAGGTTAAAAGTTATCAAAGAATTAGGAGATATCGTCGTCACCAAACGATTAGAAGAAGTAAAACAAAGTTTAAATTAGTAAAAAAGTGTTCCTATTTCATTTACTTTGTTTCAGTAAATTAATATAAAACTTTTCTCCATTTTTTCTCGTTTAGAATGCTGTGGAAACGCTATGGATATGCTTGGAAGATCTGTTGCAACCTTCTGCTCCCAGAGAATACCGTCATGCTGCGTTAACTCTCTTTCGACAGTTGGTAACTGGACAGACTGAAAGACTGGGGTTATTTCGAGCCAAGATTTTTGGATTAATTAACCAATGGGAAAATCCAGAAGACCTGGGTTTGCTCCTGGAGCTTCTGAAAGCTCTTACAGACAAGGGAAGAGATTTGCTCTATTTTGAAGAACATATCGGATCTTTTTTGGGGCGGTGGCTTCCAAAAATTGCAGCTGCCGAGAGTTTCGTGGACTTCTTGCCCGTTTTGGAAAAGATTGTCAAATTTAATGCCGCTTATCTTGATCCTTTAGTTGTGTCAGAAATCGTGCAGTAAGAAACGTCATCTAATCCTTTCTGATTTTCTGTTTAACTTTCGGCTTTTAGGCATCTGTGCGCCATTTCGTGTCGCAATCTTCCGAAAGAACAAGTCATTCTCTGTTTGTCGGTTTTGGACGCCATCGTCTGTTACAGTAACCTGCCAACCGACGCACTTCCCTGTTTTACGGCAGGACTTTGTAGACTGGTCAATGAAAGAGCTTATTGCGCAGACGCGTGGAAGGTAGATGTAATGCATTGTGATGGCCCGTGATCCAAATGTTTCCTTAGGTGATGCGTAATTTACTAGGCACGTATTTAGGAAGCACCGCTTTGTACACTATGTTGAAATTCTTACAAACGCCCGAAATACGCCAAGAAGTGGCTTTAGCCCGAGGCGCCGTCTTCTGCCTGAGCATGTCCTTGTGGACTTCAAAAAGTGTCGCTGGTTTGAATCACTCACCGACGGTAGTCCTGCCTTCATTTAGGGAAGCTTTAGCTTGCAACCATCCAATGGTGACTTACGAAGTACTCCTTGGTATACAGAGACTTTTACGGGTCAAGATGAATGATCTCCAGTCAGTCGTTTGGGATTTGATATTGGAAATGCTGGAAAAATCTTTGCCATTTACTAGTAATAAGGCTATTTTTCTTTTTTTTTTTAAAAAAAAAAAATATGCGTTAAAATTTCCATTTTAGCCTACGCGCAAATTGGCACGGTCTTCCATGAAATCCTGACTTCCATTGAACAATCCATCTGCCACTGTTTCTTTGGTGGGAATTTTGAGCACTTCTACAGCTTGGTTGATCAGTGTGTCGCTCAAAGACCGGTATATTTGTATCTCTATTTGTTTATACTGAAAACTTTATCGACAACTTGCGATATTTAGGAGATTTCAGTGTTGCACTTGTTATCATTCGTGTCGGACTCGCTTACTCCTGCAAAATCAGATTGGATTCAGACATTGGCTAGTCTAATGGACAAATTCTTGGTTCGGGATTATCGACCCGTCATAAAATTAAAAGCTCTAGATTTGCTAACGTCAATGCTTGTGCAGCATAGGTAAATATTATTATTATTATTGTAATTATTATTATTATTATTTTAACAAAAGATTAATGCTCGTCGTTCATTTTCATTTTGGTGTCAGAGCTCTCTATGAAGATGAACTGCTAGAACACGTTCTTACGCCCTGTCTTCAGCATATAGACAGCGAACCAGATCATCAAGTTCGCACGGCAGCGGTGAACTTGATGATCGAAGCAGTGATGCATTGTACCACTAATCATGCTTTGGATATTATGGGTCTATTACGAAAAGTAATTGGTGTCTCGTATTGTGTACGTGACCCGAACTGCAGCTTTTTTTGTATAGACACTCGATCGTCCTTTTGATCACCCTCCTGATGCTGTGTCGATCGTTGAAGACTCCGAACTGTTGGACGTTCAAGCAGCTGTGCAGGGTTTGACCCAAGTGTTCAAGCACAAAGTATACGAGCTTCCTTCCAGCCATGCTTTGAAAGCATATAAACTGCTGGTCCGGCATCTTGACAATCACTACAAGAAACCGTTATCTTGTGACTTGGCGTCGACGATTCGTTTCACAGTAATGCCACTTGCACAATGGATGTGCAGCTGGTATTATCGGATAATTTGTTAAATGAAATCTTGTTAGATTTTTGAATGCATGTTGCAAATTCGAGCTGATCCTGAATACCGGCTAGGCTTTGTGAGTCAGTCACGCTACTCACCGTATTTAATTGTTGACCACAAGCATGGGGAAAGGAATCCTGTGTCCCGGAGATCGTCGGTTGGAAACAAAGCCTCAACAGCGACCGTAGAGTCGGTAACCGTGAATCAAGCTTCATCAAGTTTAGCTCCTTGCAGAGTGACACACGTATCGCTGACTGAAGCTTGCATGTCAGCCATTACGTGTTTGAATAAGGAAAGAGGTATGAAAAATGAAAAAGTACTTCTTGGTCTTTTTAATACGGAATCGCATTTTGCTAGATTGGAAGGTGTTGCACCTTGTGCTGAAAGAAATTCCACACGTATTAAGCAACAAAGCCTTAATACTGTCGCGCAACGGAAGTGATGTTGATTACGTTGCCAACGCGTTATGCTCTTTGGTAAAATTTATTTTTACAAATCAGTAATTGTATCATAGTGGTTTGTATTTTGTGTAGGTAAGCGATCGTTCCTTGAGCAATCCCGATAGCTTGCGAAATGCTCCTCCGAAATTTTCTCGGACGGATTTTCAAGCTTTTGTGTTTCCTGTTCTAACATCCCTAGCTGCGTACCATGCTTACTTGAAGGCAGATATCCAGCAACGCTTAGTGAAGTGCCTGGAAGCTGGCCTTAAGTCAGCCACCAAAAGCTGCATCGTGGCTTTGACCATTTCGGCACTGGAAATGAGAGAAACCATGTACAAAATGCTTCCTGAAGTTTTGCTAAATTTGTCCAAGTTATCAGCCACGGTTCAGAGCGCAGCACCGATTCTGGAATTCTTGTCCAGTAAGCATAAACTGTTGAACCTTAAACAAAACACAGTTTTCTTTGAGTTTTAGTGTAAGAAAACTTATTTTAATGAAATATTTGATTGTGTGTTTATTTTCAAAAAACAATCAGCGAGAGCAATAGATCTTGGCTGATTTTATTATTTTGTGTGTTAAGTTCGTGTTTCGTGCGATTAATATTACTCATTTTTCTCCCGTAAAACAGCTCTGATTCGGCTGCCGCAAGTGTATGGCAGCTTTGTCGAAGATCAGTACATGAGTATCTTTGCAATAGCGTTAGCATTCACCAACCCGTTCAAGTTCAACCATTATACTGTGTCTTTGGCCCATCGGGTTATTGCGTTTTGGTTTTTGAAATGCAAAACGCCTTTCAGGAGAGGGTTCGTCAAATTCATAGTATCGGTAGGCACTTTCTGTGCTTTTTTCTCTTGCAGTAGGTAATCAATATTTTTTTTATAGGGACTCCGAAGTAACGTTATCCTTCCTTGTGAAGAAGGCTTGCAGAGGCCAGACATGGTTAACGAAGACTCGTCAAATAGAAAGAGAAGTTCTAGCTTGACAGACCCAGTAAGTTTCTTACGCGTTTTGTGGGATTTTTAGTATGTTTTATCGTGTTTTTTTTTTTCGTTTTTTTATTATAGCACAGTGATGCGATGTTTTGTAAAGGGTCGCGTCGCAAAGACACCTCACGTATGGATGAAACCATGCTGCATACCTTCCATACGGAACTTACAGAAGTTACCTTGGATTTTCTGGCTAGGTATACCTATGCCAGTTGTCATCCCCAAACTCGGAGGTGAAAGCCTTATTATTTTTGTTTAACCTTGTGTCATACCTTAAACTTACATCCATTGTTGAACTAGATCGCCCTCCTCTGCTCGTTTGTTAGCACAAGGATGTAGTCAAACTTGGCTATTGGGATACCAGTTGATCACCGTTACTACCAGTGGCTGTTCCCAGATTGCGAGCGAAGGGAAAGACGGACTCTGTGATCGTTGTTATCTGACTTGTAGGCTACTTATTAAGAAGCTAACAGATGAACCAGTGGCCAATGGCCAGGATGGTCAATCAGAATCAGGAGGCAGAAGAAGACACAGGTCCGCAGTGATGGGAAGCGAGGTATATTGTGGCGTATTTTCCATGAATCAAAGTTAGTACGATGTATTGTAGACTGCAGAAACGCCACCACAGCAAAGAAGGTCACGACACAGGACTTCGGCAGAAGGCAGAAATTTCGCAGAGCCTAGAGAGGCGTTGTTTTCGATCGCTGGAACTCGAGAACAATCGAAGCCAGCAAATTCAGGAGTATGCGTTTGCTGGTGCCAAGGCTGGGCGGAAATCCACGTCCGGAGACCAACAGGTGTGTTGAATCGTTTTCTGCTCACTCTTTTTAAACCTATAAAAGTATTTTTATACCTACTTTATTTAATTTTTGTAATTTATTTTCAGCAGTTTTTTTATTATGTTTACTTTTTTATTATTTTATTATATTATTAGTAGTATTGTACTCGCAAATGTGTGCGTGTATGTATTCTTTTTTGGAGATAAGATTTTTAGTGTTTTATTTGTTTGATAGTGCTGTGTACTGCTGTCTCAGTGAAACATTAAGGATTTATTTAGTATCAGAACATCATTCGTTCTCGGACTATTCTCTTTGATATTTAAGGGGATACGTCTTGGATTATGCGAGTGCAGAACCAGCCGCTTTTCACCCATAATGGTCCTACTAGTGCGGATCCAAGCTCGGCATTTTTACCACCGTTAGATGACGTCAACTGGACCGAAACCGTGAATCCTGAAACCAAGTTGAGCGTTCCGGAAAATTCGAATGGTCAGTCGCCACCGGGCTCGCCATTATCGCTGAAATTTGACGCTGAAGAAGGTGTTGTGCGCAGTCCTGGTCAAACTTCAATCGTTAGTGTTGACTTTGAAGAGAAGGGAGTTGCGTTTCCTACCAGAGATAAAGAAAACCGAGCTGAAGATGAAGAAGAGGAGAGTGAGACGCGCAAGGGCCGTGTTGTACGGCAAGCTTCTGTTAAAGATGTTAGGTAAAACAAAATAACGATGTTATTATTTTATGAAATATATGTATTTACGGTACTGTGTCGTTCTTAGTAGGAAAGGCTATGAAATCATCCCGGAGGAGCAGTTGAGCTCGTCCCTAGGCAAAGATGTGGAAACGCATTTGCGGAAGGAATCTCGAGTTGAAGAGGCGAAAAGCGAAGGAGACACCAAAAGTCAGGCTGAGACGGAGTTGAAACGGAAAGAGAAAGTTGAAGAGAATCTGACGTCGTCGGTTAAACTTCCGACCGCCCACTCCTTCAGTGTAAAGTCTAGCGACGAAGACATTGGGTTACCACCGATGGGCTTCCGGAGTCGAGTGAACACCATGCCTACTAATATGTCAAATATCCGGCGAATTATGTCTGACAGCAGTGCAGTTGACAGCTTAGCAGCCCGACGTGGAACTATTGGTCCAGTGTTAACGATGGGTAAAGATGGCATTAGTAACACGTCAAATATGCGAGCTGGTATCAGCCCCAGGTGTGTTAGCTATATGTTAATTTTCCCTGTCGCATTTTAATGAATGTTCGTTCACAGTTTCGTTTTCGTCCAGCTGTATTATAGCAGCGAGTTTGGCAAGCTCGGGTTTTCACCGTTGCTTGTACCAAAAACAGATGTTATGGATAGAGCTATTGGAAATTTGGATCTCATTCTACCTTACGAGACCCACAAGGTCGGTGTTGTCTATGTAGGCAAGGGCCAAGCGGGCAATGAAACGGCCATTTTGTCCAACCAGCACGGCTCGTTGCGTTACGTGCAATTTATTAAGGTAATTTTTAACATTCTGTGTTTAGTAGACTGGGGAATGTGATTTGTATTATATTCTAATTTACCTCTTGTTTTATTTAATTATTTCTTACTAATTGTTTATATTATTTACTTTTCCCAGGGTCTTGGAAGCTTAGTGAATTTGGAAGAGCTGGATCCTCAAACTTATAACGGAGGCTTGGACCGGAAAGGTAACGACGGCAAGTTCGCGTACATGTGGGAAGACGACGTTCTAAAAGTGAGTTTTGAATATCAATATTCATGTCATAATAGAAACAATTTACTTATTGGATTCATTATTTACTTATTCACTTGTAGGTGGTATTCCATGTGGCCACGTTAATGCCTACCTTGGCAAATAATCCGCTATGTAACAACAAAAAGTTGCATATTGGTAACGATTTCGTAACTATCGTGTACAATGACAGTGGGGAAGAATATTCCATGAAAACAATTAAAGTAAATCCTTTTATTTACTAGAGAATATTTATTTTTTATAATAATAACCTACGTTCTTAGGGACAATTTACCTATGCTTGTGTGATCGTCGAACCATTAGAACATTCGACCAACTTAGTATCGGTGCATTACCGACCAGAGCTTAACGAGATGTTAGGTCACAGCGAACCCAAGCTGGTTTCAGACAGCAATGTTGCCATTCTCGCTCGTCAGTTAGCTTTGCATGCCCACGTAAGTATTTCGCCACCCTAGCAAAATAGTCCTTTAAAATGTTTATGTTTACAGTTAGCAGCACATATCTGTCAAGCCAGGATCGACGATCCCTTTTCGTCCAACTGGTTGAAACGACTCCACCAAATTAAAAGAATCAAATCAAAGATAGTGAATGAAGCGAACCAGTCTGATCAACAATTCAGCCAACCTGTTATCACAGGCCCGAAACGCAACTCATTATTAGATTTCACGGAATTTGCGTAGGCTTGAAGTAAAAATTATTGGGTCGCAACGTGAAAAAAATAAATAAGACGTGTTTTTTGTTCGTATCATGGGAAGGCTTTTATGTACGCGAAGAAAGTAAAGATTTCAAAAAATATTTAAAGCAAGGCATTTTCACGTTTCATACAAATTAATTTTATGTTAAGGATGCAGTAGAGTCATAGATAAAATGAAACAACACTTATTCTGAAAATAAATCTCGACTTTCATCAAGTGTGATAACAACTGGTGAGCTTTTAGCTAAGGGAGAATTTGCAGCTCGGGAGCGTGTAACGCGTAAATGAGGCATGTAAACAGTAGGAGAAGTCTGTGTTCCAATAGTAGCCATGCGTTTGACAGCTAAACCTGCGCGTTTGGCTTTCTTGCGCTTCAAAATACTCGGCGACGGCGTGGATTCGGACGAATCTGACACGACATACTGCCTACGTCCAGGCACTTTCTTCTTCTTTTTTACAGGGGGAGTATCGTCTGCTTCCGGACTTCCTTCTGTAGTTGTTTCAAGCGTACTAAACAGTCTTGGGGGTTTGGGACGATTTCTTGTGGCGCACGAGAGGGGTGGTGACGGAATTATGCCACTGAAGGAAGACTCTGAACTGCTGTTCTTATCACCGCCATTGGGCGTCGTGGTAGGCGTTACGTAGAACGACTGAGCTTCGGTTATGCCTAAGCTCATGCGCTCATTACGGCGCTGAATAACTTCCTCCATTGCAGGAGTAGGGATATCACCGCCTTCTGCTGTTGGACTGGAAGTACCACTGGAACTACGACTGCATAGTGTTTGGTATTAGAAACCAGTGGGATTAAAATAATATAAAAAAATATCTTATATACCTTGAAGCTTTCTTCTTGACTGGAAAACTTGGAGATTGCGAGCGTTCCCTAAATTTGTTCATTAATGCCAGCATAATAGGAGTTGGGTTTGCAAGGGAAGGATCTCGCTTCTTTTTGGGTGACCTGGATTTTGTTTTCAGCGCTACTTTCTTGCTATCCGCACGAGCAGCTTTAGCTAGTTTGTCTTGGCCACTGCCGCTAGGTTCAAGTTCGGCGCCGGCGCTAGTAAGACTAGGAGAACCGGGGTTGCTTCTTGTAGCACGTTTGGACTTGCCTTCCTCTGCAAGCTGTTCTGTGCGTTTTGCTGTTGCGGGGATTTTCTTAGGCACAGAGGAAATCGCAGAAGGCACAGTGCTGGACTTCTTCATCTTCTTTGGGGACTCGACCGGCGAAAAGACAAGTTTGCCATCGTCGGGAAATCCAGCTTCTTTTAAGCCTTGCTTAAATAACTGGCGACAATAGCTGTAATCTGGCGCTTCTTCAAACTTCAACCCAGCAACGTATTTCAAAAACTTCTCAACCACAGCTAAAACAGACAAAAAAATAATAAAAATAAATACATATAGAAAAAAAAAATAAAGGTTGTCAGTAGTTATTGATAGTAACTAATATCTTACGCGGATGATCGGAAGGGAAACAGGTTTTTAAAAAAGTTGGAATGTCACTCATGTATCGTTGTTTCTGTCTAGCGACATATTCACAATCTTTTAAGTTATCTTCCCAAGGCAATTTTCCGCAAAGCCACTGGACTACGTTGTAGCCTAAGATCTCCAGGTCGCTCCGTCGAGCGTTAGCTGAAAGTAAAAACGACTTTTCAGCAAAAATAACACTAATAAATAAACGTAAACAGATACTAACCACCAATGTGAGCATCTCTGCTAGTGAATTCAATGGTACCGTTGTGTGCTTTTCGGACATCTGGTTTGTATTCCTTGTGTACGCCATCGTTACCAACATACCGGCAAGCCAGACCGTAATCAACCAAATAAACACAATTTTGCTGTTTTTTCTCGTAACCTAGTAACAAATTGGAGGCCTTAATGTCGGCATGGACGTAGTCCCTTGAATGAACGTACTCCAACACGTCAATCTGCAATGTAAAATAACCCCACGTTGGTTCACTAAGAAACGGTTGATTTGCAGAACTGAAACTTACAATTTGAAGACTAAGATTACAGACCGTCTGGAAAGGAAAACGTTTCTGGTTTGCATCTAAAAGCTTCTGGATGTCGCTGCCGAACCTTTCCATAATCATAAACCGGTACTTTTCCCCTTTATATTCATGCGATCCGGATCCAATAAAACGCGGCATTCCAAGTTGCTTCAACTTTTTTGATTTCATCCAGGTATCGACTAACAAGTACGCACCCATTAGAGTCTAATCAATCCCAAATAAACATCATTGTACTCATTTCAGGTTTGGCGCAGCGAATGTAAAAATTCATTTCGACGAATAAAGGGCCGTTACTATGTGGTTCCTATACGAATAAACATAGTCATGTAAGGCACAGACTTGTAAAGACTTGTGTAGTATGCCTCACAGCAAAAACTTACGATTTTGACGACGTATTTAGCGTCAGGGCTCACAGGCTTGCCATTTTCTTCGGACACTGGACAAAAGCAACGTTTGAGAAACTATTTGGAGCTACGGAACGATGAGTTAAGGTATACCTGTGTAAATCTCTCCAAAACCACCAACTCCAATGGATCTGCCGAGCCTCCATTGTTTTTTGGTGGTATCACGCAAGATTTCACCTTCGTTAATGGATTTCGGAAGCTTGTGGACGTTTTGGGGTCGAGCAGGAGCACGTTTTTTTACTGCACCAGTAGCCTGTCCTTTCGCAGCCGCCTTTGGTGGCATTTTTCAGGCTATTAGGTGGGTCTACAACTAAGTAATAAAACGAGATTTGGTTTCACAAAATGAGGTAGTTTAGATTTTCTATCTCCTCGTACACATTCCCTTTCAAAGGCGCTGTGTCTGCCACAATACAACAGTCCTTTGCAGGCGCGGAAAGGCTAAGATTTAAAATTTTAAAAACATTCGCGCACTAGTGTCACCTAGCGAGCTTCGTAATACATTTTACATTATTATTATCAAACCTGCCATAGGCATTCGGTATTGGCGCGAGTCTGCTTTAAACCATAAGAAAGGGAACAAAAAAAAAATCGTTCTTTCAAGGCCAAGAAGCTAATAAACTCTACTGTAACGCGAAGTTAAATTGCTAAATTGTTGTGTAAAGCAAGTGTTTTCTTTTCTGTGCAATTTCTGTGGATTCCGCACCAAAATGAGATTCGTGGCTAGAGCATGTTCATTGTCATCCATTGGCGTTTGAAGTCAAAGGAAGTCAACAGTATTCACCAAAACGTCTCGAAAGGTAAGATTAATTCCGCGATTTTTTCGTAAGCTTAATCGAAAGTCAGTAACTTGAAATTCTCACTTCTGATAAAATTTTAAGTAACTTGTAGCGTGTTTTGAATGCTAATTTGGGTATGAATAAAATGCGAGACGTTCAGGCGCGTTAATTATAGTAGAATCTTGTTAAAACGAACCTTTTAGGACCGACATCCCGGCTAGTATGGAGGAGTTAAAGGTTCGAGTTATTTAAATGTGAATGAAAGTCTATATAGAGAACTTCTGTAGCATTAAACAGTTTTCCTGCTTCCTGAGGTCAAAGCGAGATTTCGCCGTATTAGCTGTGGAAAGGGGTGTGGTTAACAACAAGTCAGTAATTGCCATTATGCAAACCGAGAGAAATGAGAAATAAAAACTTGTGGTAATTACCAAGAAAGTAGAACCGTTTGGAAGCTATAGCACTTTATTATAAAAGGAAAAAGATTCACGCAGATGAAACTGGTCAGTGTCGGATGAAGTCAGCAAGGATCGAACTGATCCAAAGCCAATAAATAAAACCAAAAAAATGAAAACGTGATGTGTTTTAAGTCATTTTTACGCACAGATGGTGAAGGTCTAGCACTAGGATGTGTAATTGGTGTGGGGCTGTGTGCCAATTCCAATAAAGCATCAGCTCTGAAATACTACACAATCACACCTTGCCAAGAAACTGCTCGTAAAATTGTACATCAATTTGCATATAAGTTGTCAACTTGCCATGATAAATCGAAACTCATTTTTTAAATAATTCACACTATAGAAAATTTCAGTTTAAATGGATGGAACTACTGAAGGTGATTCCAATGTGAATTCCAATATGTGCGTAGCTCTAATCGTTTGCGAACAGATGAGTTTTAAAGTGCATCATGAAAGATCGTCTGAACTCTTGTATTTCGTAACAAAAATTCTGATAACAGCACACATAGATCACAGTATTTAGACAGGGTATTCATTCCATACTTACCTAGTTTACGCAGGATCACTAATTATTAGGAAGTAAATAAGGTTCCAGGAACGCATAAACGCTCAGGGACAGCGTGGAATTAATGAAAAAAAAAATTTTAAAGAGAATTGTAATAAGTGCGTGAACAGTCATTAAACCGTGAGAAGTATACCACGTCCACAATTATCAGAATGTTTACTTTACAACGACACATGTAATGATACAGTATAAACTTCCAGTAGCTTATAATCGGATATAAGCGAACTGTTCTTTACGAAATTAAGGTTTGCAATCGTAATCTGTCAGACAACGCACGTGATAGACTTCTCTTGCGGGGACTAAGATAATGCCAGGTACTGGGAGGGCAAGTCGTGCAAGTTATAAAGGCGAAAACTAATTACGTAAATCGATGAATTCGATAAAAACTAATTACCTTATCGATGAATTCGAACCAATGGGTTGCAATTAAAAATAGGAAATATTGAGTGAGAGTGGCGTAGGGGTTTATTGGTAACCGTATCTAACAATCTAAAATGATAGTCACGTTTAACAATGTGTCTTAATTGCTACGCAATCTATTTCAAAATCACAAGGTGACTATTACAATGGGGCAATAACAAAATTGACATTTAAATGGACTATTCAAGATCTTGTGTTTATCAGATGTGCCTTGTGGCTGATAATGGGTACACATGTGCAATGTTACTAAAAACTGAGTCACCAAATAGGTGTATTTTTAGATTCAAGAAATGTACTAACTTTTGTAGCTCATAAAATGATACAGTACAGCGTAACTTCTTACATGATACAATGCAACTTACAACTACTTTTTTTTTATTTCCTTGCAATTGTACATGCGTTTAAATAACACATAACAGACTTTTGTTTAACGTGTTACAATTGGCTATATCGAAGCAGTAGACACGTTTGACAGGCGTTTTTAACCGTTCCTTTACATCTTATCGGCCTCTGTTAGAGGTGTTTTCTATGTTTGTTTTGCTTTTTCTTATTTTTGAACCAAAAATATCCTTATCGTAATATCCTCAAAACTTTAGAAAATAGGTCTAAAACCAAACGTTTAATGGACGTAAATGTTGAGCAAGTGTGCTAATTGGGTTAGTAAAGGAACCCAAACCGATAGGAAAAACTTGAACACGTTAAGGTGTAATAGGAACAGTGGTTCCTACGATTCCCACGGTTCCAATGGTTTGGAGCGTATTTTAATGATAATTTAGACAAGGAAATCAAATCCCTTCTTTACCACACATGTGTAGCCTTCGGGAGGAAAATTGATTTGTATCATTTTGAAAAATGCCTTGTTGTTAAAGACAAAATTAAAGTAACACCATACAAGCTACCCTAGATCTTCACAAGGAATGTTAGCTCACTCAGTGAACCGAATCGTACCAACACACGTGCCGCTTGGCAAAATTCCCTCATTCTCGTCCCTATGGGTCTCCAACCCCAAATTCCACCGCGCTCACGGACACTCAATGAGCCAAATTGGCACGCGAGGTTTTCATACGCTGAAAGATCGTTGATGCTGTGCAGTCCCTAAACGGACTCATCCAGCGAAATAGCAGACAACAAACAAGCTATACTGTAATGGTCCATTACTATTTCTAGCCCGCGTGCTGTATAATTATAAAGCGTGACCAAAGATAGGATTGTATGCATGTCAGCAGACAAAAAATTCCTCAGTGGTGAATGAAAACATGACTGTAAATAAAATTTGGCTCTCCGTGCGTTAAAATGACCAACCTTGGCATTTTGCCCGCCAAGCGAACTTTTGTGTAGCTATTCTTGGACAACATCGAAGGTTAGTTACTGAAGCATCCTTTTTCCTACTCAGTGTACTAATATGTGCATTTCACCCCTATATGACGTCATCGAAGAACATCGGGCCAACCCCTTTGAATCTGCAACCCCTTCGGGACAGTATTGTTCTGCCTTATGTGACGGTTTTTAAGGGATGATTCACAGAACCCATTAATTCATCGTCGTCTCCCGTCCCCCTCTTTAGAACATATAATGTAGGGTGGGTTCGCACCCTGGCATGTACGCTGGAAGTCATACAAAAAGAGCTGCACGAGCATATATTAGCCCTCTAGTTTGTTGCACCTGGTTGAAATTCAATCACGGAGAGGAGTGTCATCTGAAAAACCTTGGTTCTGTTATTAAAGTACAAAAACCTAGGCGCGAAAACGTGGAATATTTACGGTAAATGTAGTACAATTGAGGGTTGTTGATCTGTACATGAAATGACTCATGCAGATGTATAAATAAGGGCAGCTGTAGCTCATGAATTGACGTACATGCACTGTACCCTTTCAGTTAAAGCTGTTAAGGAAACCTGCGTTTTATGACTGCAGCCGCACGCATGGCAAAGAGTGACGAAGTCTCATACAAATGCTTTTTACTGCGGAAAGATAAAAGAAACGCTTTTTTATGCGAAAAGATAATTGTACTAAATCACAAGGTCCATAAATGACAATACAAAACGAAAGGCACCAACTTGCTTGACAGGGCGTTTTTATGAAACCTGAACTAACCACAGCATTACGACCGCACTGACTAGACCCAAACTATTTTCACACATTTTTATACAAATCCAAAACATATACGAACACCACAGTATTCAAGTAACCCAAACCCAACTGCTAAGGCTACGGTATTCTGTATATCTCTCCATCAAAAAGTCACACGGTCAGCTCTTTGAACTTTTGCTCGTGTGTTCCTGCTGCTGTCGTTTCCGGCTTTTAGTGACCAATACATATAATACTTCCGTTTTTGGCACTACTCAAGCTTCACTGTTGTTAAATAAATATGTCCTCCGCAATGGTCCGTAATAATTTGACGATTTCAAACAAAACACCCCGCATCCATGTCATTGGTAGACTGATCGGTCCACCTTCCTGGCAAGTTCACGTGTCTACACTGCGGTGACGTCACGCCTTTCGTGGTGGCATTGTTCGTGGTCGAAGGAGTTTTGAGACTTTGCTCGAATTCCAATAGCTGACCCATGAAGTTCAAATTGGGAGAAATGATTGATCTGCGCTTCTTGATCAAGGAATAGGCTTCAATTAAGGATAAATTGGTATGCCGCATGAGGTAGGCCAAGGCAATCGTGGGTGAACGGGAAATACCAGCGTGACAGTGAATCAACACGCCGCTTTGTGAAACACGAGCTTCTTCTGCAAGAGAAAAAAAAATATTATTTAGCATTCCGCTCTCGCTCTAAAAAAAAAGTCAGAACTTTCTCTTCTTGTTGGCTAAAAGCGTGTTGAAACATTCGGTTGATGCCTCATAAGTTAAATATTCGAGCTTCTCTTTCCTTTTTTTCCCTAAAAAAGCAAAGGCCTCTGAAAACGGCATTGATGCCTGCAAGGTAGCTGAATTTTCTAGCCAAGGGTGTTAAAAACGAGACATTGTTTTCGCTAGACAATGATTTTTACGTTACACTTCAAAATATCCTCAAGTAAATACCCTTCTCCGCTTACATCCCATCCCCTATGTAACTCTGTAAGGGTGTTTTTCACCCTACATACTGCACGTTCGCCCCAGATTGGTGAACAAAGCAGATGAGTCATAGCCTGCTCATTCGGTGACGTCACCCAGGTATGCTTTGCGTGCGGGTACACACTCCATGAGGCTATATACTCACATGGAGCGCGAAGCATTAGCACCGATGAATTCATGCTTCTTGGTTTTTATTTTTACCGCAAATCCTCAACTGCAAGAACTTGCAGCACGGGAATACCCGTTTCCGGGTAAAAAACGCATTTGTGAGTTATATGAGCACATCTCTTTGTTAACACCTTCGGAACTGCGGTCATGTAACGTTGCGCAAAAAAAAAAAAAAAAAAAAAAAAAAAAATAAAGTGTCATGAAGGGCTTGGAGCTATCTCAGAGTTCTCTTAATGTTCCTTAATAGGTCGAAGGGCTTTACGTACGGCCATGGGTTTAGTTTTTACTTCACTTGGGTTTTGAATTTCATCTGCATTTAAACGTGATTTCATTTGGCCTGAGCTTAGATTTGGCCTTTTTAAAAGAGTTTGATTACTTTAAGAATACACCTTTGCTTAAATTATAAAAAAAAATCTAATATAAACTGTTAAACTAGACTGAAATGAATGTACTAAAACTAGAAAGTATTAAAGAAGAAAAAACTAGAATGTATAACGAAACGGACTAGCGAAAAAGACACGGTCCTTCTGGCGGTATTATATTATTGGATTTGACTTATGGAAGCAGGAAGCCAGGGTTTTAGCATGTTGAGTAAAGTACTAAGTACGAAAGAAGTTTGTACAATCAAGTTATAAACTCGGAAGTACAGCTTACAGCCTGTAGATCCGAGTACATCAATGCTTGTATGGAGTTGACAGTATCAATTCCATGCGTAGGACGAGCCTTTTAATAAAGTCAATAAGTCATGCGTCATCCGTTAAGCTTCAGCAATGAGAAAGCAGCGGTACTGCTTCTTGGGGTATGACTCACCCTTAACCATGTGTTTATCAACGTATTGCAGACCTATTTGCTAACTAATTTACTGAAAAGGGTCTTTCGTGCGCTATAAACGAATTACGTAGGTAGATTGCCTGCGGTAATTTGTTTAAAAAATATTAATAGCTATATTTTTCCTATAAATCTGGGAAAAGTTTTTTTTTCGTGAGCTACAAGGTATGGCTTATTTGAGAGGAATGCAGTTCAGTAAACTACTCGCAAGAATACCATAATAACTGCGGTACAAATAAAGTTCTTCCCTAAATTTCCAAACTTCTGCGGGCAATGACTCAATGCAGTCGTGAGTCATGGGGATATGTAGTTTCACCTGGAAAGTAACACCTGCGTGGAACTTAATAGGGAGAAAGGGCCTTGGAAATACGCTATCTTTATAAGTAGAGCGAGTCTTGCTTTCAATATGGCTATCGCTCGTCCAAACTTCCGTTATACGAAAGTAATTTTCGGAATAAATGACCCTTATCTCTGGCTACCAATTAACCGTTCAATATACATAAGCCGAAACGAGGTATAAACAGCATCAGTATAATGGCCGTAAGAAAAATGCACCTAGTAAATACATCATAATATACAAATAAAACTCACCAATAAAGTGACAGGCTTCATCAAAAAATTGTCGAAGGTTCTGTTGCCCCGAATCAGCTGCCGGTAATTGTTTGTAAATGATTCCATGGTTTTGGTGATAGCTCGGCAAATCCGAAGTCACGTTAAGGACTCGGCCAATTTTGAGTGACTTAAGCACTTCCAAGGAAGCTGCATCGCGTCCGTTGCCAAGGAACAGGAAAGGTAAAATCTGCGTAGCGGGGAATGTTTCCAAGTCAGTTTCTGTTTTAAAAACAGGGTTCGGCGTAGCTGTCTGAAAACTAGGGACAGTTATCCTTGGCGAACATGTAACGCTGTTGAACGCCGAGCACGTCATTGGCGAAACAGGTGTTAAGGCATCTTGACACAACTGCGGTGCATGCTTCTGAAACTCGCGGAAGCCACCTATGTCACAACAATCAATTAATGTAAATTTTTAACAATGCAGAAGAGCATTATGCAGTCTCACTAATGCTATTTACGCTTAAAATAGAAACTAGCATAAAACTGAGACCTAGTTGGGCGATGAGTCACAAAAAGAAGCCATGTCGGATGCACCGTTTCAGAAGGATTACCGCTCAGGGTAGTCCAATTATAGCTTTCTTAATTCATCTCTGCTATAGAACATCGAATTGTGTTAACACCGTCCTAAAAGAATGTCTTCCCATTTGCTGTTCATCATTGATAAATAGGGAGTTGCTTGTGAACTAAACGCTTTCCGGTCAAAAAAGGGGAACAATCGGCGGCCTGATTTATCAAATGGTTAATCTAACGCCTGTAAAGGAGACAATTGATGTGCCAAATAGGCTACGGTAAGTCAAACTCAGTCGCTGGAAGCATATCCCCCCTCTGTGTCAGAAACAGATTATGGCTATGTTAAGAGTGCGTTATATAAGAAATCATGTCAGGGAAAGATGACGCAGTGGGAATCGTTTGTCCCATGGAAATGCTGGTTGGTGCTTCAACAATGGGGCCTTGATCGACAACCTTCCCAAGAGCGTACGGATAAGTTCTCTTGTTGTGCGCATTTTGTTGTGTTTGACTGCTGTTTGTCTCGGTGAGTCATAGCTACCCATGTGTCACCCTGCTACCCCACCGAAACCCGAGGGTGAAAAACGAAAAAGCCCCTGAATGCCAGATAGGCAAGAAGACCTAAGCTTCCTTTCATTCTTCGGCAATACGAGGCCTCACAACTGGACGTCCAGGGGGGTTGCTTCTGAACGGTATGTTTGTTCGACTATAAAAGCCTCTCAGAACTGTCAATCAAAAGCAGCCTCCCGACCAAGATGCTGGGTCGTATTAGAGCTCGGTTTCGTCACCAACCGACACAGCGTCGCAGAAACGGAAATCTCCCTTGTCGACGGAAATTGATTTCAGCGAAGAAACTTCTGGAATCTTATCACACCAAAACTTACATTCTCAATCTTCCGGTGGCAAGAAATATAATTAAAAGGAAGTTAAGAAAATTATGTAGGAAAATTAAAAATTAAGAAAGTAAAAAAGAAATAATGAAAGAGAAAATTCCATTCAAATCGGATATTAAAAAACGCAGCCTTAAATCATGTACTTAAAGATTGAAAACAACGCCAGCGTATAAATCTGCAAATTTAAGTCATATTTTTGACATTTCCTATCACATGCCATTCTAGTGAATGGGCAACTGCGTGGCTCGTCCGTTGCGTACTTGGCTTGATTCATAATTCAGCAATCTCTTTCTGCAGAAAAGCTAACCCTGACCTAAATGCGCAGCTGGTTGAAAACGTAGCGAAGAGAAATCTTTTGCTTCCCTTTACATTCATCGCCCACTTCCCATCACCTATTACTCCCCGCTATCTTTACATCCAATGAGTCAAATGCGATGAGCGCTGTGGGTACCTGCTAGTAAGACGGGTTCCTTGTTGTCCTCGAGCAAGGCCGACAAAACCACATACAACGGGGAAGTGACGGGCAAATGTTCACAGTCCGTTGCGCCCTCATCATACACGACCACCTCTTTGATGCCTCGTCTTCTCAAAGCATCCTTGCCTTCCTTCGTCGTCGCCAAGTCTGCCAAGGTAGCCCGGCCCAACTGCAAGCGTTTCCGATTCCAACGGTCAGCACAATTAACGTTGATGGCGCCCTGGATATGCCCCGTGTTGAACGACAAAAACGGGCGGCAATCCACCATTAAGAAAGCCCGGCAACGGTCCTCATCCGCGGGCTGTTGTACGAGTTCCAGTTTCCGTGCTAATTGCTCCACGCCCCAAATCTTGGTTCTTTTCACTAACATAGAACGATGCAATGAAGCACTTTCGGAGCACGGACTGGAAGGCAAGCTCACCGAAACCGGAAGTCCTAAACAACATTTCTTAAAGGATGGCACGGATGCCTGGTTGGCATTGTTTCCCATTGATAAGCTTGCGGGACTGTCGCTTTTTAGCGCCAATGTCGATGGTGGAGCAGGAACAACGCTCGGTGGTACAAATGGAGACGGGGAAGCTGAGGTATCCATGAGAGTGTTGGAGTTTGTCACGGGCAATCCGCTTGCCGTTTGGCTAGGTGGGAAAAACGGGATAGTCATTCCCACATCAGCCGTTCGAGGGACAGCGACAGCATTCGCCGAAGAGAGCGGCAATGCGCTTGGATAATGGTGCGACGTCGAATGCAAATGAACTTGATTGTAATGATGTTGCAGTTGCAAATGCAAGCGCTTCGACTTCGGGCTGGTATCCACCGTCATGGGGCTATCTTCACTCTCGCCGGTTTCTTCTCTGAGCTCTTCGCCTGGTTGGATGGTTGGGAAAATGTTCAGCGGCACAACTTCCGTACCCGGTTCACTGAAGCTGCGGTTGAGGGGCAGTTTCAAGTTTACCGGCTCGCGACACCGCTCGGAGAGCATGTTGGGAGAAGTTTCCCTCGTTTCACAGGGAGTTTCAGTAGTCTTCGGTAAAACTTGGCTCGTCGCAGGAAAACTCGGGAAGGGCTGCGGGAAAATTCTAACCGGGGGTGCCGGACATGAAATCTGACGAGCCCACGTCGGTTTCCGGTGGTTCCGCACTGACCTGTGAAAATTCCATACACTCATTAAAATACAGCTCGTAAACCATACGTTAATTTACATGGTTCCTATTTTTCGTAAGCGAGATAAGTGAACGCGATAAGGAACACTGAGAGCCTATTCATCTGTCACGACGTCAGAATGACTCACCTTCCCAGATAACGACTTTACGTCAAGAACACGAAACTCTATACAAGCTTTTACACAAAACACATAGAAGTAACTTTTAAAATCCCTTGTATACTAAAAACTGAGTTCACGGGAAGCTATTAAGATATTGGTTTCCGTCTGAAGTGGACAGATCAACACACAAGTGTCGAATGCACAGCGCAACACTCGCGTGTAGTGAGGAAAAACAGTGGCTTAGAACTGGCGAAGGACGAAGTGTAGGCCAGACTAGACCGCACAACAGGCTGGGCATGCAGCTGCCGTCTACTACGCGTTCCGGACGCAGCACTGGCTTTGAATGGGGACCTGGAACACGACTGTAGTCGCTTATCTGGTTCACTGTTTTTCTCCTACCTTTTATTTTAGCCTTGGTTTTTAGCTGCTACCCAGTTGACGGGTGACTCTTTAGTCTGGAGCATTACGTAGCAGCGTAAATGAAAAATACGTCACTTTTTATGCCGTTTCTTATCATTGTGACCAAAGGGCACACTGTTAAAACCCATTGAGGAATAAGAAAAGCGCAAAAAAACGCGTATAGAGAAAGCTGTGACGAATCACTCACCAAGCACGGCAAGGAATGCCGTTCATTCCTACGATTTAAACGTTGCCTGTGGGGTGTTTGTGAGTTGCGATAAATGACGATTAGGTTTTCCAAACCATAATATTCGTTACAAATATGGCCAAGCGTCTAGCTAGGCAACGCTGCACGCATACCAGCATCGAATGCAAACCAAATGAGTCATCAGCTAAACCTAGGCTACCCTGCCTGTGACGTCACCGTTGCCAAAGAAGGAACGAAAGGAAGTCACGTGACAGAACATAGCACACTACATTTCCTGCACGCTATCGGGCTTTATGGACACAGATACCACAGTGTTGTATTTTACGGTCTCGGGCTCGAAGTCGTCCTTAGCGAGTGTTGGCGTGGATGGAGCCTCGCATACCAACGAGTGACTACTGCGCGCCAAATATAGACACGGCTAAGGAATATATATGCCTCTGGAAAAACAAATGTGTAGCCGTATTTAAAGCCCACGTAAATCTGTATGCTGATTGAATTATGCGGCATTACCTTTTACAATTCCTAACCGGGAGAAGTAGTTTATGTTTACCACTGTAAACCGAATTGCTCCAGATTTAGCACCACTGCGTAGCTACTGTCACTCTTGCAACAATGACAATGGAGTTGTTTTGACAATTTGCTATCGTAGTTACCGTTAACATACTTTTTTTTTTAAAAAAAAAGCTTAGCATATTTGTACTTAAACACGAAATCGCGACCAAAAAGTAATTCAGAAACTTGTACTTATTTTCGTCTACTAAATATGGAAATTCCATCGAAACAATTGATTTCCACAAATTGAAGTAATTTTTCAAAAATTCTGACCATTGTCTTGGTAATGTTTATTTATTTTAAATTTTATAATTTAAATACTTTAGTTTTTGGTTATCATTTCGTTGACTTTAACGTGTTAATCTAATTTCTTAGCCTTAATGTAAAGTAAATTTTTCAGAAATGATCAATGTTAATTGCGAAATTTACAACGCAAATTTGTCAAGAAATATAGAGTCCACAGTGGCATAAGTAAGCTATCTAACGGATAGCTGTATTGAAAGCACTTGGCAACATTCTACTTGGACCTCAATATTCTCAGGAATTTCGGTTTACAAAGTGTTTTCTTCTGCTCAGGCCATTTTCCAGCAAGGTCATTAGTGTTACGGACATTGCACGCACAATCCGTCACGTCCTTCCACCTGCGCGGTCTACGCATACTCCAAATTACCTATCTCGAAAGAGCGACTGCCAAATTTATGGCACAAGACTATAGGAAGCTTGTCAAAAAGCTTTAACTGCACCAAAAGTTTCAAGCGAAAAAGAAAATGTTTCAACTACATCTATAATATGTCCCTGAAAATGACGTTGTTTTCCTTACTTGTCAAAAAGTTGAATAAATTTTACAATTGTCCAAAAAAAAGCGTGGTAAAACAGGCAACATATGTTACTTTATGAATTTGCGAGTTATTTTAATAAATCAGGAAGCGTGATTCATAATCGGAAAGTGCAACTAAAGAGACTTATCATACGCAATGCAACTAGTGGATCAGCATGACTGTGTGGTAAGTCCTGCCGGAATCTCCGGTGATTGTATACAATGACGTGTCCAGTCCGGTACTGTAACCGTCTGAGAATGGCCATTACGTGTCTCAATTTCACCACTTCTTTATGTCTTTCCGTTATTTGAGAGCTGGTAAAATTAGTACAATCAAGTTAATACCATTAACTAGGTATGCTTGAAAGTAATTTCACGCGAAAAAGGATTCTGTCTGGGGTGAAATCTAAGACCCGGATACTAAGGACTTATGATAGCGACGTTTTCAGGAATTTTCAATAGACAATGTGTCATAGGGTGTGTGAAGTTTCGCGATAAAAAAAATCACGGAAACAAAAGTGAACCCACCGCTAAAAGAAAACCCCCGTAAACGAAGAGGAAATTCCCTCGTGGTTATACGTTATATGTTGTACATGTGTTGACTCAGTTGTATGTAAAAAAAAATGGATAACTGGATGTATTGGTACGAGAAGCATTTTCGTCGGAAGTTGACGAACGCAATTCTCTTGCATTTGTGCCTTCTGATACTAGTTCCAATGTATTAACGTACTAAAATGCCTGAAATATAACGCATTCACGATTAGGTTACAATGAATAGAGAACTTACTCTTCTCTGCAGCCGGACATTCCGCCGCTAATCCGTACTTTCTTTATAAACTCGGGTAATGTATGGTATTCGGCCATCATGTTTACAGTTGGTGTTAAGTCCAGGTACCGGTGAATCAGACAAAAAGTGTACGCAAGTTAAGATCACAATTCACTGTATAGATTCTTGCGCTTGAGCAGGTGTTCTTCGTCTGAGGAATGAAGTAGACTGACACAATGTGACCACAGCGACGCCCTAATATTGCACTTTCTTTCGGTGATTCTTTGCACGATTGTGTCGCAATGTTACAGTCAAGTGACAACAATATGTGTACATGCTCTGGACAAGACCTAGAAGGTGTCTACTGGGGCCTCTTTCCTGCGTACTGTATACGAGTCGTTAAAATGGGCCTAGAAATACCCAGAATTTTCATTGGTTAAAGCCTAGGTCAAAATAGAAAGTGACATGGTGCAACCGACCTTCCTAGAACTTGAATGGTGAAGTGACCTCCGTAAACTGACCTGCTTTCAGAAACCGTGTAATCGGCTTCTGCCGAAAAGGCAAAAGGTTGTGCGTATTAGCTGTTCAAGACTTGTGTAGATAAAAGAATCAGGAAATGTACTGTGTGTATGCGCTTCCTTTGTAGTTTTTTCTATAGTTATCTATATTTGTTTATTTATCTTCCTTCTATCATGAGCAAGTATTAAGCTTCTGCGATATAATGTGATTAGTTGCTGATATAGGTGCCTGAAAAAATCGAAGTATTTTGCACTAAATTACGTTCCATGTCGAACATAGCTTGGCAACTTGTTAATACAGTACCTCGGGTCCGTTAATGACGACAAAGGTAAACGTGGAAAAGGAAGTGAAAACGAAAGCTTTATGGAGGAAAGATGCGAGGCTTTGTCTTCACAAGGACAACGTTATTTATCTAGGCTAACCTAAGTTAAACACAGCGAGTTTTGGATGAGTATACAGTTAGGAGGCCAAAGTTGAAGTTTGAACTAGGTATGAAATTGTAATTGCTTACATTTCAAGCGAATCCGTTAGCACGTTTGCTATACTACAAGTGCCAAATTTGATGAAACTAGCATGATCAAAATGCATAAGAGTTCAAATGTCAGTGTTGCATTTACGCGTTACTATGGAACACCGCTAATCTGTAAATGTGGCCGAACAAAAAACACAAATCTCCTGTCACTAGAAACTATTCTTTGTATGAGACTGAGACTTTAGTTTGAAGCGAATATATTGAATTTTTTTAAGATACTGCCAGAAATTGCGCTTCTTCCGTTATTGCCAAGGTTCGGATATAAACGGACTTCACCATGAGAGAATAAGTCTCACAGGGCACTGGAATACTTTGATTTTCTTACAATTTTTGCGCTCTTCTTTAGCAGTGCAGTAATATTGTTTTCAGCCGAATAAACTAGCACTTCTGTGGTGCAAATTTTACCTTGTGTATGTTGAAAATTGTTCAAGGAAAAGAGGGAAATTTCTTATATGTGCGCAAATACTAGCAAACGAATATCTAACGTTGTTTGGTGACGCGGTATCTTAACTTATTATTATTCTAAACTCCATGAAACATGCTTGCTGGGATAAACCTCCGCAGGGGTCAGTATATAGTTTCGTTATTTTGATTTGACACCCAAGAGCGGCTTTTACGAAACTGTTTGTCAGTTTTTTTTTTTTTTTTTTTTTTTACATATAAATATACTGTATCGAGAGTTTTTCGTATTATCCTGTTTTCTAAAAAAATGCCTTTTTAGTAGAAAATTGGACGAAATAAATAAGAAAAATGAACAAAGCGCTTTTTTCGCAATGAATCAAGATAACGGTATTCAGAACAATTTAGGTGACAGAAAATGGGACGTGGACAAGCTCATGACAGTGTTTCCAGAAGTAATTTTGCTTCCATAATAAGGCGCTTGCAACTTCTGGCAAGAATATCAAGAAGGAAGTAAAAAAGTTTGTTTGCAATATTTGAAAATTTATTCACTTCATGGTCGTAACCTACATAATAATAGAAAAAAGCTACACCTTTTATTTCTATCACAACAAGCAAATAAACGTGTGCACTGAGACATTTTGAGTGTATATATATCTTATATAATATCTTGGGTACTATATTTACTGGGTTTCATGGAACTTTCTAGGTCTTATGGTAAGTGTGGAAATCGATTGAATTTTCAAGATAAATTCATAAATGGGTTTTCCGTGTCGTCAGGAGTATGGTTTGTTCATCTGAAACGAATACGTTATCTTTTGCAAGTTCTCCAGAACGATGTGTGGGAATAGGGTCAATTAGAGCTTAGGACGGTGCTATAATATGCTTAGCCTACAAGATCTGAAACCAGAAAGGAGGATGATGGTATACCGCGTTACGGAAAGAGAAACGAAAGCATAATAGGCAAAGAGTATGGTGAGTTTAATCTAAAAACCCTGTTTTAAGAAGCTTTTCGAGGAAAAACTTGACGTCGCCCAATTCCGAGTCTTTGATGCCTAGCGATTTTAAGACCCCCAAGTCGCCGTTTTGCACTGCCAGGAAAACGGATCGTAAGTGCTCAACGTCAGATCGCATCAAATGCAACGCCGCACCGAAATCTTTCAACGTTTGCGTCTCTATACAACGGACAGTAAATAGCCTATTTGAGCTATTATTATAAAGGTATTTACCTGACAAAGCTATTGCAACTTTTTCCACTCCACCAAGTGGCGCTAGAGCGTCACGTGCTTTTGTCCCGAAAAGTTTAACGAGATAGTCGGGACCGTGACTGTTGAGTAACGACTGCAGGAAACTAGCAGTCTCTTCTACAGGAGGACGCTTGGCTGTTAGAAAAAGAGACAATTAAACATTCAGCGATGTTATGGCATATAGCGTGAAAAAAAGCGTAACATTATCTTTTAAAAGTACTAAGCAAAGCTCAAATTAAAGAGCTTTATATCATCAAGCTCTATTCAGGGCTTTTTCCCAGCTCTCTATTCACTTTGTTCTACCAGTTCAGCATTTCTGCTTGAATGTTTGACGTCACGACAGTTATAACACCGATTATGTGAATTTCGTACGTGTGAATGCTACTTTGAAGTTTTAAATGAAGAGAAATTTGCATAACCATGTTTGCCGGGCTACATGTGATAAGTACAATATCAAAGAAAGATATGTACAGTGTCAAAGAAAGAAAGTACAATGTCAGGTAAAAGAAGATCAAAGTGTGCAACGTCAAAGACAGTTTTCTGAGGAAAAAATAATACGTATTTCAAGGAAAGTCCGTTTCGTGCACTAAGTAGGCTAAGCCAGGTCTCGCACAAACAAAGTTTTTCGTTTTGTAGACTGTAATATACGCTACGATATAGCGTTTAAGGGTACCATTCACGTAATTAATGACGGGCAATTCGCAAGTAATAGCTTGGGAATTGAAATAGAATGCAAAACACCATTAGCGTGGGTGAGAGGGAACTCAACTAAATTTCAACTATCCTTTCAATCGCGGTGATTTCTTGACAGAAAGCAGCGTTAGCGATAGAACACGATTATACACTGATACACAGCTTACTTGTTATGTAAACGCTCGTATATTATGTATATTTCACTTCATTTCCAATTGTAGTAAAATCTCGTTACAATGAACCCTTCTATAAAGAACTGTGGTCTGTAGTGGATGGTTTTCTGGGATTGTATGCAATGTAAAGATGAAAATGATCGATGTAAGGAATTTCTAATAAAATGCAGTTTTGCTGTTCCCAGGAGGTTCAATATAACCAGATTGTACTGTAAAGATTACACAATTTATTGGCACATTTTGAAATTAGTGGCTTAAATGTTGCATTGTTTCGATTCAGTGTAGCTGTTTTAGTCATAATTTATTCATAATGTACACAACGTACGACATTTGTTCTGCGCGAAGCGGCATAGTTTTAAAGAAGTCGTCCGTTTTGTTTTCCGTATAAGAAAATATTCGCAGTAATATAAAATTAAATTGGTTTCCAGTGAAGTATAGACTAGTGAAATTATTTTGTACTCTCCAGAATTATTTTGTACTCTCCAGAATTTCGGGTATATCAAAATAAAAGAGAAAATGACTAAATCTTTGTTTAGAGAAGACTCAAGAATACATAACTACAGCTTAAATACAAATGAAAACAAAACTCGGTACAACATAGTTTCATTAACTACAATTTTAAAAAGATATTAATACTACAGAACGCGAAATTAAAAATGCATTGTGAAAGTACTGCGTTAAAACTTTGTTAGCTTCTTAAGCACCTGTAAATAAAGTGGGGACCCATGCTCAAAAGCTTTCGGATTCACTGGCTAGATGTCGTTACATCCTCTAGCAATTGTAATTAAATTCATTGTAGTCACAGCATTTATACGCATAGTTTCCTTCGCTACTACTCCATATCAGCCTCGGGACAACAAATAAGCTTGTAAATAGGGTCCAGATTTGGTCCGCAATTTCAGCCAAATCTGGAACTCGATACTGAAAATCTATGAGAGATTGCTTGTTAATTAGATCATCAAAAAGTCCATACGAAACCGGATATGAACGAATTTGGAATCCGAATGGACTTTTTGCACACTTTCTGTAGTACTAGCTTCTCACATCTTTCCCACGTCCGACTCTTAATAGGTTTCCTTTGGTATAACCCATCCTGCCTTTCACTTCTCCTTAAAGACAACTATCGTTAACAGTCTTTCAGTAGTTCCTATTACTTCCCCTAGATGACTCATATTAATAGATAATATTTTACGTTAAGCATGTTATTGGTGATGCTTTCAAATGGCGCATTTTGTAGCCCTATGCCACAATATTTATCATTTGTATATGTTTTGTATGATTTGTGTATGATATTTATGAATTTATAATTTTTCTGCACTTATTTCAATATCACAAATAATTACGTGGCAAATCATATCTTCGGAAACGATTCGAGTAAGGAGTGTCACTACCATTGGCAGCTTCTGATTTCGGAAAAAAAATATGTACGTACCGGCAGTACAAAGTCGTGAATCTTCGTCATAGCCGTCTGGACAATCTTGGGCACCGTCGCAGAGATATTGAATAGAGATGCATGTACCATCGCCAGGACACTTGAATGGCTCGTATGGGTGGCAAGGTTCTCCTAAGAAATGAGAACGATTGTTTAAGATGCTTATTAATTTCATGCTTGCTGCAAACTAGAGCACTTCACGCTCCTTCACAGTATGCCGCAAGCAAGCTGCTGGAGTCCTTCACTGTATAGTTCATCCGAAAAACGTAATATATAATCCGCCCACTAAAACTTGTTTAGTGCCTTTACACATTGCTTGTCAATAAACTACTGAATAGTGCCTACTGACACGAACAGATCCGAGTACTCAAGTAACGTGCTTGATATTTCTAGTACCTAGTCACGTTTTCCCGGGCAGTTTTTTCATGTTATTCACAGTACCTATGCCTGAATAATACGTAGGCGGTATGTTCGGTTCATAAAAAAGTTCTGACTTTTACTTGGCAAACTCACAACCAAGAGTTCCATTTCATTTCAGTAAGGACACAGAAGTGAAAGACGGTCTGTGCGCATAAGAATTCATTAGTCCGTGAATAGAGAGTTTGGTGACATTTAGTCTACGTGTAATGTTTCATGAATATTAAAAGGTCTTAGTGTCTCCTCTTTAAACCTTAAAAGGGGTGACTATGGATTCAGCTGTAGGTGACAAGGTGGCTAAGTGGTCGAAGCCCCCTTAAGCAAAAGTCAGAATTCTACGTTCTTGGAAATTCGCCCTAAGGCCACGTAGGTAACTTTCTCTTTTGTCGCTGAAAAGCATACCGAATTTAACTTCAGTTCGCGCACACAGCACTGGATTCCAGGAAAGAACTTCGCATAAATGAGTGAGTCAAATCGACAAGTCGATACATTTCATTCCAACAGTCGCTATTTTCTGTAAATCTAAAGTGCTTCAATCTGACAAATTGAAATTACGCTCAGCCAGATCTGCATTTCAAGTCTCGCTGCAACTAGCAAAGGAATGTATATAACGGCATTACTGCGTCCTGATGATCATTTACTACCTTCTAAACATCCTTCACTACAGTACCTCCGCTTAATACCCTACTCCCCGTGCAGTTTTACAAGGTAATATGACCAGGTAACTGCTCGTGGTGTTTCTAAGGGCATTTCTCGTCTCTTTCCCTATTCACTACAATTGCGTTTTACTTTTCCATGGCGTACCCATACTTTTCTACGACCTCTTCCCCTGAAATTTCATAGCACGTTTTCTTCTAGCTCCCCTAGCTTCACATAATGATAATAAAAGGCGTCTTAACCTTCGCCAAACAATCCTGATTTTCCCTTGTTGTTTCCGCTCGTCAACTATTTTAACGATCACCGTTTTCATCTACCATGTTCACTATAACATCCACGTAGAAGCAAATCTATCTTTTCAGCCCTCCTGTGTATATACTTGACAGGTCGCCTGTTGACTCGCCCCGAAAAAAGGCTAGCAATATGTGCAGTTCAATTTACTCGCGTTTATTTGTCGCTATTTCTCTCTTTCTCGTGTTGCATATTGAACATAGGTGCCTTTTGGTTCTGTACCTAAGACAGACTTTTGTTGTGACAGAAATATACGTGCTAATTTTGAAGCCTGAGTGGCAACATACAGATCCACAATGTCAAACTGGCAAAGAAAATGAAACAAAATCAAGCAAAATATGCGTGAAATAGAAATTGAAGTGTGTGAGAGCGAAGTGGTCACGTTTGGTATCACTGTAAGAACTTAAGAAAACGCGTAATAGAATTTTACGCCTTTTTAGAATTAGAATTAAACGCCCTTTTTTTACCATGACGTCATTTTGTTCTTGGCAGTCAAGATTTTGAAGGGAATCGTTCTTTAGTAATAATCATGGGTACAAAATTGTGTTCTTTTGTTGACGTTTCATTGAAGACAATTAGGAATTCATAATTATTATTTGCGAAACAATTCATCAAAGTTCACGCAGTATTATGAATTAAAGCTTTCCTGTTAGCAATCTTCGGGAGATATATTCAGCTATTCAGAGATGTATGTATCTCTGAAATTATCTACGCAATTTGCTCCAGAATCCATCCAAATGATTAACGAGTATATGTTGGAGTTCACTGGAGAGTTGCGGAGAGACAAACTGACTTGTGACAAGGTGTAAAGAGACAAAGTGATCCGCGTGAGAAGTGCAGGTTGGTCAGTTTAGCCAATCATTACTTTGTAGACGGATCCCAATTATCGGGTTCGTCCGTGTACGTGAGTATACCACTGTTCTGTTTCGCGCAGCAACCATAATTACTTTGGCAGCATTACAGTACTAACCTCAGAGGTTTTCCCTCACGTTTTTTAGGTTAAGAAAGTTTCCGAAGAATGTTAACTTGGTCACCTAGGTAACTCGCTTAGCTTGGTACAGGAAAACCTTGTCATCCTCAATTTTAAGGTAGAGTTGTGTACACGTATTGACGTAGACCAGTTATCTAATTTCCCTAGAAAAAGAGCTTAGTCGAACTTTTATTTCAAGCCTTCACGTTACTTCTAATTTTTCTTTTGAACAGCAATTTTTCCTTCTCCATCTTGCTTTTCACACTTTCCAAAGTATAAAATGGAGTTGAATAGCTATCGCCACTTACCATGGTTTGAGAGCTCAAAGAAAAGGCCTATTAGATTGGGCACTCGCTCCTTGCGTTCGAATGTAGCCCGAAAGTTCCTGGTACACTGCATGTCAAACGCAACATAGCTTGTAATACGCTTTTCCGAAACTTGAGACTCAAGAGATTTGGTTGAAGACATATCCCCGAAGTGCCAGTGGTACAGAGACGAATGTCAAGTGGAAATCTTACAATGTTGATACACTGTCATAAATGACGTATGAAATCGCAATTCACGAAACCTCGAATTTGGATTTACTGCTCAGAATCGCATAATTAGCGAGTTACTGACGGAAAATGTTAAGAGCGCCACTCAAGCTATAAAAGCGTTTCTTGCTCGCACGTGTCTCAAGGTGTCATTTGTAAGGGCGTCGTTAAGTGAAGGGTGTGAGAGGGTGAGACACCCCCGTAAAGTAAAATGGAAAACCCGGTCAGTAAACTGTGGTAATAGATTAGTAAGATGTCTTAAGGCAATATAATGGACTCTAATGTAACCCTATACTCCTTTTGATCTAAATCGCAAATTGAACGTCCCGAATGTAAACTTATTTCGCAAAAAAAAACGCAATTACAATTATTGCAATGAAAGATAAATTAAAGATTTATTTTATAACAGTAGTCTGGTACTATTATTTTATAATACGTAATACTGGAGTTTTTAACACACTTTTATTCTAAGAATGCACAATCAAGCTTGATCAACGTGCTGGCACATCGATTACTCTCTGTGCGCGTTAGTCGACATGACGGAGTTCTACCTTAAAGATTACATTAATCAACACTACCGGAAGCTTCATCCTTCACACCTAGGTGCACCTTGTTCTACAAGTGTCACTATTTCGCTATCCATTTATCACTGTTGCGGCCTGGTTTATACGATTGCAAGCGTTGAAAATGAAAGAAATGGCATTCGTTTCTGCAAAAAGAAGCCGGCGAAATTTATTCTTATGAAAAACGAAAATCATGCATAAGACCATTAACTTTACTGTATAATCCCCAGAGAAAATACAATTTTACCGTCAAAAAAATCAAAAGATCCACCCCCACACCCATTCGACTTTACGACAGCAGATACAAGTTCTATGATGAGCCTGTTGGATTATACTTCCACGCGTATGTACGGGTTGTCCCAGGTGGTCCTTTTTATTACGAAGAGTAACCTTTATTTTTCTATTTTTACTCCGCGTTCTTGTCCCAATGCCGTTTTTATGTCGTTTGCTTATTTTTATTGTTGAATTGGGAAGCGCAGTACCTGTCACTATATCTGCAAGCTCTCCGAGCGGTATTTTGCTTGTAATAACAAACTGTGCAAATACGCGAAGCAAAATAGCTATTCTTTTATACTAGACATAATTTTTTATAATGACAATTCGGTTTCGACCTTTGCGTAAATATTAATTACTTTACTAGCTTATGGCCTTTCTTTGCGTGAGATGACGGCCACTGAGCAACAATGGTAGTTCGGTACGTGTATTATCCCGTTCAAGCTACTTCGAACTTCTCCAGCAAGCGATACTACATTTTACAACATAATAAATCTAATTAGGTAAAGTATGTCTTATAACAAATAAGCAACTTCAAATAAACTCCGTTGCTGACAAACTAAATTGAGTACAATCTTGTTATAACGAACCCTCTTATAACGAACTGTCGGTTATAGTAGACGGGGTATACAGTACCGGGTTATGAATAAATACACGAAAAGCGGCTTGAAAAAGCGAAATTAGAATATATCGGAATTTATTTATTTATTTCTCACAAGAGATCCGTTATACCAAAAATGCTGAAAAATGGCTACGCGCATAAAGCAGCTATACAGGCAGCCATATCTACCAGACAGCAATTTATACGTAACTTAAATGTATTTGCTAATTGTTGAGTTGGAAAGAAGTCTTGAAAAAGGCCACGCATTGCAAGAGCTTTGTAAGGGACAGGAAAAGTTTGCTATGAGATGCAGATTTAAACAAAACAGGATCCGGTTCTTTGAAGCTCACCCCCCACCCTGGTCTCCTTTGAAGATCTTTCGGGAACGAAAGACCACTACGAAACTCCATTACTCTCTCTAACTCTGTAAAGTGTAAACGTCTCCAGCGCAGAGGTAGAGACGTACACTTGGCGTGATTTGGTCCTTCGGGCTCTTTTCCGAGCTCCAAGAGTTTCTGCCTGCTGCCGCAAATGAGCGTTTGACATGCAGGGAGCCTTCCCAGTTCTCACGGTAGAACGTCGAAAATTGTGCTATTACTATGCTTCTTTGTCTTTGTCGTTCTGCTAGCTAGAGTTGATTGGGAGACGCCCTTGTGGAAACATTTCTTTGTTAGCCATGCGAGCAAAAGGGAAAGCAACGGTGTCGCAATTTAATAACTACTTTCCCTGTTTCCTATTTTTTCTCCACATGTTTGCACCTCCCAAGTACGAGGATTTGCCCCATGTAAATGCGACACAGTGTACGCGTGCTGAACAGTCAAGAAAATTAATTGTAACCAGTGGGGTTATGAAGAAAAGACGCTAGGTGTTTCGAAGAATACCTCTGCTGCACTATTAAAAGTTTGTCTTCTTTCTAGCGCTACACTATTTCTACGCCGAAGAGAAACATTAATAGCTTGACTCAAAGTTTCTTACTTGAATCTCACTTCTTACTTGAATCTCACGATACTATAAGGTGGAAGTAATAAAAACACAGTCTGGTTGAATACCTATGGAAACGCGAACTAACTCAATAAAACTTTTTTTAGTCATCTTAATTCAAGCTCAGTTCCTTTTTCTAATCATCCTGAACATGCTGTAGACGTTCACTGGCAGTTGGAACCGTTGCATTGCTGTGTCGTTGCCAGCGCATGAAACGCAACTCGAGCAGGTTTGTTAATGAAGATGGACCACTAAGAGTAATGATCCAGCCCTTTGCTCAGCTGGGAAATAACGAAGATTGCCTAATTGATGAATAAACTGGAGCAATTTAACTCCCCTCTTTAGTTTTCTTGACCATAATTAGTCTTGACTTATCTTCCGTGATGGATTTTTGTTTTGGGGGAAGAAAAAGGGACATGAATGCGGAGTCACTTTATCCTTGTCTTCTCTGGCAGGCTTTATTTCGCGTCCCTGAGCGACGACCTTGTCTCGACTCGTTGCACAACACTAACATTCTATTTTAGGTCAAGTTTGTGGGTTCATTACTTAGCGTTTGCGAAGATAATGCTTTGTTTTGCGTGACATTGAGTTACGAAAATCAAACGAACACCGTTATATGCACACCCTTGGTAATCAGCATATTATGCGAGGAGAAATTGGATGTAGTTCAAGAACGTGGTTCCTTGCTTTCTTAGAGGAAGGCGGTCATTTATTAAAATTAAGGCAAAATTTTACCTGCTCGTTTTAGTGTCCGATGCTCCAGCAACTTGACCAAGTCAATGGCAAACACAGATGACGACGCAACCATAAGCAGAAACAACGCGAAACTGCAGGTTGGGTTAAGTGACATGATGAATCGCTGCCGTCCTTTAAAGAGGTACGCCGTTTTTTTCTAAAAAATATATTTTTTATCATTTATGTGTATACCCACGCAACAAAGTCGTCAAATATGTCATACGCAGCAAAGCCGCTTGGCATTTTACGCTACAAAAATTGAGTAGGAAGCAACAAACTTGTCTCTTCCCATACTTTTTCCGATATTTTCTTTTCGTATATAAACGAATTTACCATGCATGGAGAACTGCATATTACCATTGGTAATGTAAACCGCAAAAGTGTTCCACAAAGAAGCAAAAATATGCACATGGTCCAGGAAATCCGAGACAAGAAAATTGCAACACTTGTATGTACTCTTTATAGCCTTATAATTTTCAATAAAAGCTGACGGAAGGTATAAAAATCTTGGAACTTGGGTTTCTTCCGAACCTATAGCACTATAAAAGAAGGCGAACGGGCATGCAACCGTAATTGCTTGCGTTGCCTGATTCGCCAAGTAGTTCCACTTCAGACCCTTTCATTGGTGCAGAAATATTTGCGAACGTCGAGCAAAGTAAAGTATAGTGAGTGTTTCAGGTAGCAAACGTCTTAACGACAACTGAGCTTCGACGAATGTTTGCAGTATCCGCGCTAATAATGAACACCTCACGTATAAAGCAAATTTTATAGCTTACCCTAAAGGGCGAAATTGCCGTAAGCAAGACGCACTTTCGTTGTGTGTAATCGCTTCAAAGATGTTTCTTGTTTCTTGCTTTATGACCGCACAAGTCTTTCCTCACTCACTGCTCTCGCGTACGTCGAAGTGATAGTCACGGAATTCTCTCGCACGTAGGAAGACTTTTATACCTAGGGTCCCCCTCCTTTCGAGTCCTTTGATGCAGCGGCGGAACACCGCTGACACTGGTGGCTTGGTTCAGGTGTGCGCAAGACAACAAATTTCTACACTCAGGTTCCCTATAAAAGTAACAAAAATAAGCTCTAAGGATTTTTTTTTATTGTTATCCAGTTCTGTCAGGAAGGCAGGGGAAAAGCTAGACACTGAAATGTACTGCTTTGTGTAGGGACATAATTCCCTCCTGAGAAAACTTAAGTGAACACGTTTTAGCCTTGAGAGCTACATTTCTATGTCCACTGTTGCTTCCCATGCGTAACTCTCGCTGGCGGAGGATAACGATAAAGGTAGCACACAGTACGGAACTGGAACACAGGGGGTTTTATCATCTGGAGCATGTACACTTTTACAACGTACATTGTGTGTAGGTAGTGAGAAATGCATTTGTTCAATAAACGGTTAAGCTATCTCACGTAGCGAATTCGAAATTACAAACCCACACGAGGGCGAAATTCGTAAATTCCCAGAAATTAGCTAACAGCTGAAAATGATTCTTTTAAGTGCTGCGTTTCCGACCATGTCTGCTCTTTTGACAATTAAAAAAGAAATACGGTTTCCGTCTTTTGGGAAACGACTGTGAATAGGTCAGCAAAATCGGGGAGCACTTTTCATCCCTTTACTTTATTAAGACCAGCTGCGAAAGTGTGTAAGTTCTTAAGACAAGCGAAATTTTGGCATAATACCAGCTTTGGACGGTTTGCATGAGAGTAATAATGAAAAGCGAACGAAATACAATAAAAATTGCACAAGCACGCGATCAGCTACTTCACGAGGGAAAAGAGCAGACAGAATATGATGCAGTATGTAGAAAGGTTTTTCACCGGTGTGGTGTTGATGTGCATAAGTAAAAGAGCCATAAAATTTTTACTCGTTTTTTTATTTATTTTTTTTATTTTATTTTCAATCCTTTTAGCTTAGTCGGGATTTTTTTCTGCTTAAAATAAACCTATTGTCTTATGTAGCTCCTCGACACTTTTTTGGGTCGTATTTTTGCCTCAAAGCTTGATCCATTGTCTGTCGGAAAGAGAACGTTCAGGCAAGAACTAAAGAACTAGAGAATTTTGTTTCCCTGCTTGTTTCTTATCTTCCAAATGTATCCCGCCTTTGCCTCCAAGGAGTCCTTGCCAGCAATTGCATTCTAGCGGAACGATCGTTAGCCAGCAAATTTGGTTTTCCTCTGCTACACGAAACGTGCAACAGGGGTACGGAAAGTACGGTGCTTTTGTTACAGAAACACATTACCAAAGTCCTCTGAGAAAGAAAGTGTCTCCGAAGTTTATGAAAACGTAGCACAAGTCAAAACACGTAGAAAAAAAACGACGCTTATACAACGCGTTTGCCAGGTGAAAGAAACACAGCAATATCTTTCTTTCCAGCTTGACATATGCGTAATCTCCGATATTGACACAATTTTTTTGGAAATAGTGACTAACGCTTTTGCGGAACAAAATGTCATTCCAGGGGCCCTATCATTGATTACTGACGAGTTAACCAAATTACGGCACAATTAGAACGCGACCCAAGTTACGTACTGGACGATCAAAATATTCCGTGATACAAGGAAATGTTTGAGGGAATACATTATTTTTCCTGTCCTTTTTTATATCCACGAGACTCTATCTGAATAATTGATGAAAACACTGCGAGCAGCAACTTTGTATGCAGAAATACGGACTATTTTTTTGCTGTTGTCGAGAAATTTCTAACCTTCAGCTCTTCTAAAGTATTGATTATCACGATAGAGAATTCCGATAGGGATTCGTGGCGTGTGAACAACGAGCGTCTTATTAACCGCGTATACGTATACGTGTACTCTTAATACCAAATTGTATTATCAATTATGCTTAAAAATATTACTCCGCTAATGTTCATTTGCCCTTGCATTTCTTTAATGGATTGTAATCACAGGTTATTGGAAATCGATGGTCTATTATGATTAACAGTTGCGAAGATTGAAGAGTTGCCGAGTTTAATTAGTACTGACATTTTTTTTCTTTTTTTTTAGGAGTGCATAAAATTTTTTTCTGATCTACAAAAGCCACAAGCCCTAGAAAATCACAGAAATTTAGCTGCCACATAATTCACCAGTTGCTAATCTCTTGCAATTGCTTGTCACTCGCGAATACTGCTCCTGACACAAGCACTATACGTTACACTCCAGGTTTCATGGCGCTCGCATTCGTACAAATATTTAATAAATGTTTCATCACAAGAAGCTTCAAATGCTTACAGGGCGGCACTTGACAGCGACACTTTCATCTCCATAGCGCCTTTTCAAAGCCCGCACCTCTATATTTCGTGACTACGCGTTTGGTCGGTACTCAAAAGTTCTACGTTTTTTGCATAACACTGCGTGTTCCCACTGTAATCACTTTCTCCGACTTATCACTTAACAAAACGTAAGATTTTTCATGTTGACTAACGAATGGTGATAGCAGACAGGACAGTCCGTAATCCGAACGCAATCTCGCGCACGGAAACTTGTGGAGTTCGACTCGTTTGTAAAGACTATTACAGCGGCTCGGTGACGAGCTGTCTATTTTCGTAACGCAGATATCAGGAAAAAATCTTTAACAGAATTGGAAACTTGTTGCTGCGTTTTTATGTTTTTTATTTAAAACCGTGTACAAGTGGCGCTCACAAACACATATTAAACAAGTAGCGGTAGATAACTTAAAATGGCTGTTTGGAGGAGGATCTCTAAATTAAATTGCCTAATGGTACTCCAAGGCCAGGAGCCTCACCCATGGGGTTAACCCGTCTTTGGCGGAAAATTAAGAGAAAAAATCTAGTTTAGTCGGAAAACTGCTATGTATACAAAATACTCCTGTGCATACTCAAAAAGGGGGCGAGGCTTCGCTTCGTGAGGGTTTTGTCTATAGTGCACAGTAGCTATCTACCATTCCGCATCGCCGTTCGCCTTCTGGAACACGTAATCTTTCCCTGCTAAGCTCATAATGCCGTCTTTGAGATGGAACTTCCACCGGTTGCGACTTCGGGTAATCTATGACAAAACGCATATAAATTAGTAAGCTTTAAAATTAACAGTTTTAGAGAAACACTTGCAATTCGCGCCCACGCAATCTACCACTGATAAACTGAAGAGCCTCACAGATAGTTGTGCTTTCTTGCGTACTTTATAAGGCACACCATTAGTTAAATGAGCGAGAAATTGTCTTAATTAGCTACACGTGGGCACGCAAAAGCTTTTCTGATCCTTTTTGTGACAGAGAAAGTTTTCCTTACGCAGTTGCCTAAAAGGTGAGGAAACATCTTAAGGCCAATAAAGACCCCTCAAAAAAAACTTTACCATTAGCACACTTACCCCTCATTTGCACTATCCACCTTACCTTCAAACGATTTTTTTTATATACTAGGGAAATAATTGTACTGTTCATTTTGTTCTTTTATATGCAACACATTTCTTTTGCCACTTACACAAAAACGTTCTCGGAATATTGAAAATATCTAACGCAGTGGTGCCCAACCTACGGCCCGTGGGCCGTATCCGGCCCGCGAAGGTGCCTCATACGGCCCGCTCATTTATACCGCTCATGTATATCACTGCATAATTTAATTTTTAACGTCGGTATGATTCTGGCGAAACCGGAACATTCAGGCCCGCGAGATTTTATATCATGTCGCGCGCGGCCCTCGGGTGATAAAAGGTTGGGCACCACTGATCTAACGGATTTGACAGATTCGACAAATGGCTTCGGTGTCTACGGTAAGGCGAAGGTCCAATCACTCTTATTAAGAAGTAACTTTAAGTCAGTTTGATGACAAGTGCCATTAGTATGATACCATCGGATCAAGAGCCAGTGAATGACAAGCGGCCTTAAGTATATGGAAATAGCATGTCGAAGACATACAGCACTTGGTGGGTCATAAACGTTGCACTTTTTTTGCCCAGCGTTGCTGGGGATGCTCAGCTTGCAATTATCATGCTAAGCCGCGTGCTGATAAGAGCATCTTCTCTTTACGAAAAACTGCCCTGAAAAAATGACCTAGGACCTGACAGACGTGTATAGGATCCGCAATGCTGCTTTGATTTTAGAACAGGAAAACGCTAGCGAAAATTGATAACCTCATTCCATGAATGTACTCGAAACATGACAAATTTGTCCCCGTGCTGGGACTCCTAGATGTCTAAAGTGCGGAGACACTGAACATTTTGAGCGGAAAAAAAATTTAACAAATAATTTCAATTTAAAAAATACGTATTTCCTCAGTTCACTTTGGGTTTATAAGGTGGAAATGTGAAAACTTGCTACTTTATAAGCTATTTATAGATTGTGCAGCTATTAGCAAGTTCTGCTCATACGAGTGCTTGGTGGGTAGTTGACAAGCTGTTAGCGTGTATTAGAATAACGAATTCGCGCTCGTGTCTGTGCTTCACAAAGAAGGAAGAAAAATGAATTAAACTGACTTCGAGCCAGACTAATTGCCAAATGTCACTGCAAGTAGGCGTTGGTGTTGATACTTTCGGTACAGTTTTTTCTTCACTGGTGACTGGCGGTAATTGTCGCTGAAATGGCAATTACCGCCAGTTTACTCGAAAAAGTTTGCACTAAAAAGGTTACTTTGGTGTTTCTCAGAACCGTGTAGCTAACGATTACAGCGGTTGTGAGGCTGTAGGTTATTTCCGTTAACTTCCACGGAAACTATATGGGCAACTTGCTGCACCCTTAACTAAACTCGCACCAAATGCAAATTCCTTACGTCGAACGCTTTCCTGAACGTACATTTACATAGGCCGGAAATTCTGGACTTCCCTCAAGATAACTTGCCTTTCTCTACAACCCAGCATTATAAGAGACTGCACTCGACTACGCGGTTTCTACAATTAGTTCCCTGTTCTCAACGACTTCATGGCTTAACGTTACTTTAAGCATAGAAATGAAACTTACTTTGTCGTACTGACAGACAACAACATTGTCCGTTTCGAAAAGATCAGTAGGATCTTCGTCACTCACGTCGTCTTCTGAATTCAACGGCTCTTCTTCTTGCTCCCCTTCTTGTTCTTCTGCTTCTTCATCATCTTCCTTATCTGCGTCATCATCATCCACATCGTCGTCGTCGTCGTCGAGATCGTCTTCATCATCTGAAGTGTCAAGTGCTCCGTCCAGCTGTGTAACACCCTTCTTCAAGGCAAAAAAAAACGTTAATACAAACGTACACTCGACATCTATAATACAAATACTTACCCCTTTCATGGCTGCGTTTTGTCTGGCTGTTGATGTCTGTAACGCCGCATTGATTTGCTGCTGTAACACGTTAGCGGCAAGATCGGGAGGTAACGTCAAAGTGGATGTAATGGTAGGTGAACTTAAAACAGCTTGTAGCTGGGCTCCCGCGGCTCCACCTAAAGAAATTTGTGTTACACATAAATTTATTGGTTTATAATGAACCCTTAAGAGCTACCTTGCAAAGCGTGGGCCGGAACTTGGACTGTGATGGTTTTTGCAGTCGAACTGGGGACACCTGCTTGAGCAGGAACAGTGATTTGTACAGGCACCATTTTCACGGGTGCAGGCTGATTTGCTGCTGCAACAGGAGTCGCTGATGCCCCAGTCGGTTGTGATTCCGGTTGCTGTGGCTGTTGCTGACTGGCTTGTTGGCTCGCGGCTGCTGCTTGCTGAGCAGCCTTCGCGTTGGTTTGTGCACCGGTCCCGCCTCCTATATATAAAGAAACACACGACTCATTTTGTGTGCATTTTTTTAGTTTTTATACCTTTGGCTGCTCCTTGTGACTGGAGTTTCGTCATGAGCGCCACTTCGGCTGGGTCTACAGTCGGTTCTATAGCTTTACTTGCGGTTAACTTGGTTTCCCATAACTGTTTTAATTCCTGAAGCACAGCTTCATCCACTCCTTCGTCCAAAAAGCTATCCCGAACCCCGTTGATAACGTCGTCGATAACGCTCCGGTATAACTTGGCCTAATAAGATGTTAAACGGTTATATTTATGTGCAGAATGCGTTTCCTATTTTATAATTAATCCACATTTTCTAAGCAAGTGCATACTTTCTCATTGTGCATATGAAGTATAGTTAAAATGGTTTGTTACTATGTCTATGAGTACCGCTTTCGAGGCACATTGCCGTCTCCAGCTTTCTTTAGCCAATTTAAATTGTAATTTCCCTATGTCTACCGTGCAGTTTTTTGTTTCATTTGCTAGTACTTACAACTAAGGCTTGACTGTTTGTCATGGTTGATCAAGACTGGTTAACCTTGGATTAAATCTTCACCAGGCCAACCAACGCAACGTTATTACACTTGGTATGTCACTGGCAATCCTTTATATATGGTTTGTGGACTTCCCTAAATGTCACGTGACCTTAATTCATGCATACCCTGCTAGGTGGCAGATACAAACTGTCAAGATGAAGCAATATTAGCCGCGCAAATAAAAGTTTAATGTTTGGCTTTTCGGCAAAACACGTGTTATCTATTAACCGTCATGGACCTGAAAGGTCTTCTCAGATCAATAAATAAAATAGACACGTCATCTCAGTTTTCTGGTATTTTCCATTGTTCGTTTCTTTTATTCGCTTACTTATATTCTTTTCAATGTGACAGAAAAAGAAGATGAAGATGCGTTGACGCAAAAGTACTTGGGTCAGTTAAAAGGAGATGATACAAATCGGGAGATGAGCCTACCGTTAATACCAGAGTTTTACACCAAAGTAATATTTCTATGAATTACGGCTTCAGTTCAAAATTATTCTTCTGCTTTGAAGTTACCGGCGGACGATGATTTGCTCGGACAAAAATTCCGCGAAGAAGCTCGCGCCGCGTTTTTGCAAAGGAAGAGCAAAGAGCTGTTAGACAACAACGAACTAAAGGTTCTTTGTCAGGAAAAAATAGTATTACCAAAACTCACAACCACGCATCTAATTGGCAGGCATTATGGGCGCTGTTAGAGAAGCACCATAGCGGCCCCGCAATAAACGGAGAACATATGATTTCATATGAACAGTTCCTCAAAGTTCGAAATTTAGCTACTAGCAAGTGCAAGTAAATATAACCCCATGTTAATCCTGGGAAGCTAAAAATCAGTTTGTATCAAGATCTTTTTTCACTCCCGTCGTGTTCGCGCGGCTTCAGCAAAACGACGTTCATGGGCGGATATCCATCTTGGCCATGTTCAACTATGTCATGCGAAAAGTATGGCTCCATCAAACCCGCATTGGACTTTCACTTTACGACGTGACTGGTCAGGGCTATCTAAGAGAATCTGTAAGTGAAATTACGGTTTGAAATCTGTTTGGTCACTAATTGGCTCTGGTATTTTCGTAGGACCTCGAAAACTATATAACTGAGCTGATTCCTACGTTATCTCAGTTGGAAGGACTGGAAAAATCATTCCATTCTTTTTACGTGTGCACTGCGGTGCGAAAATTTCTCTTCTTTCTCGATCCACTTCGGACTGGCAGGGTGCGAATCCAAGATATTTTGGCTTGCAGCTTCTTGGATGACTTGCTTGAAGTGAACATTGGCATTGTTTTCCTATTCAATTATACATCGTAATTATCAAAGCTCCGCGATGATGAATTGCCGAAAGATGCTCAAGAAGCGAACTGGTTTTCAGCCCAGTCTGCGTTACGTGTGTATGGACAGTACTTAAACCTTGATCGTAACCACAACGGAATGCTTTCGCAAGATGAATTAGCGAGGTATTTTGTTTGTCGCGTTAAAAGATGTACTTTCTCATTTTTTTCTTGACATTTAGATACGGTACCGGAACTTTAACTCCAGTTTTTATCCAGCGTGTATTTGAGGAATGCTTAACGTATGACGGTGAAATGGACTACAAAACTTACCTAGATTTTGTGCTAGCTTTAGAAAACAGAAAAGAACCCCAAGCATTGCAATACTTCTTTCGACTTCTTGACGTGGAGCACAAAGGCTACCTTAATTCCTTTTCGCTGCATTATCTGTTCAGGGTAACTTTCTTACAGCAAACCATATTCATTACTGCATTTACGGTCTGTTTGTGCGGTAGGCTGTGAGGGATCAAATGAAACTCCACCAGCAAGAGCCGGTACCGTTTGAAGACGTTAAAGACGAGATCTTTGACATGGTCAAACCCAAAGATCCCACCAAAATTACTTTGGAGGATCTTGTTAACTGGTAAATATAGGTTAATGTATTTTCGGTCAGTTTACATTCATTTGGATTATTCATAGTGGCCACGGTGATACTGTCGTTAGCATTCTCATTGATTTGAATGGATTCTGGGCTTATGAGAATCGAGAAGCGGTCGTAGCGGACCAACGAGACGATAGGACACGATAATTTCGTCACACACTCAAAGCTTGTAGGCGATTTACACGCTTTGCAATATCGTCCTGCTCAGAATAAACATTTTTCTAACAAATTGTTACATTTCTATGAGCAACGTAGAAAACGTGAAAAACGAAAACCAAGACTCCAAAGTATAAGGAATTTATTCCGGCATTCTCACTTTCTTATCCGAGCAGCTTCACAAAACTGTTCAACAAGCATGCGACAAAAGGTGTGCATCCAACAGGTCGTAAAAAGTCGCCAGCATAACATACAAATTGGCCACGATAAAAAAAAAAAAATAACTAATAAAATGAGAAAACAAAACTTACAAGATTACAGGGAATTTATTCAAGCAGTTACAATTTTTTTTTTAACAAGCAGTATATATTTTTACGGGATAAAAAACATGCGTCACTAGCTGGAAAATATCGTGAAAAAATATCTGTTTACCACGCAGTACTGCTACCATGCCGACTTGGAACAGATCTTGAAAGGCATAAAAACGTGTTTCATGTGACTTAGATACAAGAAAGAGACACAAAGAACATAAGTAAGGTAAGGTTACTTGTTGGATCACAATGACAGACCAACACCAGAAAGAAGCTTCTATAAAGGCTTAGGCGAGGCTGTTATTTACCCGAGCATCACCATAGTTTTGGTACAACTCTTCCCCGTTAGCTTCCGAATCCGAGTTTCTTTTTCTTAAAGAGGAGTTTTCTTCAATGCTCTGCAGGGAAGTCATAGACAAGTCTAAGGCCACTGTTTCCAGAGCATTTTCTGCCGCAATAGCTACAGCAGATAGTCCTTCGTTCAAAACGGACGGAGTGAAGCTTTTATTTACGTTTTCCTGATGATTTCCATTGATAGTCGGCGTCTCGTCCGCTTGCTCTTTACGGAGCTTCTAACAAACACAGGTAAACTACGTTGACTGTTGTCCATGTAAATTTACCTGGTAAGAAATCGGCGAGAATTCCGGACACCAATGTAGGAACGCTTGAGCCAGTACGACTGCGAGAGTCACGCAAAAACCGACCAAAGAATAGACGGTCGTATCGTGCAAACCACGTCGAACGAAAGAGAAGAACAGAAAGATTAACTGCAGTAGTAGGACAGCAGTTACCACGAAGTTGATGGCTGTTGCGTGGATTCGTTTATTAATCTTCGACGGACCGTAAGCGAAGAAAAGGTTATATTTGTCGACATAATGCTTGAACAGCATATATACCAAACCTAAGGCAGCGACAATCAGTTTCAGCACTTTCAAGAACTTTCAACGCTTTCGCCAACTTACCAAAGGGTGTTATCAATGGACATGACAAGCTATACATGACCGTCACGGAGAAGATAAGCAACATCCAAGCGTACTGAACGCCAAACTGAAACTCTGACAAAATCATTCGCCGCACGGTACCAGTTTCCGCCTGGGATCTGAACAGAAGATTTATTTTTAAAACAAAAAAGGAGAAAAAGGAAATATTTACCGAGAACTGCAAAGACGTATTGCATAGTAAAAAAGGTCTGCAAAGCGAATCAATTCAAGGGACGTTCCAATGAAACTAGAAGTGATGACGTAGTTGACGAAAAAGGCACCATTATCAGGCAGAAAGACGCACTCCCATCGGTACGTTTCATTGGCATGGAATGTCCACTCCACAAAGGCCTTCGCACTACGAGAAACAGGCTTTAAGCTTGGTAATCCTTTCAGAGTTTAAATTACCTAGTTAATCCTAGCGAGGGCAGCAAGACTACCATAAAGAGTAAGAAAATGAACGTTTTTCGCATGACAGAATGGTTTGCCGCAGACCTCGTCCAATGGCTAACCCACTGATCTGAGTAGCTGACAAGTACAGGCATGAGTGCTGATATGGTCCAAAGCAAGAGGGTGGGTAAGAATTCAGATAAAATAGGACTCTAAAACGCAAAGATTTAAATTGGCATCAATATTTTGAATAACAAATTAATAAGGAAAAATCTCACCATGCGTTGCAGCTGGCTTGTAAACTGTAAGGTATCCAAGGTGCTAACTACAACTGCAGGGGTCGTCAAGAAAAAGAGTAATAAAAACAAAAGCGTATGGATCAAAAACGACTTCAGGTACCACCAACGCCTGCTTATTGAGACGTTTTCCCTAAACATGATATCGATGAGCGAAACTCCAGAGGTCATTTTCAAAACAGGACGTACCAATGAATATCTTCAGGTGAGGGAGCGAAACTCACAACCCAGTTATGGGGCTTCAACTTTTCGCTGAGTGACGACTGAGGAGACCCTCTCGTCCATACTTTAATTTTCTTATGGTCCGACTTGACTTTCACGGCATCGGCTTGCGACGCAAGTGTTACAAAAGCAACGCCCACGGGTCTCTTCAGAGCCCGTTCTTTTTCCTTTTCTACAGCTTCGGTCAAAAGCTTTTCTTCCTCCGTGTAAAATTCCAAAGCGTCAGTCTATAAATAATTGGTTCATCAGTGAGAAATATAAAGCAAATTTAAAATATAGCAAAATAAAAATAAAAGAATTACCACAGGACAACCGCATGAATCGCAACAGACGCAAACACTGCCGCAGATCAGTGGTCGCATTTCCAACCGCTGACCAGCACTTTTTATAAAACGTTCGCAATACCGACGTGCGTCTATTGCAGCGAGCCTACCAGACAGTGTTTGTGGGTGAAACAATTTACATCACAGCCTTATTCCATACCTTTGACGATCCAAGTCCATTAGCTTTTTGACGTCATATGCAAACTGAATATCTTGCAGTTCAGCGTCAGGATACGCTTCACTAAAGGGCATACATTAAAAGAAATGTAGTAAAAGAAAAGAAATACAGCAAGAAAACGTGATATTCCAACGTACTGGAAATGCTGAAGCATTTCAGCTTTGTTACAATGGTTTCTTGGAATCCGGCTAATAACCAAAGTTCTCGAAACGTTCGATTCGCTTTCTGGGATTCTGGACTGATACGAAAACTTTCTCATCATGAAAATTGCCACAGGCATAAACAGGATGGCGAGCGAGATGTGCGCCCAAAGGTAAGTTGAACTAACGCGTAATTAAAATTTTAAAATACGATCGTTTTAGTCTGAGCTACGAATTCGAATTTACACATTTTCAAACAGTTGACTTCTTACCTAGGATCTAAATTACTTAGCGTCGTGTGACCAAACGACTTCTCGTCTCCTTCCAGCGTACCCTGGAAATTAAGGGGTAGTGCAATTCCCAAGCTTATTAATGTGATAATCGAAGTCAAAGTGATGATATGCCGCTGAAAGGACAAATACTGTACGGAGTCGGGACCGCATTTTGCCCGGATCTGGTCGTCTCTGGAAAAAGAGATTTGAAAATAAGAAAAAATAATCTACGGCACTACTTTATCCGGAAGAGCACTCCAATCCACGAAAACAAGCCTTGGTCTATCTGAGCTGCCAAGTCGAGACTCGCCGATGGATCTATGTCGCTAGGGCCTATTTGCTGTAAGCGTTCGTCACCGGCATAAAACAGCTGTGTCCACCTGCAAACATAAAAATAATTATGAGAATACGAAACACATGCAACTGAAATGTATCCCCAAGCACATGGCGGTGTTAGTATTGCAGAATTATCTAGTTACAACCCGAAATTCCAAGCATCAAGCTCCCGTATACCTCTCATGCTTCATGTAAAGTGTAGTATATATAAATTGTAATACAAACGTACACGTTGTAGCCATTGTAGCCCTGTAGCGTACCTCTGTAACGCAAGTCAAATTAATACTTCAAAAACGTTCTAAAAATACTGATTATGATTAAACAAAATATAGAGCTTACCGATGGTTTTTCTTTTGAATGAGTGCCATTCTCCCGTAGTTCCAAGCTTTTTTTCTTAAAACAGAAAACAAGAGAACAAGTGCCTGAAGACATTCACATATTTTAATGCGGAGTGCTTCATTAAGAAATAATAATAAAAAGATAACTCGTAAAAAGTAGAAATGTACTTACCAACCATCCTATGCTGTTAATAATTAAATTCTGCGGAATTCCTTCGTATCCCCCGTATAACATAATGGTAGTGTTTGCTTTTCGGTAGTAGTTGCATTTTAGATCGGATATATTCGGGGCAATCGTGGTAATATACGGAATCGGGGAGGTGAAAGTTGTCAAATGATCAAACTCGGTCTCGTTTCCAAATGTAAGAGAATCTTGCAGTAAATATGACACTGTACTCTCCATTTCATGACAAGAGAGCCTAGGCGAACTAGCTTATAATAACACCGTTCTGAATTTACCGTAATCTTCTTGACTAATCCCGTTGTTTACGTCGAAGAACCACTTTTTTTTCTAAGCGCCTTACTAGATGGCGAATGCTGACGGTTTCTCTATGCACTCCGAGTTCAGCATTTAAGGTGAGCCTAATTTCATGACAAGCAATTCTCGGTATTCGCTGGTTAATTTCATTGTTGCCCTCCAAGATTTGACGAGTGTTGAACGTTTTATCTCAACTCGTCGATATTAGTCTGATCTACAATGGAGGAAATGAGCGTTGTAGTATCAGAAAAGGTATGTGTCATCGCTATTTGTTAGATTTTCGAGATTTTAAAATACTTGTGTTGAAGACTGAAGACTTGTTACCGGACTTGAAAGTACCACAAGTTGGCTTGCCGCTTGCGTCGTCCTACGATGGATTGGACCTGGATGATCTGTATACTCGCTTTAAAAAGCTACAAATGCAGCTTGAGTTTTTAGCCGTTCAAGAAGCGTATATTAAAGACGAGCAACGGAACTTAAAGAAAGAATTCTTACACGCTCAGGAGGAAGTCAAGAGAATTCAGAGCGTACCCTTGGTAATCGGCCAGTTTTTGGAAGCAGTGGACCAAAACACTGGCATTGTTGGCTCAACTACGGGTAATGCCATTTCTTAAAACTCCAAATTCGAGACCTGAGCTTCTTTTCTCTTCTTAGGTTCTAATTATTACGTGAGAATCTTGTCGACGATCGACCGAGAGTTACTTAAACCATCAGCTAGCGTTGCTCTACATAAGCACAGTAATGCGTTGGTGGATGTGTTACCACCGGAAGCTGATTCTTCCATTTCCATGTTGCAAGCAGGTTTGTTTTATTGCTTGTTAAGGCCGATGTGTACCCCCTTTGTCTTTGGGACAAATAACATGAAATTTTTGGAAGACGATTTGTGAAACAAATGTCTTCGAAAACTGCGTTGTCGGTGAAGTATGATACGTAACGTGAGGTGATGCAAGATTAAGTTTTTTTCTTAAAAAAAAAAAAGAAAAGCTGTGATTCCGACAGTGAATCTTTTTTGGAGTTTTTGATAGAAAAAGAAATCTTAAATTCCTTCGATCATGTATCACTCGAACATACGAAAACTAACTTCCAGTTCAAAAATATTCAAAATTGATTGAACGGTTTTGACGCTATCAACATTGGAAATTCAAAAGTTGAAGCTGATTTTTTGCCGAAAATGTTACTGAAAATTTCCAAACACTTTGGTTGAAAATACGTCGATAAATGGTGTGTAATCAAAAAACGTACTGTTAAGAAAATACCAAAAAATATTTAACTGTTATCCAGTTAAATAATCCATAATTTTTTTTATATTTTCAAGTATAGTCTCTAGAAGAGGGGTTGGTACACAGTGGCCGTAACTAGGTATTCTTCACAAATTGTCGTTTTATATTTTTTTGCATTTTTCTGTAGATGAAAAACCTGACGTGAGCTATGCCGATATTGGAGGAATGGATATGCAGAAGCAAGAAATGCGTGAAGCTGTTGAGTTACCTTTGACACACTTCGAGCTCTACAAACAGATTGGTATTGACCCTCCTCGGGGCGTGCTCATGTACGGACCTCCTGGGTGTGGTAAAACCATGTTAGCCAAAGCTGTGGCTCACCATACAACAGGTAAATCAAATAAAAACACAAATTTGACTTAGAATCGCCAATTAACATATGACAATTTTGCAGCTGCTTTCATTCGTGTGGTTGGTTCGGAGTTTGTCCAGAAGTACCTCGGCGAAGGCCCACGTATGGTCCGTGACGTTTTCAGGCTTGCAAAGGAAAATTCTCCGGCCATTATTTTCATTGACGAAATTGACGCCATTGCCACTAAACGTTTCGACGCCCAGACTGGTGCCGACAGAGAAGTGCAGCGAATTTTGTTAGAACTTTTGAACCAAATGGATGGTTTCGATCAGACTACGAATGTGAAAGTACGTGCCTTACTCCAAGTGCTTTCTCTTGTAACTTTTATATAATCATTAATTAAGGTAATCATGGCAACCAACCGAGCTGATACTTTGGACCCGGCTTTGCTACGCCCGGGTCGTTTGGATCGCAAGATTGAATTCCCTTTGCCCGACAGAAGACAGAAACGACTGGTATTTGCAACCATTACCAGCAAAATGAATCTTAGCGAGGAAGTTGATTTGGAAGATTTGGTTGCTAGACCGGATAAGATCTCTGGTGCTGACATCAACGCCATTTGTCAAGAGGTAAGGCCGTGGTTAAAAGGATGAAAACTACCGAGCGCGTATTGAACCGGCGTTTTTTGTTTTTCCAGGCTGGTATGCATGCCGTCCGAGAAAATCGTTACATTGTGCTGGCAAAGGATTTCGAAAAGGGCTACAAGAACAATGTCAAGAAAGACGAGACAGAGCATGAGTTTTACAAATAAATGAGAATCATTGTGTATTGTTGCAACGATGTTGGAATAAAGGAAAATGTGAAATTATCATAATTTAACAGAAAGTCGATGCGCATCCTTATCGGTCCTTTCCTTTGAGCTTATCAGCAATGGGGACAACGGCTCACAGCTGTGAGTAATGAAAACATCAACTTTCAGGCATCACGCCGCTTTGCAGTCAATGAGTAAAGTTTAATTTCGTTTAACATGGTGACATTAATTCAAGAAAACGGTGGCTTGGGAGATTTGGTAGCTTCCAGAGAGTCACTTTTCATCAGAGAGCAGCAAGCAGTGGACTATTTTACTATAGTTTGTATTCTTTTGTCCAACGTGTTTTATATTTATGACATTGCGGCTGACAGTTATAAACTCGTGCTCTTCTACGAGCTTGGAGATTGGAATTACTTCACGTTAACGCTGGTGTTCATTGCATTGCCTGCAGTAATCATGACAGCAATAAGCTTCTACTGGTAAACATTCTTCCCAGGAAAACTTTCCTCTTTATCATTAATTAACTACAAGGTATTTGACTGATATACGTCTTCAAAATGGACAAGAACATTCTACGTCACCAATTTTTGTAAGAGATGCTCCGGTTGCAGTTGCCAAGGCAGTTTGGTTTGTGAGATTTGTTTGTCTGATTTTACCACTTAGTCCAGTTATACGGTAAGTTGGAGAAACAAGTAATTCAAAACCTCAAGTTAAGGAGTTCAGCCTTGTTTTAGGAATTTTGAAGCTATATACTACGGAATACGAAGTCGAAAGACCAAAGATCAGGCATATGTGAACTATACTTTGCGTGAAGACAAGAACGCAACTCAGCTGCGTCTGTTTGAAGGCTTTATGGAAGCTGCCCCTCAATTCGTTCTGCAGTTTTATATATTCATCAAAGCTACGTTTCCAGAAGGGGCGTCCCATTGGGAAAGTAAGGAAAATTTATTACTGTAGAAATTCGTTTCGTTAATCGATTGAACTTTTAGTCTTGCTGTATGAAGTTGTGCCGCTTATTGTTACAGCATTTAGCGTATCCTGGGGAGTAACGTCCTATCAACGAGCCTCGAGAGTGTTTTACCAGCATAAGGTGGAAATGGGCTGGCGGGCAACGACTATTCACTATACAGCTCACCTCTTTAGCATAAGTTTGTAAAAGAAATTAATTTTTATGGGGTCACTAATTTTACCTTATATTGAAGATGCGCGTGTGCTAGCGTTGGGCCTATTTGCTAGTGTTTGTCCTCGTCTAGTTTTCGCTGTCTGCATCGTGCACGGTTCTATATTTTTCGCGTGGAACTTCCACACACTCACTTTTAAGCAAAAGCGATTAAAAGCGCTGCACGTCAACGATTACATGGATGCTACTGTATTTGCCGTTGTGCATATTTTCACTTATGTAAGTGTTGCTGAGGGTAGCACTGATATCCATTACGCGTTTTACTATGCGGTAAGCAAGAAAATTTTATATAATAAGCGCAGTTAATTGCTCTTGATACTAGATATGCTTTGTGGAAAATACCACTTTGTTAATTGCCTGGTACCAGTCAAGTGATCCAGAGCTGTGGTACCGTACTTTGGCGTTTTATGCACATTATGTGGCATTTTTCATCGGTGTTTTTCTGCTGGTCGTATACTATAAATATGCCCATCCTAACAGACTCTCCGCTTCTGTGGATAAATGTGGCTTTTGGAAGAAATGGTGCTGCTTTCCAAAGCGACAAACCAGTACTTCGCTAACTAGGCAAATCTCAACCGTTCTTTCACTAAGAACAAATCAGGGATCTAGTTTTGAAAACGGTAATTTAAGAATTTTTACAACATTATTGTTAGAATTAGTATTATATTAGGAATATACTAGTACAGTATTTCAATTCATTGTGTAATTATTGTAGGAGTTGCCTGGTTCGGAAATGACAGTTATGAAACAGTCCGTGAAAGTGACGGTGACTAATCATACAAGGATCATCACATCACATATTCTTGTCTAAAAAGCGACGAAAAGGTAGAAACAACTGGCCTGTTGTTAAGCAATTGTTAAACACACACTTCTCCTGACGGCATACTGACTTATCGCAACATCAAGTTCCGCAGTTTTCTCGTACGGCATATAATTTAATGCGAGCTCTTTAATAAACTAGTCATTTTTCGTAACTTTGTACTTATTTTCTAAGGAAACAGATGGGTTGTCTACTGTAAATTAAAAATGCTACCACAAATCGTAGTGAGAACATAACCATCTACATTAACACCTTATATAAGAGGATAGCTACAACTGAAACGTGGTGCGGCTGGAACGTTATTTCGGAAGAACTATAAGTTTTGTGGTCATAGTAAAAATCCTTACTTGTTGAACAACGACACAGAATATTTGTGTATACAAGTCCATCAGAAACGTTAATAAAAGAGAGAATCGCAATTCTAACGGCAAAGATCTCCACTCACGCCTTTTAAATGCAAAAATTAAATTTAAGAAATACAGCATATTAGTGCTGTATTCGAATAATAGCACGTACACATTTTGATCAAAAACTTTTGTGTTAGTGCACTCTGCAATGATAATAGTTCACTGTTACAAGGAGTAGAAATTCGACGTAAGTAATTTCGACTACGGTTTTCCCCACCTGTTGCGCGTTCTTCCTGCATTAATATGTACTAGGCGTATTTAACTGCTTTTCCGGAATACGGCAAAGGCCCTGCAAAATAAAACTAACGTCAGTCAAAATTATCTTGCAAATCAGTTAAATAAAAAAATAACTTCTTCAGAACAAGGAAAGCATGCTGGAAAAACTTGTAAGTTCAAAGTTAATTTAGTTTTATGAATAAGTGTTTTGGTTGGGTTGTCGCATTACTTAAAGCGAAGCTTATTGCTTAATTCAATGGTCCCTGAAAACGGTATGTAAAGTTTTACATAAATAGCCGACTAATAAATTTAGAGATGTTGGTTTTATGGAACTCGGTTAAAAGGAAAAGACGATTAAAGTTTCTAATCCGTTGCTGTCCTCGGTTTAGTTTTTGTTGACGATGACGTCATCAATGCCCTTCAGTCAACAACATAGAGCAGTATTTGTGTAAGGAAACAATACGTCTGGTGAATCATACGATTAACGAATAGATGTCGAAGTGCTTGTTTGTATGTGTCGATCTGTTTGTTGCCCCTTAATTCACCACCTTTGATTTTCAAAATGAAATGTGTATTAATCTGCTTTACCTTGACAATTCTGCTGTTAAGTCAGCTATTTTGTACGACGGTCGCACAACCAGCGGAACAGACCTACGCTTCTGGGCAAGGTGTGTTATAGAGTACTCGATGCCACCTTTTAATTCTTTGCATGTATACACAGACGCGGTTAAGATTATTTCAAGATTTCGTCGACAGTTGCACCAAAAGCACGTAGTTCCCATAGTCATCAATGGAGATCTTAATAACACGTATTGGAATGACGTTAATGCAACAGTGGAATACATATATCAGTTCACCTACACCGAAAATGTACGTATGTCTTATATGTTAGCCTTTAATGAATTTGGTGATTAAGGAGGACCATTAATTATTTTTTTTTCTATTTACAGGTTAATGAAACACGAGCGCTTGAAATTCGCATGAATAGTTTGAATGCTACCAAAATGTATCCACTCTTGCTCGTTGTTCGACAGCCCCGTGGAGTTTCCTCATGGAAACTTCCTTTTACGATAGAAACCTTTAACGGAGAGTATGTGTGGTCTTTCGGTTTTCAAGAAAAAAAAATAATTTTATTCTATTGCGTAGGCAAGAATATAGTGCGGTGACACGCACGTTATGCCCGTTGGACACTTTCCCACTCGTGGACGCTATAAACAGTAGCAATGGAATACAGAATTTTCGGCACCAGTTGGAACAGGATTTCTTTTTGAGCGTTTCTACTTCTGATCCCATGAACGTCAGTTTTGATATGACGGTTTCCCTAGCATCCGGTTTTAACGTTGGGTAAGTCTTAAATTTTCCTTAAAAAAAGGAAATAAAAAAGTATTTCTGGTTCGTGTAGGCTGGACGAAGAACGGCAGTTTGTTTTCACACCGGCGGGACCGAAGTATTTCCAGTTCATTTTTCCAGATCACGTGGACACTGTATTACTGGTTGTAAGCTCGACCGACGAAAGTTGTATGTCTGTTGCCGTCCAAAATATGACGGTAAATATTCTTGTGATATTTCTTTACTATTACTTACTTTTAATGTTGTTTTGTTTAAGTGTGGGGCGTTCGATTTTGATCGCAGTATCAAGTATGAAGGCATGTGGCAAACAACCATGAACAAGTCCGGCATGACCATAGACGTAAATTGAACTGAGTTATAGCAATTGCTGTTTGTGCTGAAATTTTAATTTATATTATATTCTTAAAGCGCGTCCGTTTCCCAGATGGCTTTTTTGTGGTATTTACAGCCAAAGCCGATGATTATGAATGCACGGGTTCACACGTTCTTCCACCACCCACGCGTGCAAAGTTTGTCAGCTTCGTGATCAAAGAGAAAACTAGCCGCACTTACTTTCTCGTTGCTGTTCTCGGAGTCTTGGGAATATTTGCCTTATTCTATTTAATGACTTTCATAGCGTTCTGCATCAAATGTGCTCAGCCCGATTCAGAACCGACGGAGTCCAGTTTGTTGGAAAGACAAGATATTCCAACAGCGCGGCTTGGATATGGAGCTATAGGGGAGAGTAAGCAAACGTATGATATAAGACGATTTTTTTTCTATTTGTGTTTAATTGCAGCGAATGCCGTAAATCGACGATCAGATAGGAGTAATTCTTTGGGATCTTCGCTTGATGAGACCGAAATTGATATGCTTCCTGATGCTTATTACGATAAGGACGTGTTTAGGTAAATTTGTTTGTATTATATAGTTAAATTAGCTTCTATAGTAGTTTTTATTGTTGTTTTTTTTGTTTGTTTTTTTTTTTCTTTTCACATAGAACCAAAACTTTTCTGTTCGTGGCAGACCTGGCACGCAAATCGCCTAGTTTTCACGCGAAGAAGTCTCAACTTTATCTCTGGACCTTGATTACCGTCACAGTCTTTTATGCCTTGCCCGTTTTGCAGTTGGTTGTCACTTACCAACATATTGTCAATGACACGGGTGACCAAGACTTGTGCTATTACAACTTCCTGTGTGCCCATCCACTCGTCTATTTGACGGATTTCAATCACGTCTATTCGAATATTGGGTACATCATGCTGGGAGTTCTTTTCTGCATAATGGTCTTCCGGAGAGATGTGATTCGTCGACGTGCGGCTGTCGATCACGATAGATTAGAGAAGGTAGTTCGCCAGTTTTGCGTTTCTACACCTCATTCGTGTTCCCTCTATTTTGTATAGTATTACGGAATTCCACAGCATTACGGTCTATTTTACGCCATGGGGATTGCTTTGATTATGGAAGGAACCTTAAGCGCTTGTTATCACATTTGCCCCACTCACTCCAATTATCAATTTGGTAATTATTTTTTTCCAACAAAGTGTTATTTATTTATATATTTGTATTTTTTATATTTATTCCCGTAATTTTCTTAGATACAACCTTTATGTACTGCATAGCAATTCTGTGTATGCTGAAAATCTACCAAAACCGGCATCCAGACATTTATGCAAATGCCTATGCCGCCTTTGCTGTGCTGGCTTTGGCTGTCTTTATGGGCGTCATCTCGATATTTCAAGATTCCATATACTTTTGGATTGCCTTCTCGGTCGTACATCTTTTAGGTGCTATTGCCCTTTCGGCACAAGTTTATTACATGGGGCGTTGGAGCTTAGGTATATAACATCATCGGATATCGGATTTATTCTCTATTAACGCTTATGGAGTAGATTTAGGGATCTTCAAAAGAATCTACCTCGTTTTTTGGAACGATCTTCAAGCCGGGCCCCGTCATTGGTTCCGTCCAATGTATGTGGATCGAATGATTCTCCTTGTTATGGGTAAATGTCCATTTCGGTATCATGTGATGAGCATTTGGCTTATAATGGAATATTTCAGGAAACTTGGCTAATGTGGGTTTGGCCATCTATGGATTTTTGACAAGACCGTCGGATTTTGCGTCGTATATCTTAGCCATTTTTATTACCAACCTCATGCTGTATACGACATTCTATATCATCATGAAGGTAAAAAAACTTTACAATATTACGTATTTTATTAACGTTGGAGTCCTTATGTGTTCTGTAATAGCTTCGAAGTAGAGAGCGTATCTTACCACAACCTTTGGTTTACATCGCACTCTCGATGGTTTCCTGGGGCGCTGCAATGTATTTCTTTATTAATAAAGCAACGACGTGGAGGGTATATTGCTCTAAAAATATGGTTTTCTAAGAAGCTAACTTTTTTTTCTTAAGATGACGGCAGCTGAGTCTCGCTTGTACAACCAGGAATGTATGGTACTGGGATTCTACGATCAGCATGACATTTGGCATTTTCTTTCAGCGATTAGCCTTTTCTTGTCTTTTCTGGTAAGTTGTATTCCTATAATTTCTCACATGGTTCGTAACAAAAGGTTCTTTTCTTTTGTTGAAAGATATTACTGACATTAGACGACGATCTGCGCTTCACCCCACGAGACAAAATTGCGGTATTCTGAACAAGTGGTTAAGAAGGGTTATGTACTATACATAAGAATTATGCCTAGTCACGGTCTTTCCAGATGAATCGGAATAAAGAAAATTATGAATATCGTAAGGCTTCGAAAGCCCAATCGCTTATAGCAAGAACCTGCGTTTTCGGTCATTGTAATTTTTATGAATATCCTTTCCGTTGTCTCCAGTCTCAATTTCTACTTATAACAATTAAATTACTCGCGGCAGATGTTTGAACGATGATAATACAGTCTTTTTATACCTTGTACAGAATTTTTCATTATTTGTAATTTTGTACGATGCGATGCCCCTTTTTTGTTACGAGCAGTGTCGAACGGAGGAACTCTTTCCGTATAAAGAATGAAGTGATGGTTAAAGAACAAGCCCCGCCCCCACGGTTGAAAACCTCGGCTAGTAGACGCAGCGTATTTAGCAGAGGTGGTGTTCGCAAGTGAAAACAAAGAGTAAAGTCTTCACTAGTCAGTGAAAGTTGAATCGATTCCGGCATTGCAGACGTTACGTTATGGTTCTATTAACGATTCTACGAAAACTGAAGCAAAAAGAGAAGGAAATGCGGCTTTTGATGCTGTATGCCTTTTTCTTTATTCTCACGTCACATTTATTAATTCTTTCAACATTTAAAACATTACTAATGCTATTTAATGTGGATTTCTAACGCAGAGGCTTAGATAATGCTGGAAAGACGACCATTCTGAAAAAGTTTAATGGCGAAGACGTCCATACGATATCCCCTACACTAGGCTTTAATATTAAGACGCTGGAACACAAGGGGTAATAACTAATTACACTTAAGGATTTTAAAATTCATATCCTTCTTGGTAGGTATTTATTAAATATTTGGGATGTTGGAGGCCAGAAATCACTTAGATCCTATTGGAGAAATTATTTCGAAAGTACAGACGGATTAGTATGGGTTGTAGACAGTGCTGATAGAAGACGGATGGCGGATTGCAAACAAGAACTACATAACCTCCTCCAAGAAGAAGTACAACACGTTTTTCTTACTAGAGCTTAATTGAATGGCAATTTTTCGTCCATTCGCAGCGCTTAGCAGGAGCTACTTTACTAGTCTTTGCCAATAAATGCGACCTGCGCGGCGCAATGACTGCCGAAGAAATTTGCGAGGTATGAAAACGTGTAATAACGCCAGCCCTGCAGACTTAAATTTAAATTTTTTAAAGGCTTTAGAACTCGAATCGATTAAAACACATCACTGGCGCATAATCTGGTGTAGTGCTATAACAGGAGACAACTTATTACAAGGAATTGACTGGCTTGTCGGGGACATAGCAGCGCGAATTTACACGCTGGAATAATACTCAAGAATGTACATTCCAATTTCTCATTGGCGGAAGTTAGATCAATCTTTTCATGTTTGCGGGTGAGTGGAGCATTCATCAGAATAGCGTGTTAATTTAAGATATTACTGGATGATAAATTGGACGAGTTTGTCGCCAAACGGCTAAGAATCGTTTTCACAGGTACAGCCAGGGTTTTCATGACGTTGCACACAGCATGCGTGTATACTTGAAGTTATTGATTACTTATACGTATGCTTCTAATTTCTAGAATTACCTGCTTCGTTATGAAGGGAACTGATATGCTCATTCTTGCATTGCTCTTGAGCTTTAATGTACATTTCATTTTCTTCTTTCATCAACAGTCTGGGCAGTTCGATTAAACTCTGGAAATTGTGCTGCAATGGCGTTAAGTTAGGAAGAACTTGGACCTTTATCTCTCGGCGTGTCCCAGGAGTGTCTACTTGAAAAGCTCCAAGTGTAATGTGCTGCGTCTGCATTTTTTAAACATGTATAAATAGCACAATTTTAAAGCAAATATACTTGCCTTCGTTCCTGCAGAACAGTTATACACGGAAAAAATTAACCCAACAAAGTCATTATCCATAAGCTGGTATTCTTCTTGAGTTCTTATATCTGCAATGTATTACGTTTTGTCTTTAATATAAAATAATAAACAATTTAATTTTACCGATATGAGAAGGATAATGCGTGAAATGTGGATGAGAGTGATACCACCCCACAACGCGAAGCTCTTTGCCTGTCTTCTGAGACAATTTCTCTGCGACTTCGGCAGCAGAACTTAACTGCTCGGGGGAAACTTCTACACGGTCTTTCAGCTTAACGGTTCGCTGCAGCATGACGAGGGAATCTATGTACGATATAGCGTTTGAAACCTGGAAGACACAATATACCAATTAAAAGGATATCATTTCAATTTCGTATTTCGAGCTAACCCTGCCAATTAAGGTTCCTACGATTTCTTCGCTGTCTGTTGATAATGCATGGTTCATACAAGCAAAATATGCATCCGTCGTTATGTGTACTTCAGCGATTGGCATATTGTTCAACTGGAGTTGTTAGAAATTTAACCAGGGTTCGAAATTCGTCCACTGTTTACTCAATCTGGCACATTTGAAAGAGAAGAGAAGGATAAAGGTGGCGAAGATCAAAGTCGACTAACATCGTTCTCGCAGATTCCAGCGCCCCTAACATCAAACACCTACATTTTTCGAAAAGGACCAAACTTTCGATGCTAGAAAAAAAAAACACATTATTTTAATTAAACTTCGATTGAGTCGATCGTATCTTGTAATTGCCGGAATCAAATTGGTAAGTAAACAAATAAAATATTACTAAAATAACGCTTCGAGCTCGATCACACATGCGACAAAGAATATATTATACTATAAAAATAAATACGATAAAGAAGAAAAGGTGTAAATATGGACCAATATTTTTATGTATGATGACATGATGTTTCAGTTATGAGTGGCGTTTGAGGAGAGAAATATAAATATTCATATATGAAAACTCGCTTGAGTTAATCACATAGTCAGGGTAAAATTATTTCAAAAGTAATTGCGAATTTCAGTTTATTGCTAATTAATGGGAACGTATGGCCAATCGAGTGTATAAAACCATGAGAAAATATGGGCTAGTAATTTCTGAGAAAATAAAATATGGCCACTAGTTGCTGGATAAATGAAAAATAAATAAGGTGTTATTTAATAGGCACATATTGCCTACGGTATTACATATTCGTAAATGTTATTACTTCAAGATACAAGCCCAGTTTTCACCTTTCTGTCAATGCTTTTTTCACGTAATCTTATTTTAAAAAAAGCCTCCAACGGACAAAATTGGTATACAGTATTATTGGTATGTACACTATTGGTAGGCCTACATAGTCCCCATATAGGCCTACATAGTCACCGTTTCCTAGAATGTATTTTTATCTTTTTGCTTGAATCCTTCGAAGTCCCGTAAGCTATGTTTTACAAGTCAGCGTTAGTATACCGGGCATTATGCCGAATAAAATATCGATCATTTATTAGAAAAATTTTAGGAAATAAAAAAATCAACATTTTGATCACTTGCTTAAAAATCAAATTATATCTATGTATTTTCGGTACATACATTCATTACGTATATATTCAATTCATTAGGAAGTTCTCACTGTTCTTTTTTTACAGCCATTACTTTTGCGGCAAAATCCCGCCACTTCCTTATTAAACAAATGTCTTCTCCAGAAGAACTACTTTGCTGTTCGATATATTTCATTGCAATTTCGAGCGCTTCCTTTCCTTCCGTGTGACTTATTCGTTTCTCTTCCTCATCTTCACCTGTCGCTCCAGAGTTTTCAACTTCTTCCGATTTTCCTTCGTGAATAACTACTTCAAGAATTTCATCTTCCGTTAACACTCCACTTTCTCTCGGGCTATCACCTGTTAGCCACTCACCGATGTCTCTTACTTCCGTATCCTTAAACTGTGCTAATTGCTTAGAACAGGCAACCAGGACATCGCCCTCCTCGTCCGAGTCTTCTTCGTCGCTGTTTGTAGTTAACTTTTCTATATCAGGCCATAATATTGCCCACGATTTCACGAACGTCGTCGGCGTCATTTCCTCAAACGCTGACGCCAGCATGTAAATCACATCCTTAACGTTAATTTTCTGAAGGGCTTCAATGAGTCCCGTTCCTTCATTACCCGTTCTCTCAAGAATATTTGCCAGAAGCTTTTTCCTGTAACGCTTTTTCAGACTAGCTGTTGGGCCTGAATACGTAGGTTGTACCAAAGGTGTTACGCCGGTCGGTAAGTGCATCACTTTGATGTCGTCACAAGTCAATTCAGCAAGATGCGATGCTGCATTGCCAAGGAAAAGAATGGCCTTTAATGGTAGTTTCAAACTCGTCAAGTGATCCTTCACTTTTGGCACAAATTCGTTCGTAAACCATTCTTCGAACAACACCGAATCTATCCATACCGACTTCTGACCTTTATAATAAACCGGCAGCGCATCTAAGCTTAAATTTTTTAAATCTCTCGGTTTGGCTGATTTACCTACAACGAAAAGGGGCAGTTTGTGGCTCCCAGCAGCATTAGCACACAAAGCTACCGTAAGTCTCTCTTTATACGTTTTGGTGACAGTAGCGAGTGCTTCTTGGGTTTTCGTCGGGAGAAGCTTAAAATTTAAGCTTGTTTGATCCAACTTGTAGATTTGCTCCAGATTGAGCTTTTCGTTCTGAATGACGTCTAAGATTTGCTGGTACAAATCACCTGCAGCGACATGGTCTGTGGACACTTTTTCGTCACAAGGCTCGCAATTAATAACTCCGTGGCGCTTTTTCCATCGCGTAAGCCATCCGTCGCTGGCTAAAAATTCTTCTCCGCTGTTCATTTTCTTGTGCAACTGCATTGCTTTTTCTTTTAGAATTGGTCCGCTTAGTGGCGTACATCTTTGCCGTTCTTGCATGTACCATATCCACAATGCATCACTGACAACTTCGTTTTTGGGTTTCTTCATAGTGTGTCGTCTCGAGAGCACCGCTTCCGTATTTATCTGCTTGCTGAAATCTAGAAGGGATTTCTGATTTTTCCGCCAATCGTTAACCGTGCTCTTTCCGACGTTTAGTTCAGCACATATTCGATGTACCGGTTCTCCGTTATCAATACGCTCCAACGCTCTTAGTTTCATTTCAATTGTCACCACGTTCCTTTTCCGTTTGTTTGAGTTATCCATTCTAGTTTCATATAGATATAAAATACTAACGAAAAAGTACCACCGGAAAGTGACCGCTATGCAGGAACGACACCTACCAATCCATTTAGTTGTAGTGAAGCAAACACGGGACGTTTCAAAGCAATTATTGGTGATACTTTTTGGGTTGAACGTTACTTTCTAGAACAATTACGATGTTTCCAGTTTAAATTAGCTGTGCATTTACGTAAAACGCACAATGAAGAATGACTTTGTAGATAAAATCTTCACAAAATTGTATCCGATTAAAACGACGACCAGTTAAATAGTATGCTATTTGCTTTTGTTGACAATAAGTTTATTATGGTTTTGATTTCCTTAGGGGGCGGAACAAGTTTTTCTTACTGTAATCGCGCCAATAAGCGGTACACTTTCAAAGCTTTTGTGACATCCTACTATTTGTTGCGCTACGCTTAGCCGCTTTTCCCCGGTTGTGTTGATGTTTGAATCCAAACGTGAAACAGTTTCTGAAATCGTTCATTAACTGAAAATGAATTACGAACCCAAAGGTGATAGTGGACCCGGATTTATCGGTATCCGTTTCTGTCAAGAATGGTACTTTTCCCCCTTAAATTTTAGTGGGGTGCCGTTTTTAGTTCTCAAATAATTATTGTTTGTAATTCGTAGTTTTTCACATAAGCAATTTATTTGTATTCAGGCTAATTCGGTTACTTAACATAAAAAAATCAACGGATGTGTGAAAATCATGGTTAAAATGCCTTCTTTTGCTGGAATTAGCTATAAGTTTACTAAAAATATGTTAAATTTCTTGAACTAGCCAACTTGAACCTAACTTCAGCGAATTGAGGTTAATCTAGTTTCCTCTAATTTTATATCCTAAATGAATTGGAAGCCTATAGATAACTCTGCTAGTAATTAAATTTATTACAAGACAATATGAGTAAGATTATATAATAATTCCTCACTACCATTATTCCTCGTTGCGCTATGATGAATTTTTCCAAAAGTAGGAAATTATTAAATCTGTCTATTTTTCTTTTTTTTTTTTTAGTAACAACATGTTATATCCGAAGGAGGACAAAGAAAACCGAGTCTTACTATATGCCGTAAGTGATTCTTGAGAAAATAATGTTTATTGGTGATTTACCTTTACCATTTTCTTTCAGTGCAGAAACTGTGACTTCAAGCAGCTAGCGGATAATAACTGCATCTACGTAAACAAGATTATGCACGAAGTCGAGTGAGTTTTTCCCTCTTATTCATTGCTTTCTTGCTTACATTCTCCTTTTCACGTTTTCGTTACTCCTTGCGCTGAATTGGTATTAAAACCACTCCACACATGAAAGGTACCATGTTGCTAGAAGTTTATTAGCCATGAAAATGGTTTGTAACTCTACATGGTCGAATTGCTTAGATTCAAGTTACAGCTGATCTCGTAGACAGCAATAGTCGAAGTAAATAACTGAGGGTCTAACGCACTTCAAGCAATAAAAATGTTAGGTCTAAAGTTCGTTAAAAAAAAGTCTTGAAAAAGTCGAATTCTACATTTATAGTTTTTCTTTGAGCCTGTTCAAAAAATTCTATTGTGTGCCTGAATACGAAGTCACTTCATTTAAGTTGTTTTAATTTTACGAGCTGCCTGAAGCTTTTTATTGACAGCTGAGCATTGTGATTGCGTGTAAATCTGCCGTCTAATTCAGACGCAGAATATCCAGAGTAATTTTACTCTTCATTGTATAGAACAGGCGAACTCGCGCTTTAAATTTGTGGCATAATAGCTGTTAGCGTGCTCTCTACATTTCTATGTGTGTGATTTTGTACACTATATTCAACGAACTTTTCTTTCCGTATAGCGAGCTCACACAGATTGTGGCCGACGTCATTTCGGACCCCACTTTGCCTCGAAGTGAAGAACACCCGTGCCCTAAATGCGGCCACAGAGAAGCTGTCTTTTTCCAGGCTACATCTCGACGAGCGGAAGAGGAAATGAGACTTTATTATGTCTGCACAAATAGCCATTGCACGCATCGTTGGACTGATTAAAACAAGAACTCCGGTGCACGCTAACCCTTCTGCAAACAAGCAAATGTCTCATTTAACTCTTTTGAAATACAACGTTCACGCGACGCACTGTTCTAGGATTACATGAAGCTTAGCACGCTAATCTGCTCTGTAACCGTGGTACAATATTATCTTTACTTCATTAGACTCATTATAAGATTTATTCTTGGCACTCGTGTGCAAATCAAAGTGTATACGATAAGTTATACCAAGTCGAACCAGGAAATCCAAGTGTTTGAAAATAGCCTACATTTGTCCACTTTTTTTTTTTTGGTTAAAGGGCAATGGACACCAAAAACACCTATTGAGATTTTTTATTTATTCTTATTGTACACATTATTCCAAGATCACAGAATTTTGTTCATTGCCCTTCAAGTGTCATTGTCTCAACTTGACAGTGTTTCGGATAATGAAGCGGAGTGCTTGCTCACAAGGTGCTGTCAAGAGAAACTAATGGATATATAGCTGGATGTCTCCATAGATAAGGTAAGGTCATTTGCAGCGAGAAACCTTAATACAAGGCCAGAGCAGCCGTTGCCTCCGCAAGTTAGAAACAAAAATGTTCCACATTATTTTATCAGGCCAGCATAATTTCTGTGGTTCAGATGTACATTACATGTCCACCACTACCTGCTGTCATTTTCCTTAAAGAACACGAGGCTAACTATTTGCTAATGAAGTTATGAAGGTCAGCAGCAAATATCAAATATTCGTACATACTGTGCAATGTACAATAGAATACGGAGATTGTCAACTGCACCGGAACGGAATTGATAAGGCTTACAAAATCAGATGTGCGTGTTTTATACTTTGGAAATATTTTCGGAAAAAAAACAATGGTAACGAATAAAAGTAATGGAATTTCTGCACTTTAATTATATTTTTGAGATCAATTACGGGAAAATCTCGTACTGTCCATAAATGCTTAGAAACCATGAAAAAACTCAGAAGAAAAATGGTTGCCGGATATTTGCGGAGGTGGTTGATATAACAGGGAGTATCCTTAGTCGGGGTTAACCAAATTAGGTTCCATTTTTTTTTTCTCAGAATGCGTTAAGGAAATTTTAGTCAGAAAACAAATATTTATGTCAGCACCATTGGTTTAAGTACGTACGGATAGGATGGAATCTCTTGTAACAGACTTTTTAAAAGTGTAAAATACCTTTTTCTGAGGAAAGCATTAATCAGTCTACACTTCAGTAGACCTTCGTTATAGCGAACCCTTTACTATCGGCTATAATGGACGGGTTGTAAGGTCGCGAGTTAAATTAATATTAAAAAATGCGTCTAATATAACAAACTTCTTATACAGGGGACAATTTCCATTCCTTTGAGGCTCGTTTTAACAAAATTCTACCGTACTTTATATGTATTCCGTTTTCTCATTATAACTTTTCATTAGCATTATTCTTATTTACCTTTTATTCTTACTTGGCTTTTTTTTTTTTTTTTTTTTTTTTTACTGTCTATGAGTATCGATAGTCCATTATTCATATTTTTTGTTATTCTTCCGTGTTATAACTGACTCAGGTCTCCTTTAGTATGGACATATCGACAGTTTTGTGCAAGGCGATGTCCTGCACCTATTGTGCTAACGCCACCCGTGTGTATAAATCCGTTACCAATCTGCACCTTGACTATGTTTATTTATTTACTTCTTTACCGCACGTTTTTATGTGGTAAATAATGCAATTACTGTAAGAGCAGCAGAGGAGTAAGGGTGCACGGGGGTCTTTTCGTACGTGGAAAACGCGATCTTTTGTAAAAATATTTCTTTCATTCTCCTCTCCCCACCAGGTTCGCTAAAGCCAATCGATACGAAACCTTTCCATTCTTTTCTCGCAGGGCAGGAGGAAACAGACCCCCGCACAAAGGATTGTATCTCTATCAGTTTGTATCTGGAGCCCACACTCCAGGATCCCTAGCACTCGAACAGCTGCTTCTACTGTAGTATTATGGTTGTATGTTCTGGCGTTATACTGTAGTGCACAAGCAAACTCGCAAACTTTGGGGGCACGCACCCCCATGTCTCAGTTTTTCTCCCCTTTTATATCCCTTGTTGGCTATGCCCCCAAAGGAACAGGATCATATGGATACATTTCTTTCGCATTTGGAAAGTGGGCGCGCAGAGTTAATATCGGGGAATGCGCAGAATCGTCATGTAAACACTTTAAATCAGCACTCAAACAATATGTATCGGCAAAAGGATTACATTACAACAAATGAAAATGAAAGATCCGTTTTCTGACAAAAAAGTCAAGTAGTTGTAAATAGTAACTTGACTTACACAATTCACTATAATCTAAACACCTTCCCGAACATTGGTTGACATTAAAACCCAAAGTTTATGTGGAAGAGACGTATTTGTTCTGTATTTGCTCAGCAGCAAGGGGAAATACCAGCAAAACGGGAAAATTCACGCAATTCCTGTCTAATACGCCACTATACAAACAACTGAATTCTCGTTCTTTGAGGCATACCACTCTCTATTAAAAGCGTAATTAATAGAAAAAAATATAACATTTTGAAGGTGACGATTAATGGAACTAATTTTTAAAGGATTAGTAGCGTCTGTTTGCGTATTCTTGTGGGGCTGTATATACTTGAAAAACTAGTTCGATTAAAATCTCTATAAAATTCTGTAAATCATTTACTTAAATCTTTTTAATGGGCAACATGATTAACAATTCCTTGTAACACTGGGGAACCTCTGCAATCGCTTAAGTTGAATACAAGCAGGATTAAATTTGTAATAACACTTATCAACACTGGTAAAACTTTTGCAAAGTTTGCCATTTGTAATATACTCGCTTTTAATTTATTGTGCTTTCGAACGTGACAAGAGTTGCAGGTGGGGTAGGTGGCGCCCAGGGCGAAGGAAAAGATGGCGCTTTCATGACAAGAATAGGGGGCAACTGCCAAACTCGGAACAGGATGAACTGTTCACATGAGCATCTAATTGCATGACAAACTATACTTGGATACATCAGCGTGCGTTGAACTTGAAAATAAAGACCATCACCATGTTGAGATTACTATGTTAATATTCAGAGCCAGGGGGGAGAACTCAATTGAAGCGGAATGGCCCCGATCAATAAATAATTATTAAAACACGTGCATGAAAAGAAAGTAGAGCTCAAAATGCCATATGCGGTTCTGAGATCTCTATCCATCTTATCCATCTTATCGAACTATGGTGTTATTTCCGAAATTAATGCGCATGTACTCCCTTGTTCAAAATTCTAATTTAAAACAGATGCTTTCCTATTTTTTGAGATGGGACGTTTTACCTTTGGCTATAGTTATATACGTTTTCCCAAACTTCTACAGAAATTTCAAGCAAGTTAATTGAAGTAACAAAGGAAGTCAAAAGAAGACTTATGAAGTACCTCAGTAGGTATTTTAAACACTGCAATCGTAGACAAGAATTCTGGTGAACCTTTGCTATATAACGAGAAAAACGAAAATCAACGAATGTCCCTGAAGCATTTCCATAAATTACGAATTTATTCAGTTTTTTAATTCATAAGAAATGATAGACTTCGTAGAATAGGCCTATTGTTATGCGTATACAAAGAACGCGACAAATACAATAGACTCATGGGTACTTTTAACTTTTCTTTTAATATACGAAGGGAAGAAAATTATTTTAATTATGCAACTTTTCTCGTAAAGTAGCAAATATCTCGAGATTACATAAAATTCATAGGATTATGTGAATGTTTTCCTGATACACATACCAGCATTCTAATACGTAAGTCGCACGGTTATACTGTAAACCTAATGATGTCCTCAAAACACTTCACTCCCACAGTCTATAGCGATAACAAATCTATGCACTTCAAGGGACCACCATATCTCCTTTTCCAGTCATATTTTACAAGTTCTTCATTAATCTTGGGTCATTGTCAATGCCAAATCGATCTCGCTGACCGTGTACATGTAAAAGAGGCGAGGACCAAACACGCGGAAAAAGTGAGCTGCTGATTCTGCTCCTGCTCTTTCTGTGTTTGTCATACTCATACTGTTCCAAAACATGTCACACAACGCAAACATGTTTGGACATGGGAGCACCCGCCTCAACTGTGAAAATGAACGGTGCGCTAATCAGTTTGTGCAAAGGAAAGCATTCTTCGCAACTCTACAGTAATATATCCTTTATGTCTTAAACCCATATTACGAAGAAACTCTTTTATGCTTAGGTTCCGTTATATCGATTTCCAGTGGGTTCATGTTGACCCTAACCGAATTTCGTCCTAAGCTTCGCGTGCAACGATCTGCACTCAGTTAAGTTCATTAGTGCAGCCAATAAGGTTGACCATTAATCTCGTGTTATTCCACGGCTAAAGGTTAAAGAATTCCTCAATTCTATAAACAAAATAAAAGGCCTGCGCTCGAATTACAGGTTATAATTCAATTAATTGATGTTCAGGTACTTCCATTCACTAATGGTCCTAAATGCCCAAATAGCGGTGTTAAATACTTTGTTTGAAACTTGAAGAATCTACATCTTTAACTCATTTCCTGGGTACTTTTCTCTTCAAATTCCGATGTGTCCCTATAGTAAAGCATTTTTAACTAGCTTTTTATCTTTTGCTGACTAACTCACATATTTGGCAAATTCTCCACCTCAGCGTTAATGAAGAACAGAAGGTAAGTTCAAAAATAGTCATAAGCAAAAGCTAACGCTATATTGTCAGAAGCGCAAAAACTGAGAAATAGAATTTGCAGTTTTTGTGAAGCTTCAATTTGTCCGTGTTACTGTTAAAGCCTTGTACTTTGATTGAAAAAAATGGTACTGAATGACGGTAAGAAATGGGAGTTAGAATCTGGCAGAAAAGGTTGATTTTTAATTAAACTGACATCTTGCAGAGAGTGGAGGGCTGAAAAAGAAAGATCTATGGTGTCACTTGTCAACCGCTACTAGTGCACTGATGTTTCACAGTGGACCTTCGACCTGATGGTCTCGACATGTGACGAGCTTCCGGTTGGGAAATTCTAGGTATACGATAAAACTCGACTTACGGCAAGCTACCTATTTCTCCTTTTTCAGGGAGTAAATGAACATTTCTGAGTAAATATGATACGCATTTACAAGACCACTGTTTAATTAGAAACTTAATACTGTAGTAATATATGTAATACTTTGCAAGGGATTCAAATTGTTTAAAAAACACGTACAAACACCCTCTTTTATAGTACGTACCACGTTTCTATTGTAGGCAATCTTAAGTATTATTATCTTTTTTTTTTCTTTTTTTGTTTCACGTGTTTCCTTTGTGGAAAAAAAATTTTACGCCTGAAATAACATTGATTTAGCTTATTACTTACGGTGGAAAATATATAACGGCAGCAAACCTTGCTCATGGGTATTTTTGAAAGGTAAAAATGCATCAAATATTTATACTTTTACGTATTTACGTATCCATTTAATACTTTTAAGAATGAAGAGTGTAACAGAAGTTCGCGAATATAGATAAATTTAATATAAAAACCTGGAATTACAGTGGCGTCAATTTGTGCTGGCAACCTGTAAAAGGGACCACCCTCGTAAGTCAAGGGTCCACTGTGCGTATTTGTCATTGTCAAAGGTCCATACATTCCTCCAACACTACAAATTGTCTACAGTATAATACCGTTAAAACGAACCTCAAAAGGGTGCGGCAGAATATTCCGTTATATTCAATGTTTGCTGAACTACTTCAAACCTATCAATTAAAAAGAAATAATGAAAGATAAAATACACGAATCCATGTCGACACATAACACTACGTAACATTGAAGAATGACAAAAAAAAGTCATTTCAACTAGCGTGCTTCTTTGCCATTCTGGACTAATAGCTGGGACAACTGCGCGGTTTATTATTGTTTGTTTTTGGCAATTATATCAGCTGAGAGGGAATTACTGGAAAAAAAGCGATTTACTGACTGCAGACTAGTCAGCAGACAATTGCGGACACGTTTTTGGGCGTTATAATGTAAATCCGATTCTCTACCATTATCGGCAACGCATTAGCTGTCGTTTTGCGCTTTTTTTCCTATTTTTCTTCTACACGTTACCTACACAACGCCAGTACTCCATTTCAACCAAAACAAATCACATGTCAGCGACCATGGGGACTTCACTACATGTTTGGTGTAAACAAACCCGTGGTATCCGATGCTTTTCCTGCGCTAGTACATTAGGCTCTATAGGCACATGACAGGACCTGTGGGTCTGCTCCATTATAACCGGGATTGTGCTATAATGGGATTGTAGTGTATGTCGGCAAAGGCGTAAAGGCCTTATGTATTAGTGTCGCGTGTAAACGTCATCTTAACTACTTCTAAGACTCTCTGGTAATTTTTTTAATTTTTATGAGAGTTTGTATCATCGCTCCTTTGGTTCCTTAAATTAGTTGTCACACCATAGGGACAAATGACAGTTATGGCTGCCGTTCACGCTTTCTATACATTTCGAAGCTTTTAGCAAAAACAAAAGCTTCGAAAGTAAAAACAACAGACAGTAAAGTGCTCAGGCATTGGACTGAAAACTGAGATCATTCCATATTGATTAATGAGATGCAAGCGCAACATATGGTACCTTTTTTGTTGCCATATGTTTCCTCCTATTGGAAGCTGCACGAGCTTTCACACCCGGCTGCATCGGTGGGGTGTTGTGAGTCTTTTGTGATGTTCCTCTTTAACTTGGGTGAGTGGTTTTGGGTTTGGAAAACCAAAGACGAGGATATTTGATTACTTAAAGCAGGATCGTCGGGTGTCAGGCTTTAGCTCCGAAGATCGGAAACCAAGATATCTGGACTTATGTCATAGAAAAGCTCGCGAGTTTCGGTAACCTAACTTTTGTGACCGGTAATTGCCAAGGACGGAGCCAAAAAGAAAGCGGCGTTTTCACAGTGGGTGATTGACAGCTGTAGGGGGCGATAAGGAGTATAAACAACTCAATTTAAATTTATTTTCACCTTCGTAAATTCTTTTCAAGCGGTAGATTATGGGGTCAATGCCGCCACGGCCGATATAGGTAACAGTTTCTTACACCAATTTGCATTCCTTTTCGATCAATACGCGTACAAACGTCAAGGATTCTATAAGAGCGAAGTCTTTTAAAACAGTTTTCTTATTCACAGTCGACGGAAGTGGGGTGCTTTTTGAAGAAGCGCTTGGGAAGCTAATCGAGCTCGCCAGATCAGATTCTTCAATATCGTAGCAAAGGCGCCCTCACGCAGAATGATCCTAAGGGGGGCCTTGGTATTGCATGATCGTGTTCCCAAGGCTGCGTAAAAAATCACCTTCGAAACGTGTTGGAATTGGAGTTTCTAAGCAAATTCGTAGCCAAGTTCGAGTACCAAACATACAAACAGAACTAGTAAAATTTTGCATTGAAACGCAAGCGTTTATTAGGGTATTAATAACAACGAAAATAATACACTAGATGCTTCGCATATAGCGGAATTTAGCTTATAACGGGCTTGTCTTATGCCTGTGTAATCTGCAACATATGCTAACTTATTTAGTTATTAACCGAACGTCAATGGTATCATACGATGGTGAGTAAAAATATCTGCAAAATAAAAAATGGCGAGCATCACTACTGATTCGTCAGCATTATAATTCGAACATTCGTTCAGAAAGACGTGCAAATATGGTAGCCCAGTAGCTTCACGGAAACCTTCACTTTTCACTAATTATTTTAGCCTATTACAGATATTTTGTTGTGTTAATTTTAATGTATTTAACCCAGCTTGATCTTCTAATAACTTTTGCTAGTTGAATCGATGCATTGCAAAAAGCGGCAAAAACTCAATGGGAAAAGATTGCAATATCTTTCTTTCTCGGCGACGCTTCTTTCTCCATTGTAGCAAAACATATACCTTAAATTGGCAATCTGCACGCAAAGCAAAAGAAGGTAAATTGTCTATCTAGATGGGTTGACTGCACACCTAATTAACGTTAAGAAATTACCGATCTCCGAAAGAAGTGGATTACTGTTGCAGCTTGTTACCCACATGAGATCATGAATGCTTGCCAACAACCGGTTTTAGCATCAAAAGCCGATTTTCAGTATATAAAAAGATTTAGAAAGATCGAGCAAGTTTGGCCTCCTCTGGGAGATTCATTCTAACGAGATTTTACTTTATACACACGCTCTTCATAATTTGACGTCTGGTAGTGTATTTCAGAATGCACTCATTATGAAGCTTTCACGGACCACGAAGATTTTATCTCTGCTAGCAACTTAATTGCTGTGACTATTACCATTACCAAGCCCAAACAAAGAATGACGGTTGGTTTAGCTTACAACGCACGCCTGAAACTTAGGCAGACTATACCTTAAAAGTTTGCCTTTTTAATGTAGCATAGCAAAGAAATATAAAACAAACAAAAAAGCATAACCGGCATGATCTTAAATCCTTTCTCTGCCTCATCCTGATAGTGCAAATCGTATAGTGATCTTACGTTGATCTTTTACTCTCCTAACTTTGAGTGATTTAGGGGGCATTATCAAAGATTTTTTTCTGTTTAGGTTTAGGGGGGCGCCAGGGCCACGCGCCTCCCCCGGCGCTGGTCTGGGCCATTAGGGCCCTGTATCCCAAGGAAAGTTATGATTTTTTCAGTCTTATCCATGAGGTTCAGCATACAGCACCATGCTAGCCCACACACTTGCACGTGACCCTTCTTCAGGCAAGTATTTTTTTTATTCATATTTTAGAGAGGGGGGGGGGGGAGGGGAGTTTAGCAATACGAAGCTGCGTAGCCCTTTTCTCGTTAGATTCATTTCCCTTGAGATGTCTAAACTCAAAAAAGGGCAGAGAAAACAGGCTAGCTTAATTGTCGACCATCTGTGGACATAGAATTCAGAAGTGATATACAAATGTGGGTTCTGCGAGCTGGTTAGCCGAGGTTAAATGAAACGGTAGTAGCTTGGCTGGGGCCTTTTTGTAAACGCTAGACGAAAGCAAATGATGGTGGTCGCGCCTTAAAAGGATGTATAACGTGATACCGACTAACAAGCAGGTGATACTAGGGTTGGAGCAAAACGAATAGAGACACGAGAACGAAGGTTGGAAGCGTAGTCCGCGTGCTGAGGTTCCAGCTTATGTCTCAATTATGGCCAAGAGAAGGGCTGCCAGAAGAAAGTCATTGTGTGCCCTACACCAGAGGAGCGAGACGGCTCCCACCTGTTGAGAAACCTTTTCTAATTTGGTCGCTAGTATTTCGCTTTTGTTGGAGCAATAAGCGAACACAGAAAGCCATCAGCGATGGAAAAGCGCGCTGGCTTCTGGGGGCGCACTTTTCGTTTTTCATCTCAATTCGAGCAAGCTTGCTCCATAAATCTGTCTCCTTGAATTTACCAAGGGATCCGTAGCATGCAAGGCCGTACCAGTGCAGCCGCTCTTTTCAATAGGCAAGTCACCTTTTCTACTACAGACCCCGAGTCTGTTCTTGCACCCTCCCGGAAAAAAACCCCGGGACTCCAAGAAGTGGGCTTTTTATTGGTATAAGATGAACATGGAACTGTTAGGCAAGGAGAAAAAAAGTACATCGAGACAAATGGGCACAGATTATCATTTTTCAGCTGGAACCCCGGACTGCCTGCTACGCTTTTGTCCCTTTTGAACTTTTGTTTTTCCACTCTGCCTTTTATCACGTCTTCCTTTGCACCTATATGAATGGAAGCCACTCCTCAAAGCATGTGTCCCAAGTTACGAGGCCTCCGTGTGTCGGAATGCCAGGCGTTCTCCAAAGGCTCATCCAGAAATTTACTGAAATGTTTATGTGAGTGTTTTTTTTTGTGTGGTACCCACCGCTTTATTCTCTTTTTTTCAGAGTTCTGTCTTCGCCAAGTTTTCATAGCCTGTTAAATCTACATACTGGATAGAGGACAACAACTTTATACAGCACGACTTAAAACGTTTTAACGTTTGAAGTGACACGGACAAGGGGAATAGAGAGGAAGTCCAAACCGGTTTGCAGGTACGGACGCCTAGGCGCTTGTGCACCGCGCGCTGCGGCACAGAACCGAGGCTCGAGACGGCCGTTTGTCCTGTGAACTCTCAGTCATGCTTCAGTCGCACTAGAGACAGCAAGCTGGCGAGGAGCACGAAAGCAACTGCAATAACAAGCACGATGGTTGACCAGCGTGTTTCAGTGTCTACTTTGGATAAGGAATAAGTTACATGTTTAACTTATTGTGGTGCTTTTGTGGATTTGATTTGAGCCGAGTAAGGTCACGGTTAAAGCGGCAGAATTTTGGATGTATTGTGTTGTTTTGGTGCTTCAGTTGCAGGCGTTTGTAATTTTGCCTCCATTTCTTGAAGAATTCTTCTCCGAAGGAGTAAGTTACGGGAAAAAAACTGTGCCAAAACGATTAATAAAGTAGACTGGATAAGTACACGTGACATATTGTCTCCTTGGACGCCATTCTGTTATAGGTAAGATTTCCTCCTTTCGTGTCTATTGATTATTTCGTCCTGTCACTAGCTAGGGTATATTTCATGATATCTACCGGCAGACAATAATATGTAGAGATTTTTTATAAGCTACGTGTGTAGCACAAGCATGCGTTTCCCATCGTATAGACTTGCTCATAAATGAACGGTTTCATTGAAGGACGTTTGATCATAGGGCTCATCTTTATGGCCAACTTCCTGTCAATAGCTACTGAATTTGTTTATTAATGTTTGTTATTATTGAGGGTTGCTGAAAGAACGGTTTTATTGCTGTCACAGCAAAGAAATGCCGCAAATTTTGGGTACGTGTAAGTTGTACTGCACTGTACGTACCGACGGTTTGTTTTCTTTCCGAGTGCCTTCAGCGGGTATACTTAATGTAGCCAATGCTAGTACGGTGCTGACGTACTTTTTTTATCATCCAGAAGTTATTTGGACGACGAAAAAAAAACGAGACAATATTGTCACCGCAAATGTTCGTGAGTGACCATTAAAGATACTTGTTTCCTTTATGTAGAAAGCAAGAGATGTCCATTCTTCTTGACAACCAAATCTTCAGTTTTTAATGAAGAGAAAATTTTCTTAAAGTCTTGGATAGAACTTGTCATATTTCGGACATATGAATCAATGCATTTGTTCGGTTTGGTCCGCTCTGAACGAGCTTAGTACATTTCTCTTTATTAGAGGTTTGTTTTTCACAAGTCCGAAAAGGTCTCGTAAGTAGCCAAATAAATCACGAACGCACAATGTTTACATGCGAGCGTGACGAAGCCGTGGGCTCCAGGTACAGCATGACGATCAGGTTGTATTTTGTTCACCAGGCACTTTACTGAAAATACCTACCATATCACAGCTGTGATAGCCAAGCTTTCAGGCAAGCGTTTAGCCATTAGTGTTCTGTGTCGATGACGTCTGCTGCTGGGCTATTAGCTTCTTTTCCGTTCACGCCACCTGTAAGTCTATACGTCGTGCTGAGAACGGCACACTCAGCTTACCATATTAATATTTAAGTCTTTCGTCCATGAGCTTACATTATCGGCAAAGGTGAATTTCTCCTGAAGTCGGGTTTTATTTATAAAGTTTGAAAATTCCGGCACTGCTTGTGGCCCATTGCCGAAATCCTTGCTGAAATGACTGTCGAGCGGTATAATGAGGAAGAATCTCAAAAATTATACGTTTTCTCCCAGAAACAAATGGTTCGCCCGCAGCGCCTTATTTGAGCAATTTTCGTCGTAAATCTCCGTCAATTTTATTTTTATCTCTACACAAAGCTTGGTCGTGATCTCATGTAGTTTCATACTTAAATTCGGAATTAATGTGTTTACCGAGAAAAATGTGCCCGCGAAAGCTGCAAAAATAAAGCCAGTAATTTCAGAGCTAGCTCTCTGCTTTTGAAATCAATCTGCAGTGTGAAGTAGCAAATGTATCAATGTACTAGAGAATATGTATTGCAGAACCTCGTTATAACGTACAGTACCTCTCCAAACCATGCAAATTCTTCATTGGCTGCAACGAGACCGATTTTAAAAAATAAGAATAAAAAATTTAAAACATTCATAAAATGTTTTTATATTTACATCGCTCGAGGACTTAGCGACCATTCTATTATAGCTTACAGTACGTTATAAGAAAGGTTTGTTATAAGGAGATTGTACTATAATTAAGCACATATTGCACATTTTCTAGTATATTAGATCAGGTTTTAAAAGACTGAAAAAATAGGTTAGAATAATTCCCACACTTTTAAAGCATGGATAGTGTAGATTGCTCGGTAGTTTATGGTGAATTTAATTAGTTGATGGGCGTGGATGTGTTAAAATAGTTGGACGCGATATGTTGGAGTGCCTGTGAGCCATAGAAGACAGCCATGCGCCTATAAAAGAAACTTACCGCGAAGTGTAGAGAATGGTGTAGAATGTATACTACCCCTGCGCTATTGGCTTGACATGTATGGGATGTGACTTTTCGGGAGCGTGTGATCCTAGCATAACTCACGTATGCATGCCTCGAGCTGACGTTTTCGGTATGTCAGCTATCGTGAGTAAATGACATGCAGGCTCAGCTTTTCAAGGGGACTCCATACGAGAAGCTAGTTTAGGCTTGAAGGATGGTACGTTTGAAGTACATTTTTGCCGTCAGCTCCCAAATTTCCCCCTCACAGATGCTAATTTTGCTAAGCTCCTAAGCGCTGTCGCTGAGTTCCTGGCGATTAACGTATTGTGAGTTTTCAATCTCGGTATCACTATTACGATGTTTGTTCAGCTGCCACTCGTCAGTATTCTGATCTTCCTCGAGAAGCGAAGAGTCATTTCTTCACGGTCCTATCTCCCTAATGAGGCAACTGGTCGTTTTGCACGCATCTCTTTTGTTGCTGCTGCATAGGAAATGCTGAACGTCGACCTTTTCAAAGTGTCAGTTCAAGTATCGATGCTTGTCAGGTACGTGTAGTGTAACAATAGGTTACAGACATCGTTCCTTCATTAAGCCAAAGACCTTCCTGTAGCTTTTGTTGGTACGCTTTTACTGATACCTTGGAGAAATTTGTTCCTTGGAAATATTGACATTTTTTAACCTTATATTAATGTTTGCAGCCATGAATATTTGCTTCAGTAATTTATGAGCAGTTGTCAGGCTATTACAAATTCCTTACAAAATTGTATTTCAGAGCTGTGAAGTCTTAATAAGCTGGCAGTTAGAAATACGAACAAAACGGAAGCTATCGTATACACGCATGAATTAAACTATGTCGTATACTTGTGCAGTAGTCGTTTCCAGGAACGCCGACGGAGTTACCCTGAGCTATGTGTTGTGTACTCGGGTGATGAGAAAAAAAAAAGGGATGGGGACCTATTCTTTGACATGCATTTGCTCTTTTAAGTACTAAGACAGATTGGTTGACACAGACAGGCCTTTTCCGCTTGGAGGGTTCCTTTATGGTAAACTTTCTACCAAACAGTATTCGAGTTTTCTCATTCATGATGATTATACGTTGAACGTTTACCTGGGGTTCTGGTAATGGCTACGAGGATTTTCACAGGTTTAATATACCTATGCTGCTACGTTCTGTCAGGTAAGTGTCGTTTCAGATTAGGACGAACGTCCTTACTTGAGTCGCTTAATTCGTAAAGTTGGCCGTGCCGGTTGTTTCCGAGGTTAGCAAGACGGGTACCGTTAGTAATCATGAGGCAGGGAGACAGTGAAGGAGAGCGAGACGCGCTAAGGGCTCATTCATACTGAACGCAGAAGCACTTGAGGAAAGATAGAGACGGATAGTTGTGGCATGAATCTCGCCTGCTTTTAATCTTCGTATAGCTCTGAATTTTTGTTGTCTTTTCTCCCCTAAGTAGCAAAAGCCCTGTGCCGAGGAAGGAGGAATGCGCTTATCGTTCTCATCTGAGTTGGGCGTCATTTATATTGCACGTCTGACGGCATTTTCGCATATGGTGGAAGGTGTAACCTTTTGTCATTGTTAGATCGGGGAACCATGATAATGTATCTTGGGTAAATGATCTGTAACATAATGACTTTTTAATGATCGTGCGAAATTTGAGTTAAAGCCTCGACCGTCGTCCACCGTCAACTTTGGAATAAACCGCATTGGATATTAAATCATTTGAAGATTTAAAAAAATAAGGAAAATTTAATAAACTAAAATTAAAATTAAATTAAAATTAAAATTTAATTTAAATTTAAAATTTAAGGAAAACTAAAACTCATTAGGTTGAGTTTTTTTCTTTTATCGAAAATATTTGAGATTAAGAATTGCATGCAATCAATAGCAGTGTAGAGTAGAATTTCGCTATGAAGAACACTTTTGTACCGAACTGTCGACTTAAACTGATTTTTAGGTCTCTAGCTACACCGAACAGTTTTTTTGTTCGTCGTGGGTTCATCATAACGAGGTTCTACTTTAGTCCCTTGTTGAAATATTCACTAGTGTCGTATTGTTATTATTAGAATGAATTCGTAATTACAAATGAGTTAGAATTCTCTACGACTCAATTTAAACGTTTGCTGGCATCGCACATGTATAATAATTTCGTTAGGAACAGTGGCTATACTAGATTATACGTGAGAAACGTACAATTTCTTTAGCTATTATTCTTTAAAAAAAAAAACAATCCATCCAAATTGCCTTCAACACGTTTTCCGTGTTTCTTCCCTAGTATTTGTTCACTCTTGGTTCATCGGCTGCAACCTGTCTTGGTCTTTATTCCTTCTTAAGCGAAATCCTGGGTTTGAGAAAAGATAAGGAAAGCGAGAAAAGTGTCTTTATACCTCTGATGTAAGCGAGTCTTTAAAACTGAAAGCTTTTAACTTTCTTTAGTAAGTTGTCATGTAACGTAATCTGGGAATTTGGCCTTTTTACGATTGGTTTGCCGGTTTACCTTGGAAATGGGGTAAGGTTGGTGTAAATCTGGGCGACTCGTGGTAATATAGCACTTGAAGATTTCATCAAATTGTCATCTTAGAACTGCATTTTAGCTAAACTGTGAGATTTCTTTTCTTTCTTTAAGGAACTCCCTTTTCAGGTTTTAAATTTAAAGTCAAAACTAGTCAACGCGTGTGTAAATGGAAAAAGGAATTAAAAGCTTAAAGGGAAAAGGAAATTAAAACGCAGACAGGACCCGAATTAGCCCGCATTGAAATGTCTACCCTAAAGTAATGTCTTAACTCAGAATGGAAGGAGTGTTAATTGAGCTATTCGTAAGGTAGTGTTCTAATCTGTTTTGCTATTAATTTAATATAAAGCTTCGGGTACACCGCCTTTCGACACGCTTTCGCAGCACGTCTGCCATATGCGATTAGCTACTTGGTTGCCCAGCCCTAATCTACGTGTATCTTGGCTGAAGGGGGAATCTGTCCTATATAGGTACACCTCTTGCGCTCATTTAGGTAGCTAGCAACCAACCTTAGATTAAATTACGGAACTGGCTCACTTGTAATTCCAAACGAAGACTTAATCAGCTTATGCGCAGAGAAGGATATTTGTCCTATGTGGACAAGCCAATGTGAAGAAGAATACCACCGAAAAGTGTGACTCATCATTTAGTTTGTCTGAAAAATTTTGACGTAAGCTGTCAAACGAAGACAGCGCCTTTGAAGTACAGAAAATAAAAATTAATGGTTTTGGTGATGCCGTCATTGCCAGTGTGAGTGACGTGCTTCAAACAAGCGTCTATCATTCGCTTACTTAAGCCAAGAAATAATTCTTTGACAACATAACCGCAGTAAGGTATACGACAGGATAAACAATTAAATTCTGTGAGTTTTGCTATCTGAATGCCCTTAAGCAAACAAATAATGAACAAAATTAAACAATTAAAAAATATAAAAAAGAACAAGATGCACAGCTGTAAGAATGAGATGAGCAGCCGGTGATGAAACATACCCTTAATGAGCATATTAGATTTCAGAATGAATGTATTTTTTTAGGGATTTTTTTTTAATTTATGTAATAAGAAAGTAAGAGACAATGCAGACAAAATTTATTGCAGAAATGCGAGTTTGGAAATGTTGTTTATTCAGTACGACACGTCTGACTTGATTCGTATCTAGGGCTTTTTAATTAAGTTTGCTCGGCCTACGTTGGTTAGTTCGTGACGAAGAGGTCCATTGTGCCGTAACATGTGCGTTACGGCCCGCTGTTGTCGGTGCAAATAAGTTCTTATGTTTACCGAAGAGCCGTCACAAAAGTCGCGTAATGGAACGGGCAAACATGGGGGCATCACAGACTATGTAGCGAAGTAAAAAACGTAACATTTACATTACAATTACTCGGCAAGGTAATTTGCGTTATAGCATTATAGTTTCAAGTAACAATTACCTAACATGGTTTAGTTAATTTTTGAGTAATGCAAATGACTCCAGTTACCCCAAGCTGGGAAGGATCTCCGCATCCCTACACAATTACGAATAGATCCCTTAAGGGAATTATCCTAAATCAATTTTGTAATTAGAGATGCCTTGCGTCGATGACCTATGCAATACTCCTTCTACTGTGTCATTTATGTGATTTTATCTATCACGTAAGGTATGCCGTTTTTGTGCTACGATTGTGTCAGTAACTTGTATTACTAACACCGAGATTTACCGCAATAGGCAAAAGCCTACGCGGTCAGTCAATAAAATAATAATAATAATAATAATAATAATAATAATAATAATAATAATAATAATAATAATAATAATAATAATAATAATAGTGATAATAATAGTGATAATAATAATAATAATAATAATAATAATAATAATAATAATAATAATAATAATAATAATAATAATAATAATAATAATAATAATAAATAAAAAATAAAAAACGCCAAGATTCTGGACCTTATCGTGACTTCCAGTGCTTGCAGTGTTGTAACTGAAGCTCCATAGGAAAACAAAGTCTTTCTTGGTACCGCAATCCTCAAATGGGGTAGATTATGTGTGGCAGCAATAAATAGAGAGTTCCCTATTCAGAGCAGTGATAAATCCGCGCTTCTCCCAACGACTTGTTTGGAATTGCCATTGACGCTACCGGTCTGTAATGCATAAAAACGGACCCACGCTCTTCCTTCGCTAACCGTTAAACCCGATTACATTTTCTTCTTTAAGACCCAAGCTACGCTCCCTGTCAGTTATGCAGTTCTCCGCTGTGACATTTTCTGTCACAAAAGTTGCGCTTGGGCTAGGTGATGGGAGCATACAAGGATATGGGTGCAGGGAATGCTGATAGAAAAGCGGATTTACATTCAGGGTATAGTAAGTATGTAAACATTGAGACTAGGGCAAAAAAAAAAAAAAAAGAAAAAACAAAGATAGAAAAGCGTCAACTTGGTGACGGACTTTCACTACAAAGCATTGTTCCTGGAAGAAAGCAATCATTTGAACCGACTAGGGAGATGGGCCATTCCATTGGACATGTGTATTGCGCATAGCGAAAAAGATGTAGACAAAGAGCACGGTCTTTATTTCCGATAAAATGCTTTTTTTTTGGATTAAGGAGTTTAAAAGTTACACACAGTTTAGAAGTCCAGGTATGTTAGCTACATAATCTGCATAAAAACAATTTAAAAGCTATCGCAAACTACAAGTCTTTCTGTTTCTCAGAAGTTACCCAAATTGGCTTGTGAAACAGTTGTACAAGTATGGGCTCGTGTGAAGATTAGCATCAAAGGAAACTACAAAAAGGAAAGAATAACGCTTGGCAAAATGCTTAGAAAATCGGCTTTTAGTATTTATAAGTATGTTATATTCAGTTACGTAAAGCAAGGACTGTAGCAAGAAGAAGTATATTTGTAAAAAAAAGCTGTCGATAAACAGTTCTGTGAAAGTCTCTCGTAGGCGTGATATCGGAACTATGGAAACTACGCACTGAACACTTCGCAGATTTCTTTTGCATTCAGTGAACGCGTTCTGAAAGATAAGAAGAACGCGAAACTCCGGTAATCATGTCACTAAACAAGCCAGAAAATCCTTTGGCTATATTTGCACAGTGGTAGATATTCTCTTGAGTAGCTTCTTCTCCATCGCTATTGCTCTGTCATAAAAAGTTTGGTAATATTACAAAGATTTCCTGTCCAGCAATTAATAACTATTTCTCGTACAAAACGTTACAATTTTAGTAAATTTAGATAAAATTGGAAGTTCTCATATATTTTTTATAATAAAATGCTGCACAAAAAATCTTTGTTATCATATCTCTTTTTTTTTTACGGTGTGGCATCAGTTCTTCACCGCTTTGGGCTTTGATAATGTCTTTTTGTGAATTAACCATGGCGTTTCTTTAATTCTTTATTTCATATAGTTTTCAAAATTTCATTGAAAATTTGCAGGAACATGTATTAGAGAGTGACGGTAATTTTTTATAACGGTTTGCTTTATTTATTACATCTATTTCTTAGAATGACTAAGAGAAGATGGTTCAAATGGGAAACGACGCTAGTAAGGCCCTTCGTGGCGCTGCTCATTTCCTCGAAGTTGGCAGAATTGGATAATAAGAGGCTTGGAAACTAGGGAGTCAATACAGTATGGAATGAACAAACGAGTACTCTGTTGTATTAGATGAAAATGGCCCCCCGTCAAGGAACCATACTACCAATTTGTCCTTCCGTTTGTCGTCTGCTCTTCCTTAAACTTACCCGGTGTAGTTCTCTTCTTTAAACTCACCCTGGGCGTCTGCCTGTATTCAAACAGACTTAACATAAAATGACTGTTACTCCCCTACCATAGAGCTTTGTGATCAGAACTCTTATTTGCCATCTTTCCGATACCGTTCATGGGAAATTTCAACAGAAGGGGTTGCAAGCGATCAAGGAGTTGAATGAATTAAGAGACGCTTTAAGCTTGTAGTCACGGTTCGATAGCTAGTTACTTTGTCTGTGTCTTGCAACTAGCGATTTTCTCATCGAGGTCTACTTAGAGCGGATTATCTTAAGTGAAACAGGGAGAGAGGTCGAATTATTAAACCGTTCGCGTGGGTCGTGTTAACCATGTACTAGCCTACGGACATTCCAGGTAACTGGAGAACAAAACGGCTTGAATGCTTAAAACGGTGAAGGTATGAAATCGAATTTTTTTCTGTGTATACAGCAAAGGGATCGTTCGTGCATGCTCTTTTGCAAAGGAAAGGATTCCCGAAAGCGATGGGTATCTCCTGGGCTCTGACTATACCCTGGCAGGGGTCGATATTTATAAGCTAGTTGAGTGAAGGCCTCATACAGAGATTCGGAAACCGTCGTTCCGTGAGGGAAGGAAAGTTCCAAGCGCTGAGGGGGTTATGGGCGGAGGAAGTTAACTGCGTGACAGAATAGTTGAGTCAACTCTGGTGGGGCTCTAGTTTGGTTGTCAAAGCAGGAAAGGTTCAGCAGAGACGAGCTGTATTGGCAATGATGCAGGTTTCCGATTAGCTCCTAGTAATGATGCTATCTGATAAAGAGACGCTGACCCTGCTACTGGGCATCACACGCAAATCCCAACAAGCCGGGATTTAGGCTGTTGATGATAGCGACAATATTAAAGCCCAAGGGGTGGACAAGAAAGCTAGCTAATTAAGGAGTCCAACATGGGGAAATGTCAGTGCTTACTCACATATGACCTTTTGAGTCGCTCTGGTTTGTATGGGCTGCGGAGTGTACGAGTTGAATTAGTGTAATTGGCTGAGCTTTTGTGGACCGCATCGGTATCGGGGGGCCGTGTTAGTGACTTATTAGTTATTGAATTCTGTATCTTAACTGAACTCTTCTATAATAAACTGGTTAATCGTGACGTATTGATAAAGGGAGGATTTGTACATCGAAATGGTCAGCCGTACGTAGAAGTGGTACCTGAAGACGTAGATGGTATTATTAAAAAACTATTGTGAGCTTCGAATGCTTAGGCGTTGGGAATATTGGTAAAGAAATGCTCGTTATAGAATAGCAACAATGAATAGATGCTTGAAAGACCAGAAATTTCCCTTCGAGCTTAAGCAAAAGAAAAGTATCACTTTTAGGCCAAGGTATACTCAAACCTCTTATGGGAGAATTGCATGGGGGAGTTTTCAGACATACCGTAGAAAGGGCTCAAAATTCAAGGAAACCGTTTTGACAGTAATGGTTCTGTAAGGAAGTTCTACTGCGTAAGTTTCAATTTTCTTTCGAAAAGTTTTATCGAAAATTTTTTAACTATGGTTGAATTTTCTACTTTGCTATTATTGCGGAAAATTGGAATGGGGCAAACTGTTGCAGTAGTTCCGATTTTTTTTTAGTCCAAGGAGAAAAGCGCAATCGGACAAGTAGCTTTTTCAGTATCGTATCTGAAACTGTAACGTTTTGTATATTCGTAATATTGTCTACCTCGCGATGTCCCTTTCATTAAAATTTTGAAAATTATGAAAATGGCCTACTGGGTCCTTAACGCAGAAATTATGTGGATTTTCCGGAAAATATCTTTTTATCAGTAAAAATCTGTGCTGATAGTTCTACGTGTAAAGTAACTGGATAGAAAAATTGGTTAGAAATCCATTATGATCATATTTATTTATTTAAATATCGCTAATGTCACCATCACTGTGAGTAAGATAACGAAAAATCTTATAACACAAAAATAAAAAATGACAAAAATACTAATTGTATTAACAATTTATAAAAGACTTGATAGGTTTTAGTGCCTGTATATCTGTTGCAGTGCACATCACAGGCGGAATTTCTTATTTCCTCTTTTCGATAAACTTTAGTTCCTGGAACATGCGAGTCATAAAAATAAGTAAAATCGATTGTTTATCGTTTTCCTTCTTTGTGAGATTCCTTTTACGAATAGTTCGTTAAAAAGCGAAGAACCGTCCAACGAATGGTACAATATTTGAAGACTGATATGACTCGTTTCTGTTTTACAGTGTTGTTTTGGACTTTTATCAAACCAGCATGGCAAGCGCTTTTATTTTCGTTCCGAAATCTTGACAGATTGTCATAAGAAACGATGTAAGCTGCGTGTGCTATGCAAAATGAAATGAAGAAAGCGCGACAGGGAAGAAATGAGATAGTGCATGAGCAACCCCTCATACATTATTGAAGAAATGTAATGCGAATAAGAATTTTTTATGAGTTACTCGCGCTATTTCTTTTAGCCGTTTGATTTACCGCTGGAGAGAGTAACAGACGACCAAGGACAGAACTTATAAGAGAAGCATTAGGACTTGAAAAAGGGAGCTCATATGCCATGATATGTGATCACCATTGCCGTTGGTCGTGGAGTAAAGTTGCAGTTTATTTGGTCACGGTTCTTCGCTATACAGTCCAAGAAACTGGCTACCGTACTCGATCAACCAGTCTGCTGCGCTTGGGCAATGTGAAACGGCTTGTGTCTCGGTTTCGAATGAAAAACTCCGTCTCCTTTTTATTTTTTATTTTTTTTATTTATTTTTTTATTTATTTATTTATTTTGTCGACGAACCATACACTAGAGACTAAAGCAATTAGGGCATATAATAAAACGTGAAGTAATTGTACGCAGTGTAAAACGTTTTAGTATATCAAAGAAAGGAAGGTTCGTGTTTGTAAAATACTTGCCACTACTTTATGACACAAGACGCGTTAAACGTATTCAAAAGAAGGATCTCGATTTTCTTTTAATCTAGAGACTGGTCACGAAAGTTGCTTAGTTACCTATTGTATGCATGCGCAGTGTATGACCCTATTCATCAATGTAGCAGTCAATGTGGTAAAGACATGTGTAATTTGTACAAATGACATCTTCTACCAGATTTTTGTAATTTCAATGAAACATGTGAAAAAACGGTAACGTGTATTAGGTCACGCCGTGGCTCTCAATAAAAAATAAAGGTACTTACTAATTGGACTGAATAATTAGTATGTTTTATCCCAGTAAGCTTATGGGCGTGTTTCTACTTTTGTTTTATTTTGTTTTTCTTAGTTAGATTTTTTTAATGTATATTTTTTAGATCCTGTATTTTTTTACATTCTTTGTATCTTTTTCTGGTGGTGGTATTATCGATAGATTGCACAACAAGGACTATGATTCACAAGAGAGTAATGTGTCACTAAAGTTGAGTTATTGAGCGACTTGAGTAGTATAGGTACAACAAGGAAGCAAGCACAGAAGTGGCGACAAGTAGGCGACAGGGTGCCTTTACAAAACATAATGTCATGACTGACCGGTGGTTGAGCCTCATAAAAGGCATGAACGCTGTCGCCGCGACTTAGGCTGTGTTTCCATTGCCATCTTAACACGTGTTACGGAGCAAAACGTTGCAGACTACGGTGCTTTCGCTCGCAAACGTGTATCTAGATAATTTTGTTGTTTGATTTTTTATAGACGAATTACGTCATCAATATTATTATTTCCAATTATTATATTATTTCCAATTTTTAAGTAATTATTACTGTTTGCAACTGTAGATATCGGAAGAACGTGTTAACAAGCTAAAATATTACGATGATGTGCTCCAAATTTGCTTAGTAACACTTAGTAACACGTGTTAAGGTGGCAGTGGAAACACAGCCCTAAATGTAATGTACGTCGATTTTTTTTCTTTTTTTTAAAAAAAAAGGCGAAAAAGCTATTCTAAGCAAACAATAGTGAGCACCGCTTATATTTTACCTTCGTGAGACCTGCCGTTACGAATTTTTCGCGATCGGGATCGTAAAGGGTCGTGGCTCACGCAAGTGCCGTGTAGTTAGAACAGGGCTGTTATAGTATGTCGTTCAGAGTACGTTATAGTCGGAATTCGCCATCGTATTCCGTGCTAGTGAACGTTAGTGACAGCGCGTGCATGAGCGTAGTTTTGTGCCCCTGCGCGGCCCTAGCAGCCCACCTGAGTTAGGCTTGTCTGAGCACGATATTGTTGCAAGGGCATCAGAAAAGCAATAGCACACGGCTCTATCGATTATATCTTGTATAAAGAATGGCTGTACCAAGTTGACCTTTAGTAGCGATTATTTATATACGGTTGATTTAATATCGCCGTAGAATGACAGTGACTTCCTAATCTTCGAAAGATATTTTTAAAAATTCTGCCCCGTAAGTGCCCAAAGGGGCAATAGTATCGATTTTCAAGATTTTTTTTCTTCGTTTACAATTTTTATTATTTTTTTCTCGCATTGGACCGAAGCCAAATAAGCTAGATGCAATGGTGAGAAAGAGATTTAATAAGTAGGCTCGTTTGATTCGTTTGACTTCTTGACATACATGAAAACTCACGTTTCCTTGGTTTTTGACTGGTACGTGACACTGGAATCATTAAGACTACCTGTTTCACAAGGTAATCAAGAAAGATGTTCGAAAAGAGCCGTCATGGTATGCCGTACTGAATTTGTTGTCGGTAAGCTCAGAGGTTAGCCTTGTACCCCATATTTTGCGAAGTAGGTGTTCTCGTTCCTGCCATGTTCGCGTGGACATGTCTGTAAATACCATATTTCGCTTTCCTGTGGTGTCCGCTGAAAACATGCCCTAACGTTGACGAACTATGGGGGATAGCAACTCGTAATAAATTCGACCCCCCTGTGACTAATAGGGAACATGACTACGTGAATCTATCGATCCTACCTCGTGGAAAGTTTTGACAACTTATAATGTAATGCCTCTGCCATTGGGAACATTTCAAGTCACGTGTTGTACTTTTACGTTCCCTTTAAATTGCAGTTATTAGTGTTATTTTTCGGGAAAGCGGATTAGAAAGAGGGGAAGAATGTAAGAAGGAGAAAAGAATCAGTAAATGTACAGCTGTCGAATGACCAAGTTTGAGTTAAGTTACAGTGGTATTGACTGTGTATTTCTAAACTGACGTTTCTTAAAAGAAACAATTAGAACTTGTCGAAGTGAATTCAAGTTTAGCGTGGGTAAATAAACATTTATGCTTGTAGTAATTTGTGCGGTAAATATGTATGTTTTGTTACGTAAATGTTATACATTTTATGCTAAATTTTATGTTATACGTTTCAGTTGGATTGTGTTTAATGTCTTAATTTTGGTTTAATTAAGTGTTCTCATGAAGAATATTCGTTGTTGATTAATTTTGATAGAAAATAAAAGAAACGAGCATTTTGTAACGCTTTGTGTCGAAACCTTATGTTGTTTGTAGGTTTATCTCCTTTAGCGTTTCATTTAATTCTTTATTAGTGTAATTCTTACGAGAACGAGACAATTTTATAATTATTGCCCTGTCGCATGTTGTGATTCGTATGTTACAATCTATTCGGTTTGGCACATGAACGTAGATAAATACAATAAATATGTATTTATAAACGTATAAAAATAAATATATTAATTAATCTTTATTATTTTATTGTTTATTACACTGGAATCTCGTTATAACAAACCTCCTGAAACCAGAAACATTATTCGGTATTATGTAAAGTTCGTAATATCAGACGCTTTCTCTTTATATTTACATAACCCGAAACTTTAAAATTTGTTTACTGTTGCCATTACTTCGTTGTAACGAGATTCTACTATATTTGTTTAGTACGAAATTAGTCTTGTGATTTAATTAATATATGATAACGTGGTCTTGAAGAATTACTTCACTTCGAAAGCTCTTAAGCTCGTCAATTTGGTGCTTTTTATGACTATCTTTCTCGAGAAGCGATTCGCCAAATGCCAAATGACTTTCCGTTTGTACTTGCATAGCAGCATAAAGGGAAAGTCAACAAAGGGTTGTTCTTTGTGTCGGAAAGCTTTTCAAGATAAACAACCTCGTTTCTGAGCACAAGTTTTCGAGGACATGTCTTTATTTGCATTCATGTTCTACTGTTTGATTCTACCCGTTTGGCTTGTTTTCTTTCCGTTTGTGGTCCGGTCATCACTCAACTGAGCGCGGTGTCACGGTATTATATTGATCTAATTTACAGACTAAAAAAGGTCTGGTGACTTTGCCACCCAACGTACTGCCCGTCTTTTTTTTCGCAAGTAGTGTTACTTTTTGCGTATTAAACGGGAAGAAATCATTTACTATGTAAAATTGTTACGTACACAGTTGATTGCAATGTTTGTTATTGTTCTTCGCAGTGTTTCCCCTCGACAACAGTGGACTTAAAATGGACCGGGATTGTGATTACTGCTGGGGTTTGGAGCCACCACCCTTGTTCCGGTTGCCTCCACCGCCCAGACCCCCAGTAATGACCAACGACGAAGGGTGCTATCAGTCCGAGCATGTCCTGATGTTGGCTGGCGACTATTACAAAAGCTTGGAAGACTCGGGCGATATTTGTCGAGCGTTCTCGGTAATTCTTCAAGCTCTATTAAAAAAAAATATCCACATAAGTACGAGAGTGGCACTCGACGGAAGTTTCACTGTTTCTCGAGATTAGTTGCTAGGTTGCGTTTTTCATTAGTATACTTAACGGAGCACAAAAGAACGCCAACGTTTGCCTATTAGCCTGGAAAAGTCTTAACACCGCATTGCGCACGTTGTGTATGTGCGGTACGTGTGAGGTGCTGTGCATTGAAGTCTGTAAGGTGTAATCAGTTCAAGAAATGAGAGTTTGGGAAGTGTTTAAGGGGGGTAAAGGGGCAGATAATTACTTCCCGGCGAAAGTACTGTGCTACCCAGTAGCGTAAGGGAAGGATTCACGTACTATTTAGGAGTTTTTGTCTAATTTTATGTTGGTTAAAAACGACTTTCCGAGAGGAAAAGCGAGGCTGATAATTGCTTGATTATTAGCCAGACACGCTTTACTGAAGTAATTGGGTAAGACTAGTTCTTCGCGACCTCTCGAGTCATGACGCAACATTAAAAAGGCGTGGTAGTAAACACGTTGTGTTGAAAACGAACGTTTTCGTTCCATTATTGCGGTTCTCGGAAGCCAGGTGTTGTTTATAACAGAAAGTTTCGAGTAAGCCGAAGCAAGTTGTACAAAGTCCTATTAAAAAGTGTCGCAATTCTTTTCACAGTAAGTCTGTTCTGCACAAAAAGTTCACATGGATAACCTTTTTTTTTTGTTAAAGACGATTACGCTCTGTTTGGAGTAAGCTTATCTTCGGAAACTACAGGGTTAGAAGTTTTTCGAGGAGGAATCATAACTTAAGAGCGCCATGCGGAGCGGAAAAATGGTCGTAGACGGTTTTGCATGGAGACAATGGGCCGTGTCGGTCGTCTTTGGACACGAGAAGGTCATTGAAGGAAAGAGCAGCATAACGTTGCAGCTTTCAACGCTTTTGTCAAGTCTTACATTATGATATTGTTCTTTCTCGCTAGAGAGTGAAATAACTCCCTCAGTGTGAACCTCTGCTGATTTTTCTTTAGTACCAGATTTGCAGGCGAAAAATCGTCATATTAAGTCCCAGTGACGTCACGACTCCCATTTTGGTGAAGAAATGTGCCTCGTTTCTATGTACTAAAGCCACTTTTTACGAATTCTTCGGTATATCGCCATTAAAGTGATCGCGGTTTGTTTAGTAGACGGTGGACACAAAAGTTATGGAACTCTTGCATTCACAAGTTCGAGAAAATGTTTCACGTACTTTCGTACAGGAATTTGTAGAACGAAGGTTTACCTAAAGCTTGAATGCCAAGAAGCTTTGGCACCATGTGAGCGTGCATAGGATTCTTACTAGTGTGGATCTTTCATTTGATCGTTTTTTGTGTGCGATGGCAATAATACTTTGTTTTTCTCGTATTGATTTGCACTAGAATCGCATGGCCGATATCACAAAGATTGTTCGCACTAAAGAAAAAAAATGCCTATTAGAACTTAAAAGGCAAGCATCGAGAAATTTTTACCTGCGAAATTTCCTTTGACTGTAAAAACCTAAAATTAATTTTTAAAATTGCAGATTTGTGGCGCAGTTGCTTTTTACACGTACGTGTAGCCATTACTCGGTAGCGTTTATCAAAATAAAAATTATTTTTAGAATTTGAAAAAATTGTTGAAGACTAATTACGAAAATAATGTAACTTTTCCAAAAAATTTTTTTTCACTGGAAAGACCAAGTCGCAATAGTTTACCTTAACATTTTAAGCTATACAGAGAAAAAAAAAGAGAAAAATTTATTAAGGCCTTGCTACAGTCAATTCCTCCATTCTGGCATCTAACTGCCCCACAGAAGTGTTTATTGCGGTTAATGGGTGCCTGGCAAAGGGCGCCCAAAGCCGAATCGACGAAATGATCCACCATCTTAAAAGCTTCGTTCAAAGCGGAGAAACTTGAGTGTATAGTAAGGAGTAGCTCGGTTTATCTAGAAAGGAGTTTTTTTTATACAAGTAGGCCCCAGGAAGACGAGACGGAACTTTAATTACAAACCAAAAAAATAAAAAGAGCTATATGAGATTTGTTTGTTTTACCCTCGTGAACTTCTTGTTGCACTTTTCGTCGGCCGAAAGCCTCCATGAGGCTCTTAAAGAAAAGTTTTTTGTTCAATCAAGTCTGGTTCTTCTCGCTTCCCTTTAGGCCAAGTGATGACGGCCTTCTGCAGAGATGGGAAAAGGATAAATTGAGACAGAAAAAAGAGAAAATTCTATCGTTCACGTAAAAAAAATTCTGTTTTATCCCGCTGTTTCCTCTTTGCTAGTCAATCTCTGCCTACTGAAATTTGCGAGTTTTACTTCCACGAATCTCTCAACTTTGTTATTTCGACCTACAGCTTTTGATTTATTACCTAATTTACTGAGAAGATTTTGTCAATAGGAAATACATTTTGTCAATACATGCGCTTTTTGTACGATTATAGTTTAATCACTTCTAAGTGTGTTTTTCTTATTTTGTGCAGATGAGTGGAGGAGAATTCCAGCTAAGTAGCGCGTTCCCTTCCGTTCTTGTGGTCATCGTTTCTGCTAGTCTTCTGACCATCGTGGTTTTGATTGCTGGGCTGCTAATATGGAGGTAAAGTACAGGTGCCACTGGCACACCAACTTCCTGCACTCATACAGGGCGTAGGGCACATTAAAACTGGGTTTCGCTTGAAACGTTCGAAATCTCTATGTATTGCTCGTAAACGCCGTTAATCCACCGTTTGAACGGGGAAACGCTACTGTCTCATATGTAAACACAGTTCTAGCCTTCAGTTGTTATTAACATGTTTAGTATGCTAGTTGGTGAAAGCTACAGAATAAATATGCGTAGGTAATTACTCGGTTTTTCATTTAACTCTTGAGGTTTGACTGGCTCACCGGATGTTGGTGCTAGGAAAATAGCCTGCGTGCTCATTGACGAGCAGCTTGACTGCAATTGCGCACAGACATTTGAGCAGAGAATTAAGGACTAAGTATGGTTTTAAAAACCGCAATAGAATATTTTTCATTTTTATTTTATATTTTTTTCTTATTTATATATTTCTTATTTTATTTCTATTCTTCTTATTATATTATTATTATTATTATTATTATTTTTATTTATATTTATTTATTTATTTTAATTATATTTATTTTATTTTTATTCTTTTCTTTATTTATATATTTATATATATTTCTGCGTTACTGAATTTTAGCTCGTCGAGAATGAAGCGCCTTGTAAGAAGTGAGAACAAAATTCAGTTTTAGTTCTGATTTCCGACGAATTGAACTTACAGTAGGTCTTTGTACCAATAATAGAAAGCCAACTTATCTTCAGAATCCTAGAAAAAATGGGCTTTGTGACCAAATCTATTTTCTGAAATCCAAATGCGAGAGACGCGTTTTTTGTCTTTTTCGTTGGCTTTGAATTGAAGAGTAGGCGTTTATAACTACAAAACTGTTTTGAGTATTCTTGAAAGTGAAGTAAGAAACTCGTTTATTTAAAAAACGCTACAGAGCTAACGAGAAAAATTACATGAAGTCAACAACTGAGTGGTTGAAATTGAGCTGCTTATTATTATAACTTTAAAAATAATGAGCTAGTAATGGGTTGCGTAAGAGCTCTTGGAGCTAAACCTTAGCGTGAACTCTGGGTTGCGTAGAGACAGCAATCCCTTAATTCCTATTCTTTTAGACACGAAAGCACTTCCGTGCTCATTAAGCTGTCCAGGTGGGATTGCTCAATGTTCTCATTTCCAGTCTCTAAAACAGCACTTGAACATCATTAACACTCAAGCGCTTACCTAGACAGGAACCTTTAACTATATGTTTCTGTTAACGCATTGCTGGTGCTGACAGTGTTTGTGAAAGCTGTTTCCGGTAGTTTAATACTACTGCATTATGCCCATTTGCATATTTACTTTGCACAAACTGAGCATGCGTGAAGTCCCTAGAACTCATCTCCTATGCAGGTTTTTCGTTTGTAAATCGCGAGATGAAATTTCGCTATTTTTCTTCTTTATTTTTATTTACTTTTTTAAATCAGTTTTTCTATTGTACGTCGTATTGGGCTTTAGGTACAGAGTATGGAATGCATTTTTAGACACACCCCACCCAATGTTACTGTACGTAGGGTACGTATTCCGTAAAAGGGTCATTAGGAGTCAGAATGAGGGTATGAAAGGAAGTCAGGATGGGATTGTTTTTTGCATCTCTTATGGTTGCGCGTACATTTCCTGACGCTCTGCAATGGGCACTTGTAAAGGAGCACCGGCATTAATATTTAAACCTGGACTATACCAGTGTATGAACAGCCACGCCCACATGGCTACGATGTTAGTCACAAAACAGGGAGCTCGGTGTACATTTAATTAATTTACATACAAATGTAGGTGGTAAAACTAGTGGGTTTTTCCTCTTAGCTTAGATATTTCCGACTTTAGATGGCAACAAAGTGTCTGCTAAAGAAGCTGTGTTGCTTTTTCCGTAATTAAATTTGCATGGAAGGTTATGATGTGCACGTCTGTTAATCCTTCCGTTTGGTTAAACAGGCATCGAAGACGGCACTACCTACCTGGCACGAGCTCTGACAAGAGCTGCAACTTACCATTGCCAACCTCGACTCTTGGCGTCAATGGGATTCATGATTTTTACGATGAGATTTTAAGTCACCAACCAGCTAATTTTCGCCATCCAACTACGCCCACCTTGGCGAAAAGCTATCTGCCGCCCATGGAGGTATATATAAAACGTCTTTGGTTTGCGTCTGTTAATTTTCTTGAATGCATGTTACTTAAAAGTCGGGAACGTTAAAATCGTTATTGTACATTTACAATATCTCATTTAAGTGTAGTGAACTTGAATAATGAAAACTGGAGCTGAGTTCTTTGACAGCTAAATTTCTAGAGAAAAAAGGTATTTCCAACAAGGGAAAATAGCACATAGCGAAAGAACGAATAAGCTTAAAACAGCAAAAACCACTTTTTTCTCGTTTTCTCCTCGTAATTTATATTCCACTTTATAGCTTTTTGAAATTTCCATTTCAATTCATAGCTTTTGTTTGACAAGCGTTCGTCAGGATATAGTGCAACAGTTTTTCGAAAAGTTACATTGTGTGCGTTATCCTCTTACCGAAGGCTGAGAGGAGCTTCGGATTTTTCGTATTCATTTGCCACTCTTTCAGCTTTCTCGAGTACTGTTTGCTTCCTCCGGAAGTAATTTTCATGTCTTAGCCAACGTCTCCTTCGTGTGTAGGCCGTACCTATGATGTATTCATTGTAATTAAGTGCCGTTTACAGTGTCTCATTTCGTACATAAGTGCAACGAGATTAAGCAAGAGGAGAAAATATTAATGGAATAATAAAGTCATTGAAAAGCCATAAACATGGGTCGGAACATAGGGTAATTAGTGTAAAAATCGAAAAAAATCAATGAGTTGCTAATTATAATTCGGATGAAGCAACTCGTCAGCTTCGTGAGTAAATAGCTAAGATTAAGAATGAACGCTAAGAACGCAGTTTTATTTTTCCACTTATCATTGCAATTAACGTGTCAAGTGGATTAAGTGCTTGTGTAACAAAGAAGACTTTGCTTGAGTATACTAAATCTGCAGAAAACAACTGTCATATTAGAGCCACTTCTGTGATAATTTCACTTTGAAGGGTATGGATAAGAACATATTTTACCATTTGCAGCCATAATCTCAGGCATTTTTAATCCTCTCAATTGCCTTGTGCTGCGCTCTTGTCGTTGACGTGCAAACTGACGACAGCAGACGCGAACGAATTCGAGAGAATGAAAACTTTTTCAGTTCGCATTCATACCCAGTGATTTCAAACTCGTAGTTAATTATAAAGCAAGCAAGACTTTATTGCAGTGTAGTACCATCGACGTCTTGCGCGCTAAAATCTGAAGAAAAAAGTCTCGTTTAAGTGAGAAGGAACCAAGTGAGCAAGTTTGACAGCACAGGGAGCCAGTGAAGCAGGAGAGAGGGAGACAAAGTGTCTTAAATTTAAAATAATATTCGAATTTTAATTGTATTTAAGTCAGAAATGGCTTACAGTTAATATTGGTCAATTCTTTTTCTATAAATTTGATTCGTAGGTGAAATATGGAAGACACTCGAAGGATTTCTGAAACCATTATTTATAATGGCCATTTCGAAACGTTATTTCTTGTTACACTTGATTCAACTTACATTTGTCAAAATTTGTTCTTATGGCGTGTTATTTCCGCTGTTACCTTTAGATGGCTGATATCCTGAAATTGCCATGTCATTCGCCAGCTTTGCCTCTTCTATCACACCAGCAATCGCCACAATTCGCTCCTTCACCGCATTCATCATCAACGTCCCCATCGCAGCATTCACGGGATGCTACAGGCAACAAAGGTCAAAAGCGAAGAAGTTGGCAAGAACACTCACCGCACCGAGCCCGGGATCGTGAAAATGATTACGAAGCTGAGCTCGAACGATGTGCTCCTTACCACACTATTCGTAATAGCCATCCACATGACGAAATTACTGTTGACTCCTCCGGATGGGTTTCTGACCCTATCTATGAAGAGCTGTCTTCAGGTGGGTTACTGTGTCTCTTAACATTAATTACAAAAAGAAATTTAAGAAATTAATTAAAAATGACTATAAGTTACAATTGTTATAAAACGAAAGTTAAAATGTAGTTTTTTTACATAATTAAAGTTGAAATAGAGAACGAAAAAGCACATTAATATGAGTATATTACAGTATTTTTATAAATCTAATCTCGACCTAGGATCGCGCATAATTGAACATATTACACAGAGTTAACTAAATAAAAAGAAAAACGAAATGCAAAAAATATGGATTTTTAATTTTTAATTCGCAAGTTTTAATTTTGTCAACGACTTAGTTCCTACGAATTTATTGGGCATAAATAATTCGAGTGAAATCAGAATTAGAGTGCATATGATGAGCGCGCTATTTCCGAATGCAAATTGAAAACTATTTTGCGTCTTCCAGGATCGGTAGATGAGGAGCCCAAGAGGCCTATACGGTCGCCCTACCAGAAGGAATCTCAAAGCATTCATCGGCTGCCAGCTCCTTTGTCCAGTATGGTAACGTCCGCACGGTCCAAATCGCCACTTCAGCAGAGTTTTCTGACACCACGTTTGGACTCGGAGGGGGGGAGCGAACGTACCAACAGTCAGAGTCAAAGCGCGGGGGAAACTGAGTCATTGACATCTTCCAGTGATCCCGAGAGACCTCGTTATCCCCACCGTCATCGCAACAGTGGGAAACACCAGCGTCGGGCGCCCCGGCGCTCCAAGTCTCGTGGTAGCAAATACAATAATCGTCAAGAAGTGGAAACGCCGAGCCGTAATTGGCACACGAATCCTGTGCGTGCTATAAATACCCTTGTGCCAAATATGAGCGAGTTCGTTGGAGCATCCTCTCGGGGTGAACTAATTGCCAACGGACCTTCCAAACAAGGAGCTCCGGCCTATTGGAAAGAATATGCCGGTAACAGTCATTACGCTAACGTAGACAATTACCAGGCGAAACTACCGTCGTATTACGCTCCAGCGACCTCTGCGCAACGAATGCCGCCTAATTTTGCCATGTTTCCAACAGAAATGGCACCACAGTTTGGAAACCGAACTTTGCCTTATCGTGATCACGCTAAAAGGAGTAAAACTAAACATGAGACTGCTATCGTTCCCGTGAAGCGAGAGGAATCGGAGCCGCGTAGACGTCTCGAGCCGAACGAGGCTTTTTGTAAAACTTTGTTTCACGGTTTGAAATATTTGTCACCAGAACATACCCGCACGCTTCCGCTCGGACTTTACCGAGGAAAATGCCCGCCCGAAGCTCCGCCGCCAGAAGTTTCGCACGATGACCCACGCTACGTCACGACTGAAGTTGCAGCTGGCAGATTTACCAGTTTCCAACCAAAGGAAAGAGACCTTCCTCTCCCGGCCGAACAAGAGATCAAGTGCTTCACGCGGGGATCCGGAGAACGAGTGTAGCATTATGTCGTTGTATACAACCAGGAATCGGTTTCTAACGTCTTAACGAGTACTATTGGTCGGAGCATTGCAGCGTCATTCATTAAACTTAAGAACGCTCGCGACAACGCACCCAAAAGTTTACGTATTCCGTATCGTATGTTTTCCCTTTTTTGTCGCGAATTATGAGAGTTTTTGTGTTTTTAACATCCAAACAAATCTTATGAATTTAACTCGAAGGGTTGGGGAGTTAAATTCACCTAATTTACCAGCCTGGGTACTGATATGACATTGGTTAGTTTTTGTGGCCCGATAGTTTGTGTTCCCAACCAAACACAGCCTCTTAAGTTGATCCACTTCGGTGTTTTAAAGTCTAACGTATCCTTTCGCCTTGCTACTTCCTACATGTGGACGACGCTAAATTGAGTCCCTTTGGCTGTGATATTGTTGCTCATATCCATACCATCCATTTTATGTTCGTCCATTCATTGTCGCTTTCTAGTCTCCTTCACCAACCCTTGACGAAAAGGAAGGCAAAGCTGCGAGAAAGCAATACACAACATTTTTTGGCGTTTACTCTCGAGCAAATGACCAGTGCACTGTAAAAAGTTCTTACGTGTTTTTCTTTTTGTATTTGTCATGTAAATATGGTTATTAAACAATAGAAACGTTCAGTTCGTAATTTGGAAAGATTATGGATATATGACAAAAGTGATCATACACACTTGAAGAATGGATGCAAATATTAAACCTGAAAGAGAAATTGCATGAAATGGTTTGTTTTTGGGAGTTTAATCTTCCAGTCGTTAGAAATTTGGCACCCGATAGGAAGAACTTTTTGACCCTCGTTATTAGCTTGTAGGGATAATAGTTGCTGCTTCCCATCGGGTATGAATGGAAAGTAAATCCAGAGCGATGGCGTCCATGCCGTCCTGGGAAACCATCACGTGACCTGCTACTATTCCCTTTCATTTTCCACGTCGTTAACTTCTTCAGCCCTAAACCGCCCTTGGAACTTGCACCTGTTAGCTTTCTACTACCAGTCCATCCTCGAGCTTCTGACAGAAAAGACCATTACTGTTACCCAGTGAGTTCATCTTGAGGTTCGTGTGTGCCGAATTGTAACACCTACTAAGGAATCTAATCTAGGGAAGTTTTATCTTCTGCCTTCGATTTTTTGCAAGTTCTGCTCGGACATCATTAGCAGGTATCCTCAATTAACTACGATTCTTTCTTCGCTGTATGATACGCATTTCATTACAGTAACTCCATAGTGTCTTTTCCAGTGAGGGCGGTAATTATTGTTATTGATGGTGCTGTAAAATGTGTATAGTCCGTGAAGGCGGTAATCATCAGCTTTGAATAGGAACTGAGATTCTTTGAAACTTAAAATTGAAGAGAAATAAGAAATACGACAGCGTTACGAAAAACAATTATATAATTTACAGTGAATTTTACGAGTTACTTGAAATTAGACATTTCTGTATCTTGTTTGACGTTCCAAATTAGTATAATAATATGGTGTGTGAATTCAGATAATGCATTTGTCGAAAGGCGTTAATCTGCTACGTTCATGATACGACGGCATTACAGCTTATGTTAAAAGTCTCGTTTTTCCGCGTATCTACGTTTATTTTACTTTTAATTTATCAATATTGTTAACTGTCACATTTTCACGAATTTTTACTGAATTCAGGACGCTTCGAATACTTTTTGTCTCTGTATTTTACAAGGGTATAAAGCTAAATGTTGTTTCATTATAATTTTACGTACAGTAACGGTCGTATCTTGATTTCCAATTACAGAATCGTATGAATAAATCTACTATATCTAGCTTTTATCGATTTCCAGCAAGTGAAGTCAAATCATTAATCTTAACAAGCCTAACCCTACCTATTTATTAAGAAAAATATTGTTATTAAAATAACACAAGAAAACAAAACAACACAAGACAAACAAAAAAGAAACTTACTCATAGAATTGCCTCCAATGTGTCTTTTGACCTCTTACGTCATTTGCCTAACCATCCACTTTAGTTTCACACCCTACCTTTCATCTGTCTTAAGTTGTCGCCCATATTCAAGGACACTAGCAAGAATACATAATTATGTCATTACAAGGTGGGTTTGTATAAATGGTTATTTGACATAATCTTCCATCACAATTAAATGTATTTGTCTACAGTATTCTGCTCTTCGTCTTCTATCTGAATCATCCTTGGGAAAGTCTGGTTGAGATTTCCTGTTCCAGCAAGAAAACCGCAAGGCACTTTTGAATCATTTGTGAAATAAAATAAGCTGGCTTTGCTGTGAGCCTTCGACTTTACGGACTGTTAGATTCATAGATTCCCGAACAGACTGGTTGCATTTGTCTCTGCTTGCTGATTGCTCATGCGCTTATAATATTTACACAGAAATGCAACTACAACGAATCATAAGGCTAAAAAATTGAGAGAGAAAACAAATGAGTCATAATTCATAGCCTACTTTGACGGCAATTGTCGAAGATCGACAAATAGAGTAACAAGATTAATTGATAAAAATGTAACATTTATATTTAATTTCGTTTGGTTTCATATTTTGTATTAAGGTAATTAATTTTTTTTTTTTTACTGGAAGTCTTCTCATGACTGTGGACAAAGAGCAATACGGGATATCCTCCCCTTATTAGTTCTTGAAACCGAGAGTTATTATATCAACTACACGATAAAAGGTTTTCCCAGGCTAAGCAACGTCTGCTATAGCCGCGTTTAAAATACGCCCGCCCTTTAGAATTGGTCATTGTAGACCGTGCAAATTAAAAAAGGCTTAAGAAGCCATACGCTCTCTCGCGTAGAGGGTCTGTCGTGAGGGCCAAGAGTGAGGAAATGCTTCATACTTGACAGTTTTTCTCACGGGAAGTTCCGGTGAGGCACCCTGCCTTCCACTGTGACTTCCATTTGTCGTATGCTGTGTACCTGGAAACCATAGTAAGTTGGCCAGACCATGGTCTTCGGAAAGTACCCATAATGGGCGTCAGTGACCACATTGGGCTGCAAAAATTCTGGGATTAAGGAGTAAGGAAGGGCTAACCTTCACTGTTGGAACTTTCGTTGGTGTGATTCAGACGGAAGTTAAAAGAAAAAAGAAAAAAAAAACACCAAGAGTAAAATCTTTATCGTGGGAAAATAAGGTTGTTGGCTTATTTGTTTCTTACAGAAACTTTGCCGTTCGTTACTTAGATGAGCAAGTTGCCGATTAGAGGGCGGAATGTTTAAATGGAAAGTTTCAACTTTGGGCCGGAAGAATCCTTCATCGCGGCCGAAATCCAAGCCAGACAATTTGAACAACGCCCCCAAAGCAGGTGACATTCGCGGAACTGTTTCCAAGTAAGTACGGTTATACAAGAATCTGATTACTTTTCGAGGAGGGCAAAAAGTGTGTAGAGATGTACTGTAAGTCTAGAACTTCCTTGGACAGGGAAGAAAAAAGGGAAGTGAATTTGTGCTCGAGCTGTGATGCACTAGGGTACGCAAGACTGCTCCTGGAGAATAAAGAGGGCAATAGAAACAGTAACTCAAGTGTGACCGAATCTTCTACAGCAGTGCATGCACTCAAGAAGGTTGCACATAAATAAAATCGTACAAGCTCAAGGTTGCATGGAGGAGCCGAGATTTAGGCACGATCGAGCTCTATTTGATACACAGGACAAGCTTTCTACTGCAGCCTTTTTAAACAGTAGTAACGTCCAATACTTACACTTTGGTTGCTTAATATACGATTGTCAGTTTTTCCTTTCTAATATAAAAAGTTTCTTTTTCTTCCTACCTAAGCAAGAAATACGAACTATACAATAGACATCGCGTCAATTTCCTTTCACTGTCGTGGCACTTCATCGTCACGGAAACTTTTCCGAAGTCGATTTGTAAGCCACAAATCGAAGTCGATTTGTAAGTCTCGCTGTAACTAACGGGAAAATGTTGGTATATCCCAAATTTGACACGCTGAAATTGGCCACTAATACCCGATTGTTCACGAACATTAATGTTTTAAGTTATCAGTGAAAACGAAGAATATTTAATCTTTTATATTAGAAAATACTTAGAGACATAAGCAGCTGAACTTATAATTCAGAAGGTCTCATTCAATTGCTCATGCACTCTGATTGCCTGTTTAAAAAATGGGTGCTACAATATGTAGGAAGACAAGAATTAGCAATAATTAATCCGTGCTCGGTAGTTTAAGCTTTTTTAGCAATCTATGTATACCTTAAGGCGAAATTGCTCTCCGGGTGTCCATGTGGGAAATGATCGAACCGGTGCCCACAACTGTAATCTAACGTAGTGCAGACGTTTTTAAACTATCAACCATTATTTCACCACAATCAAAGGAGCTAAACAGCAGCAGCACATACGGGGTAGGCCGCACTTCCGCATTTGCCAGTCTGCACCACATATAGCAATGTTTTTGTAATACTTTTATTTCGCGAAAATGGGCCACCATGCATGGACTTAAATGTAGTGTTGCCTACGCGTTTCTTCAAATGAGCTAAAGGCTTTCAAATGGCGGGGAAAACGCCATCTACATTCGAATATGGCGCTTGTCAACTTCACGAGACTAAAATCTGCCTAATTTGAAAAGATATCTCAGGATATCACAATCGCGACTCGCCTTTTAACCTTGTTTTTAGTTCGAACAGCAATTTTGGACGTTGTTAGTCAAATTTAACAGCACTGTTCAATGGAGAAGCAACAAAACTACTGTTCAGTGCAAGCGAGGTCTCGTTAGATGCGAATCCGTTGTGCCCACGCGTTTTCCACATTTTTGGGCAAAAGCTTGCCCGAAATTTAAACGTCTCAGTAATACCTGACATTTATTTATAAATAAAGCTTCGTTAAAGTGAACTTATTTTATCTCTTAGGGTGGTTTTTATCTCTAATAATAATCACTGTTTTTTCGTCACAGGGAAGCTTTAAACCTTAAACACGACAACATTGCTGCCTACGAAGATGGCAGTTTAGACGCTCAGAGAGAAAACGGTATTTTCTGTTACTCGGAATTCACAAGACAAGAAGATACGAATTCTTCTCCTGCTGACATGTCTTATGACAGTGCTGATCCAACGTCAAGGCTTGAAGATCAGCGAAATGGCACGCCACCACTTGTGCAAGGTGAAGAGAGTACGTCAAAATCCGAGCTTCAGAAAATCCATCCAGCTCACTCGAGAGAAAACCCTTCTGTTTCTCAATCATGGGACGAGTGGACGCAACAACTTCAAGTAGATCTCTCTTACGTAAACTTTGAATAAACTGAAATATTTTTTTTCTCGTTGCAGGCTTATACCTTATGGGTAAATTCGCAGTTAAGAAAACGAGCCAACTTGCCCCTTATCAAAGACTTAGCGTTTGATTTACAAGACGGAGTCCTGCTATTCCACTTGATTGACATATTAGGTAAGCTATCCCATATGATTGCAGTCTATGGCTTACCGTGAGCCACACATTGCAGCTAAAGCTTACTTTACGACTTAAATGAAACGACTAAAATCTACTGTAGTATACTAATTACGTATACATTCTACCTTCTGTTGATCCAACTGATGTTTGTGACACGTAACTGTCAGTGCATTCTAACATTTATTATGTTGTCTTTTCAGCTAATAAAACCGTTCCGGGCGTGAAACTCGAACCGAAGTGCCTCTCAGATCGACGTCAGAATTTTGAATCCTTGTTACAATTCCTGAGATCACAGAATGTCAAATTACCTGTCAACCTATCCGCCAGGGAATTGGTCGAAGGCAACTTGAAAGCCATCTTGCGCTTGATTTTATCCATCGCTAGTCATTATAAGCCGCTTAGCGTTCAACAAGGACGGGGTATTTTTAGCATAACCCATAATCGTCGCATATCTAACGCAATCATATTTGTCTCCCTAGGCTTACGATCTCAAATAACACCCAACTTGAATGCTATGGACAACCGCAAATTCTTGTCACACGATGAATCCAACAATCGTGTCCAAGCCTTCGCAACTCTACGACGGCCACCCAAATTACCTCCAAAAAACACACATGTGCAATCACGACCAGTTCCACAGAACCCAATAAGTTCAGATGCAGGCGAAAGAACTCCAAGAAGAACCCACAGCTTCCAATCGAAAGAGGAACCGTTGTCTAACGGAAAATCGTCCAAGCGACCACCGCAAGTGCAAGTTAAGACCCCCGTAAGATCTGTTAGTCAAGATCGGGCCAAACCAAAGCCGGCTAGTACAGAATCAGAAAACCGAGAAGACCTGGACTCGTGGAAACGAGAATTGCCGTCTCTAGGTGTTTCGTCACTGACTAATAAGCGTAAGCCAGCTGCTTTAGAATTTTGGAAGAGCCAGTCGTCCGGAGAATGCAAGTAAGTACCTTTTCGCTGCTGATTATTTTCATTATTGAATCTAATTGAGAGCGTTGCTCACTGGCATCTCCATATTCAAAACGCACTTTCGTTATTTATTTTTAATATTAGTTTTCATTATTTATTTTTATTATTAATTTTTATTATTAATTTTCCATTATTTATTTTTGTTATTAATGTTCATTATGTATTTATATTATTTTTTTTATTAGATATTTCCATTATTATTAATTTTCATTATATATTTTTATTATATGTTTTTATAAGATATTTCCATAAGTTGTTTATACTTTCGTTACCTAATTTTATTTCTTCGAGGCCTTTATATATTTTTAGATTATTTTTAAATACTTTTGTGTATTATGACCAGGTTGTGAGCTTTGCTTGTTGCCGTATTTTCACTTAGTTCTATTACTTATTGTTAAGTCACTTATCTATTTTGCATTGACTCATTTTTAAAAGCATATTTTTCTGTATTCTTATCATTTTGTCTGTTGCAATTATTGTGCGAGTTTTAAAAATAAAGCTCTTACAAAATCTGTTGATTGATTAGGAATATTCGAAGGGCCCTACCCGCATTGCCGTCGCAAAAGAATCAGGAAGCAAACGATAAGAATGCTACTAGCGTTGTAGAAATACACGTTGGTAGTGTATCAAGGGACGATTTTTCACTGCCAAGCGAGCAAAAGGAATCTGTCGAAGAAAGTATGGAGTTTGAAGACAGGGAAGTGGAAGGATCTTCCCAACAAACAAGTCCGTGCACGAGTGTTGCCCATGGACCCATTTATTCCCATCCAAATGCGTTGCACTGTGTGAAACAATCCATGCGTCAATTTCACACTAGCATAACTTTAAACGACGAGGATAAGAAATCCGCACCGTACGAAGTTTTGCTCGAGGATTTGCATCGCACCCGCCAACAATTGATCGACCTACAAAAGCTGGTACGTTTTTTCGTTTCTGTGTTACTGGATTTCTAAACTTTAAAAGGGTTAAAGTTTCTCGTGGATTTGAAGAGCATGTGGTATATGGCGTGCTAAAAATGAAACACATGAGTATAGGCTTTCTATGCTTAGATATGGGTCAGTGGATTTGGTTCTTTATTTTGACCGAAACCCGTAGGCAGTAATTACTTTACGTGTAGTAAGCTCGCTGGCCAGAAAATCCCATACATAAAAATTGTGCACTTTCTACCACAACTGTCGCCTAAAATGGGATACACTTCCCCGTAGGTCACGAACGAAGCGTAGTAGTAACACATGTAAGGCGGGGTATTCATTTACAGTGATACACTTGTGGCTGATTAGTCCAAGCTGTCAGTTTGTGCTTGTTTTATAGTGAAACGAGGAAACCACAAAATCGGTTCATTCCTTCCGACTTTTTTTTTCTTTTTTTTTTGGGGGGGGGGAAGCCTACATGTAAAAAGTAGGTTAGGCTGGCACACTTGTCTTGCCTACAGATTTGGGGATTTCGCCAAGCCTTTGCGCTTCAGTCTTGATTCCAGTGCTTCACGGAGACGGTTTAGTGACTTGGCTACAAAAACTCGTGAAAATTAGTTCGTCAACTTCTTCGATTCTGTACTTCTATAACACCGTCCAAGGGACTTTGGGGAACCATTTGCAGGGTAGTGTTTTTACCCTTTCCAACGAATTACGCGGAACACAACGCATTTATTCAAATAAGGCAAGGTCATCGTACTCGCGTGTGCTTAGCATCCGTACGAGAGCACCATTTTCGGACCAATACTCTCCGCAAATCATAGAGTGAGATATAGCGATGCTCTGTTTCCCAATTGTTATCAATATTTTGCTCCTTTTTGGAATCGGAGGTAAACTAAAAACATTTGGAATAGTACTATTTCAAGAAAAAAAAAGAAACTAGATTAAACTCTTTTTAAACAATCGAAAAATTACCGTGTAACTCACTCCTACCCAAGGTGAAGCGTGCCTTGGCAGTTAAATCTTTTCAGCCAGTCTTTTATTTATTTATTTTTTTCAAGGTAAGTTAAAAAGCGTGTTTTTGTCTACAAAGTCAACGTTTTTCAGTGCACCATTAGCAGCCAGTAGACAGTGCGAAATACCGGAGATCGGAAAGAGGAAAACCCTGCTAGAGTCACACTAGCACACTAGCATAACAAATAGTGAAGCTCTTTAAGTATGAATAAACGTTAGGAAACGCTCAGCGTTCGTAAACAGATTTTTTCACGTCATTCACATGATCGCTTCAGTGGACGGAGACATGAGGATTGACGTGGGGGGCTAAACGTCTTCGCAAAGCTTTTCTAGCATTACTGGTCATTTTGTTAAACAAAGTGTGAGAAAAAAATTAGTCTGAGAAAACAAAGAATTCTCGAAAATACTAGAACTTTTTTGCTGCTCCCCTTTTTAACTCTAAGAAAGGACACGTTGTGTGTCGTCTCCGAATTCTAGGAATACCTTGTGACGTACTTATCTATAAGAGCCAAGATCAAGGAGTTGTATCCCGTAATTCGTGAAAGGTTTAAACGTTTATTTTGCATCCAAAGAATATTCTCATATTACACAACCTTCCTTCGCTGTCCTTTCTAACATTTTTTCACAATATCTGTTATTTCCGTAGCGTAGGTTGATTCCCAGAAAATTCAAATCTTGCCCAACAACCGGCAGATGCTCATTAGGAGCTCCTTACTGTGACTGTACTCTTCTGAACTTTATCGTGAATTCAGTTTCAGCTTCTTGACACCGAACATTCGAACGTGGGAAGACTCGAACTTCCCGGGTTGCGTCCTGGCTTCTATGGGTGTTTGTGAAGGCATCTGGAAGCTAAAGTTCAAGGTGTCCCTGGCTTAGTTGTCGATTCCTTCTTCAGTTGTGAGAGATTATCTCAGCTGGCCTTTTCCTTATGGTGTGTGGCTGCGTGATTCTGCATAGTAAGAGTTCCCGCTTCGCCTTTTCGCCTTAAGGCTTGAGCACCTGTGGATCAAGTGATAGTCTATGCTTGTTGGCTGAGACTGCACCCAGGTCTGTGTTCACTTGGTTTCACTGTGACTGGGTATTTTAAAGCTTGTAAAGAACAGACATGAAGTGGCCTTCCAAGGGAATGGGACGGCGGCGAGATAAGGTGAGAAGTGAAACTATTTCCGTATTCTTAGTTGCGTGTTATGTGTGTAAAAAAAGGCTAACAAGGACTGTAATATTACTGAATCGTTCGCTTGAAACATAAGTTGCTCACTCCATTTTGCAAGTTAAAGGAAATTCGTGTCTGAAGGCGATTTAATTGTATGGCTAAGAAGTTTGCTCTCGTGTGAGATTGATCGTGAAGTGAATCAGAGATGGAGAGCGAAACTTAACTGACGTCAAACAACGGTCATTAGGCTAGTAACGTAGTGCTCGACACCTACGTTGCTACATTAGAGAAAAAGAGGCAATCTATTGAAGATTTCTAACTGTTAAGACGTTTTTAATAGTTGCAGTCTACAATTAGTCTACGCATGCTTTCCATAACTTTAAGGTGCTAAAATAGAGTATTGGTAAAATAGGTATAGATGGTACTCGCTATTCTGTTTCTTAATTTATTCCTTAATTTTAGTTTACAGCTGTAGACGATTTATTTCGTTTTTACAACATAAAAGGGCGGCAAGTCCTAACTGGGAAAGAAAACTCAGATTTCACGATGAAATAGTTGAACACGGATGTAGCGTACCCGAACGCAGGAACAATCGCTTATAAGGGAACACTGCTCAGACCGGTTGTCGGAAAACTGCAGTGAATTTCTGTATAAACATAACTCAGATGCAAGAAAATTTTCTTCTGGCTTTTGGCATGTCATATATCCGGGACCGACTGTACGGGTATTATGTTCCAGGCGTTTTGTTTGGCAGGCTTACAAAATTTGTGCGCAACTTCGTGGGGGAAAAAAAATGCAAAAATCGCCTTTTTCCGGAAAAGTTTAGCTTTGGTCTATACATTATATTTTGTGGAGTTGAGCGTTATTGCGTATCTAAAATAAATGCACCATATATTCGCTAAAAGTCATACATTAACAATAATAAAAAGGAGACTTTTTATATGGTTTATGTGTAGCATATTTAGTATACGACTTGCACGGTAAGTTTTAATTTTAAAATACCAGTAAAGTAGCGCAGTAAGGTTAGTCTTCTTACGGTTGGAATACTTCTGATCATGATTAGCTGAGAAATTCTTTTTTAAAGCACGGTCAGAACGTACCAAGTGTATCAAAATCTTCCCGCTATTCACCGAAATTTTCAACAAAAAACAACTACAGCTTGAAATTCACGATGAAAAACTCGCGGGCAAGTATTCAGTTTCAAGTGAAATGTGTGAACTAAAATCGCTTTGGTATATTTATTTCAAAAATAAATACAAAAAATTACAGTTAACTTAGATCCGCTATTGCTCACCGTTCGAAACTTGCGAAAAATTCTCGAGATTGACTTAAGTTGCACGGCAAAAAAGTAATAATAATAATAATAAAATAAAAAATGTGAACTGAACTTATATCGCGCTTTGAAATTTCCGTAGTTGTCCCAGCCACTTTTATAAACTATTTTTTTATCTATTTTAGTCTAGTGAATTTTAAATATTTAAGGAACTTAACTTTTATATTCTTTTACGCTGTCTTGGATTGTTTTCCAACTTGAACCGTGTTAGAGCTTTCTTACCCTAAAGCAGGAAGGAAGTGTTCTGTTTAGCTGGACTTTCTCCGCGCTTTCAGATATCAGTTAGAAACCTGTCCGCCACTTGTGTTTTTGTAAATCTTATTACTTTGACTAAAATAAGAAACAATTTTCCTTTTCTGTTCAAGTAAGGAGTCTTCTTATGAGAATGTGGCTGCCCTTTTTTATGCGAACGTTACTTCCTGCGTTGAGCTCATTTCGTGCTTATAGAACAACAGCGCTTTTTTGTGTATTCATACGAGGTCTTAACATTGACTCTTGTGACAATGCCATTTCGAAACCTTTTAACGAAGCGTGATGGGAACTAAGCATCTTTCCCAAGGCGAAATAAGCAAGTACATTGGATAACAAAAGCGTAACCTAACATTATTATGGTCTGATACTTATCTGTGCACAATGGTCCGTTACTTACATGGGATAACTCATTCTCTACATTTCCGCATCACTCAGAATTTCGGAGTTTCTGCTGTTCTTTAAATTTGTATTACCTTAGATTTCGCAGAAACGAATCACTTTAAAAAAGTGAAGTGTTTAAGAAATGGAACATAAGTTTTATCATTGAAAATTTGGAATAAATACGTGGTTGTTGCACAGATTAACAGCTTTTAAACGACTGAAACTTTAGAAAATTTGTCTTTACAGATCTTTCGTATCAACATGTATATTCTGTTTATTCTATGTGATCCCTCCCTGGAGGTGCTCATTTCAAAACCCTTTCATTATTTTACTTTTCTCACCGTTTATTACCTGGCAACATGATGAAGCCCTTTTCCTTTCTCCTCTTAACATGTGGGTTGCGGCCCTTTGCTTTCATAGCGTGTTATGAGGCAGGAAATGGGATATTTTAGTGTAATTTAAGACATTCCGAAACATGCCAAGACGCCTGAGGTGACCGCCTGACCAACATACAGCGTGGGTGTTGGTTGTCTCCTAAATAAACGCGCTTGAAAAATGTAGGCCTAGTAACCTGCATTTCAGACATACGCACTATACATTGTCCATTTCTTTTACCCATAGAAAAGCTCTCATAAACGCTCACTTTCAAGTTCTTTGAAATTTCCTGACACAGAAAAGTATAAGGAACCTAAAAAGAAGACAGACTTTCGCTCAGTAAAGGCGGAGTTCTGACAGTGTTACCATTGTCTCGCTTTTGCGGCATCGGTGTTACTTATAACTTCATTTTGAGAAACAAAAAGGTGTCACGGACCATTAACTGTAGCCTCCGGAGGCTTAATAATACCAGAGTGACCAGATACTTTCACGTCATGATTTTTTTTGTCACTTGTGTAATAGTTGTATCGACTGAGATTGTTCAGTAAGATGGAGGCGTGGTCCATCACAATTTCCATGAGTGCAGTTAGTGCATGGGCTAAACTCTATTATAAAATTACACTACTTAAACAAACGAGGAAATACTTGGTTTTTTATTTATTTATTTATTTTATTTTATTTTTATTTATTTTTCTTATGTTATTATTTTTATGTTCTTTTGTTTCAGTCGTATCATAGCATCGCTGACGTAAAACTGCTTTAGAAAACGATTGTCTTTGCTTTGTATTTATTTTTATTAATTTTTTTAGCTTATATTGCAATTAGAAGTTTTATTGGAACATTTGAATGTTTATTAGACTGCAATAAATGCGAAAAAAGGAAAGTGGCCACATCAGAATTATATTAATTTCTCATGCAACCCGAGGTCTTTCCCACGAAGCGTTTCCGCGACTAATTTGCGTTACTTGCAGTAAGGGTTTTTTAATAACCCCACGATACCTATAGTTCGCGAACTATATTTTGTTTCAATCACCTCTCCTTACAGTCTACCCTCTTTTACTTTACACTTCATTGATACAGACGAATTACGCTATAAAACTGATACATTCGAAACTTAAAAAAAAAAATAATAAAAAAGGCAGAACTTTACATTATTATGCGAATTAGAACAAAAGGTTAATAATAGGAGAGCTAGAGGTGAAAGTCAGCCTAATTTGTTAATGTACTCTTTACGAGTAGCTCTACCAAGGCTGAAGACCTCGCTAGTATACAGTACACGTTTGAGTTTTACATGAAATATACATCGTATTTTGGAGACCGTCGGCATTAACAAGTGGCAATTTTGACCATATTTTGAGAAATTCCTTAGTAGAAAGTGAACAACACAAGTTCAATACACACATAAATACATTTTCGAAACCACAGTTCCTATTACTGGGGTCGTGATTTCTCAAAACATCACGGCTAGGTTTGAAATTTCATGAGGTGTTTGTTTCACCTCGTATTAAACTTTCTTTAGCCATCGTGCCAATTATTGGGTATTCATTAGAACTTGGGTTTCTACATTTTTATTTGCGATAGCTAAATAGCCACTCAGGGCTTTCTCTCCGAGCTTTTACTAGTTGAAGATGAAAGGGAATTAATTGTGTGCTTTGTTTGTAAATTGAAACAGAAAGCCCTATGACTCTTTCAGCTTTCGTCCCAAGTATTCAGCTATTATGTAATTGTGTCGGGAACGTGTCGAAAGGGGTTTCACGAAATTTGCTTTCAGAGCTCTTTCAAGAGTGTTTCTTGTATTGTTTATTGCAGTTGCTGAATTCCGTGGAAGTTGAAAGACCTAAAGAAAGTCGTGGAACATGCACAGTGTCAGAAGAAGCGGTTTTTGCGGTGCTCCAGTCTCGTTTGCAAAATGTGGACAAGAGATGCAACGCCTTGCAGAACGAATTTCATAAAGCTAAAGAGGTAACCTGAAAAACTGTAGAATGAAAATATTAGAACTGGGTTCTATTATTTAGGAGTGCATGAATATGGAAGGAAACCAATCAGCGTTGGCGGTCATATTAAATGAGCAAGAAGTCGCAATGGCCCAAATACACCAGGAGCTGTTGGCTTGCACTGTGCAAAACCAGAATTTAATCAGAGAAAAGGTAATTTGTTGTATAATCATTCATATACGTTTGTATGTCGTTTCTAATTGCATGTTTTCGTGAATATTTAATTCTTTTCCACTTTCATACAGATCGAGCTTCAGCGGAAACTGGAAGAAAAGGATCGTCAGATCGCAGACCTGAAAAGGCAATTAGGAGTCAAGGACCGACTCGTGCAAAATCACAAAATTACGTCGGATGATGCTACCCGGTCCTTACAAAGGCCTGTAATGGATCGCACATATGGAAGTTCTCAGAGTGCCACTCGCTACCACCAAAACCGGGAAGAATTACAAGTAGCTCGCGAAGCCTTATCTTCGTTAAGGACCAATTTTAAGTATGAAAGAATAGACAGAGCTGCGTACCAGATGTAGTTATATCTAATAAGTACTGTTTAGGAGCCAGGATCCTAATCACCACACATTAGATACATTAGAACAGTGTATCGCAGTAATGCTTGAGCGGGTTGAAATCCATCCCGAAGAATCGGCAATTTGCGAAAGCCATTTTCAGTCGCAAAGTGGTTACGGAAGAATAGGAAGCGGTGTGTATCAAGGTAAGGTTTTATGGTGGATCAAATCAAGGTTCATAAAATCCTGGATAGGGGCCAACGAAGTACTGGTTACGAAAGTGGTGTATTATACCGACCGAACCGTCACGCCGTTTATGTCAGTTGTACCACGGCGTTTGGGTGACATTACCTTGCGGGATTTCAAAATGGTCTTTGACAGACCCGGTTTTTACCGATACTATTTTAAAGCTCCTGATCCAGAATACGGATTCTTAAAAGAAGAGGTATGAATGTACAAAGCCGCCTTCTTTTAAAAGAGTAATAGAAAAATAAAGTATTTATGTTCTTATAGATTGTAAACGATGATGCCATCCTACCTGGTTTTGAAGGAAAGATCATCGCTTGGGTTGAAGAAGACCATAGTGTATATTCTTAAGCAAGCGAGTAATTCTGTCTGTTTGGGTTTCTAACCTATTGTTGCATCGGAAATTTTAATCATGATAAATTGTAATAATACATTTTGTTAAGTACAAATTGAGTGCCTTGGATTTCGAAACCTGCCGCGACTATGCTTTGGCTTCACACAGAGGAGTAGTCAGAAACGGTTAACTGCGAAAAGTGATTCCGGTCCTACGCGCGGTCATGATTAGAATCGAACCACAAAAATAGGTTTTATTGCGTCCTGAAAGAATTATGGCCACGTACTGAGTCGTTTTTAAGACACCAAGTCAGCACACTTACGACACGGAGAAAGTTCCCTACGTCTTTCGCGGAAACCGTGTAGGTAATAGCTGCTTTGCGAACCATGTCAGCGGAAACTTTGGTACCGGTTTCAAATAAAGAGATTTGGACGCAGTGAAAACCCGTCATGTTCGCGAACGATTCCTGAGTGTGTAATAATAGCAGTCACACGATTTTTTCATACGAATTCGAAAACCTAGTAGGCGTGAAAAAGTGCAATAATAAGAATAAGAACTGACTAAACTGAGACAATTATCATAGCTTTTTCAAGTGAAAAAATTGTAATATTTCTTTAAAAAAAAAAAATACAGGAAACTTGCGAATCAAAACGGTAATGGATCATGTATTCCAGGTCTTTATTTTGTTGGGTTTTGTCCCGAAATTCCTACCATTCGGACAATACTGCGGGTACTATTTTGGCACCGGAAGACAAATGTTCGACGACAAACCACCATATTATTTTTGTCCGTGTAATGGTCTACAATCATAAACTGAGAATAGTCTGAGAACTTTACTATTTGTTATTAATTTAAATTTTAGTAGATATTATTCTGAGGTTTTTATTCATGCATAAAGAAAAGTCGACTGCTTTGATCAAACCGATTTTTCTCGGGGCTTTAATTAAAAACGGCCCATGTGTTGTACAGACCATCGCTAGGTGGCTGTTGGATCACTGTTTCTGCTCATATTTGTGAACGTACAGAAAGCGTGGTTTTAAAGCGGCTTTGTGTTGTTGTCGAAATTCAATTTCTTTAAGTTAATTTTGTACGTGAAACTTAAACATGGGAGAAGTACCAGGAGTACAGTCAACCGCTAAAGCAGCCAGCAATGTGACTGTTGAACAGATAAATGCCGACAGAATATCCCATGAGGTTATTATTGTTATTTTCTTTTCACATTTCTTACTGAATATTTTCACGAACAGATTTTTTTCTCCAAAAAACGTTATATTAACTCAGATCGCTTTTCATTAGCCCCGCGTTCAGGAAAGCTCTTGACTTACGTTAAATATCTGTAGTCACAAGTGTGCGTTATCTAGCAAATAGCCAACCAAAGTTATCTCAGTACATTATAAGGTTTTAGTATCCAATATTAACACAAAATTGTCATTAATGGTTCCCTTATAATATTCAATAAACTAACTGTAAAGTGCCACCTTCACGTTTTGTGTAGTATCCTGACGTATTTTAATGTTCTTGCCAACGCACCTTGTGCGTATTTACTGTGTTTTTATTTGGCTCGTGTGTTTTAGTACATCATTGCAAACGATAATGTATATTTTTTTATGTGTGTGCGCTAAAACAGTTGGCAAAAAAGTATTGGGCTCCACAAGCTTCCGGAAAGTATGCTGATTTCGAACCGAAAGTAATAGAAGATGTCTACACAGACGAAATTAAAGCCTCAAAGTATGTTCACCACTCATAAAAAAAAAATAGTTCGCTTTATCTTTATTTCACTTTTTGAGGTTTGCTGTGCGTCGCATTATGATGCTTGAATTCAGCCAGTACTTGGAAAATTACCTGTGGCCACATTACCGACCAGGAATGTCTTCAATAGCTCATATTTTATCCATTGTCATTATGGTCAATGAAAAATTCAGAGAACGCGTTTCTGCCTGGCAGGTATGTCTCCAACCCACTGTTATACTCTTTTTTGCTAATCTAATCTTCGTTTGGTCTTCAACAGGTGTTCCGCAAGTTACCTGAACACTTTCCTGAGTTTTTCCGCAAATTGATGGAGCTGAGTTTGTTAGAAGACTCCAGCCTATCTTTTCGCGAACAAACTGCGATCCTCGTCTTTCTAAATCACTGCTTCAACAGTCTGGAAGTCGACTTAATTCGTGAACAAGTGCAGCAACTTGTGTCTTTGCCCATGTGGGTCTGTCTCCCTGAGGTATATTTGCTTTTTAACTTTTTAATTATTTTATGCTTTGTTTTATAAACAATCTAACTGAGTGCAATGTAGGGACGAAGAGAGCTTGAACTTGGTAAAGCTCCGAAATGGAAGAAATTTTGGAAAGCGATTATGAAGAAAGACACCAAAGAAGACGAAAGCACTCGTATACGTCTAGACTTTGAGAGGCGTTTCCTGCACCGTTTAATTCTCAAGTTCTTCAGCGTCCTTAATTCCATTCCTAAAGAAGGTAGGCATTTCTTTTACGTTAACGTACTACTAAATTATCGCTGGTTTAGGTGACATCGACATTGAAACGGTGCATTACTCGGAGCGCTTTTTGGAATTGATGATCGATCTGGAAGCTTTGCTACCAACCCGCCGCTTTTTCAACACAGTATTAGACCAAAGTCATCTCATCACTGTTTGCAGTTTATCGGACCTGAAACAGCGTCCGGAAGGACATCTTTTCAGTCAGGTATTTGTAAAACTCTGTTCTTTTAAGTTCTCTCAAATTTCGCTCAGTATGAAGTCAATCTTGTATTTCATCAACCAATCTCATAAAAAATCGAGTAGTTTAGACTTAGCAGGAATTGGTAGGCAGTACACTCCGTTAGATGCCGGTTTCCCGGCTAATATTAATTAATTCTTCACCCCAGTAACCGTTATTAGACGGAGGCTTACTTTGGCAACAAGAGCATTGATTTTTCAACAAGTGAAGCACTTCTTTGTGTCGCAATAACATCCAAATGAGCACAGGAGCGACGCAACAATCCAAAGTTATCGAGATACAAATGAGCACTTGATACTGGGACCAGGCTAAGCTTTCGAAGAACCAGACTATTGAAACCGTGACGGCAGTCCGTAAAAAGGCACTGTAACTAAAACAGCCGAGAAAATGACAATTAACCGCAGTCAACCATTGGAAGAAATTTAAAATCAAACATACAAGGCTTTGTTCCTGTGGTACGAGCGTCCGTACGCGTTCAGGTATCTTAGCGTGTTGCGAGTACTAACGTAGAAGTAGACGTTACAAAGCAGTAATGCCGCTGAAGCAGTGCAAAGCACGGCCATACCTAGCCAACCTATTACGAAACACGGAATCATTCTCGCGATCAGACTGCAGTCAGGACGATGCTTACCTATCCTGTACCAAGAAAAGGGCGTATGGGGCGAATAAGTCGAATGATCGAGCAACAAGTGCACCAGAACCGCAAAAAGCACGGTGAAGATTGCCCCTCCCCAAGCATACATGGAATAGTAAACAAATCGTTTCGTTTCAGGGCGGGTTAACTCGACTCGTGGATTCCTATTTTAACAATAGTCTGTAGATTTCGAAAACCGTAGTTAAAGTTTACCTCGTAGCCTTCCACGCCCTGTGACCCATGGCGTTGACCCAGAAATGGGCAGCGAGGTCAAACGCATGTAAGCAGCATTCTAAGAAATTTATTCATTAATTCCGTGTCATTCGTACTGCAGAATTAGGACACGTACCTAGTATCAGCAGATTAATCCTAGGGCTAGTATCATCCAAAACTAGAATCAGCTTGCAAACGAAGTTGCACAAGCAAGCCAGCAGCAAACTGATGGTCATACAGCCTTGCAGATCGCGAAGCTCACGAATGCTAGCTAGAACAATACTAGTCGTGGCATATAAAACGATACCTAGCCCTAAGCCGATAGGGTAGATGAAAGAAACCAAAAACTCGAAGAAATCTCCCCCAGTTGGGCTTCCAGGTTCGCAGAGAACCCCGTAGAAGGAGTTCTCGGGTGGTTCGTAGTTTGAGTCTCGGATACCATGGGAATTCCTACCCGTGTGGAGAATGACGCGATCGACACAGTACTCTTGTGGGGTATAGTCGTAATGTAAAATGCTTTGGCCCGTAGCTGGGTCAATGACGAGGTGCCGTAATAATCCGTCACTTCCGATCAAGTGAAAACCATCGTGCGATCCTTCGTAGGCGTACACAGGCCATGAACGAACCTGTTTAATTTATAAATCATTTAGTACATTTATTTTAATTGCAAAAAAATACAGTTCTTGCATATTGAATTACTTTAAGTTCATTTTATTTGCCTAGTTTAATGTTCTGCATGTGTTACAATATTTAGTACTTTTATTTTGTGTGTTTTTTAATTATACTTGTTTACTTATAGTATATTTATTTATTTATTTTAAGTTCATTTTAGTTATATGTTAGTTTTTAAGTACCGGTCCACATGTTGGAGCGCCGTAGATAGGTTGCACGCACAAATCGGGGCCGTTTTTTAAGCAAAATTGGCCAGTAACGTTGACCTCAGCGTCGGTCAAGCTTTTAGTTTCAATGCCACTCTCGTAGTAAGCAAATTCGTGGGTTTCACCGTTGTCCAGGACCACATTTGGCAGCCAATATAGAGATGCATTATGGGATTGGCATTGAGGTAGAATGGTGATGGGAGTTTCGACCATGACTTGCCCAGGTGGACAACATTTCCGCACTTGTATCAGTTGATCTCCCGGCAGCTTTTGGCTCGAATGAATAGCAATAAAATTAGACAGCACAATTAAAATGAGTAGTAAACGAGTCACTCGTGTCAACCCAGTCCAAGTCTTCATCATGATAGCATCACAGTTCCGTCACTCTTCCGGCAGAAAAAGGATCTCTCGATTAGCAAATAACGTAATAGAGCTGTAACTACATTCCAGTGTCACAAACAACCTTGGTATCTAAGGAGAGAGAACTAATTTGTGCTGGTGTGTTCGCAAAGCTCAGACAGTCGTAAAATCACAGGCAAAGAGTACAGTATGGTTGCAAGGAATGAATTACAACATGGAACTTCCGTCTTTTGTTATTTCACTCAAAAACGCCAAGCCGAACTTTGGTCAGGGAAAAATAAAAGTAAAGAACTAAATAGTCACGAAAACGCGTGTTTACATTTAGTGGACCTGGCTTGTAGCTGTCTAGTCGCTGCACTTGAAATGTTCGCTTTTGAAAAAGAGTCGTGTCGTTCCGCAGTCCCAGCCCTTGTGCTTCCTCGCTGTAGGGCATTGGTGTTTGCATGCCGTCACACCTGGGGTTGGTTTCCAAAGCAGATGCCTGAGGGCTGGTAAGGTACAACCGTGGGCGCCATAGAAATAATGATGGGCGCAAAATAAAATAAAAAAGACACGGCAGGAATTCGATGAGGTGTTCTGGGGAAGCATTACTCATTATCACAATACAAAGTGTTACCACATGCCCTTCAACTGATCATGATTTCATATTTGCAAAAAGAACGGCTTTTAGTAAATGTTAGAGGATTCATTATTTCATTTGTTAACGTCAGTGTGTTGATAATATTTTAAGATAAAATGTAGATTTCACCGAGCACCAATGTGTTATTTGTTTTTGTCGTAATTAGCATCAATATTACTGTAGTAAAACCTTCCTTAGCTTTTTTTATTCGGTCTTTTTTTTTTTCTTAACAGTCTGTTTTCTGCTGCCTTCTTCTGTAGTCATGTGTGATGAGTGAACTTATTGTGTGAATGGAAATATGTATGTATGCTCAGTGTAAGCAAGCGGCGAGCAAATGTTCTTAAAGATTGTAAGTGGGAAAAAAAGAATACGCAATGCTTGAAGGCAGGTTCGTGATTCACTAGATAATAAAGCTTGAAAGTTAACAAAAGGCGCTTTAAAAGGTTTTTAGATGCGCGTTTGTTCATAGTTACTTGAAATTAATCTTTACCATAACTATTTCGTACGTGTAATCCAATTAACCAGCCTTTCCACTATCTACCATACTATATATTTACCATTCTGACTAGTCTCATTGAGAACGGATAATAGAGCTTCTATAATTTTTACTACGTGTCATTGTAAATTTATTACAGTAAAATCTCGTTATAACGAACTCTTCAGGCAGGCCGTAGCCAGGGGGACGTTCGGGGGATTAACCCCACCCACCCATCAGAAATTTTGATTTCATAATGGGGAGCATAGGCGAAACCGAAGTGTCCAATAAAGTTGCTTGTTCCCCCCCCCCCCCCCTTCCAAACCAAATTCATGGCTGCGGGCCTGTCTTCAGGACCGGAAAAACCCTTCGGTTATTCTAAAAGTTCGTTATGTCGGACGTTTTCTTTACATTTGCATTACCGAGACCTTATAAACCGTCCATTATAGGCCAAAATTGTGTTATAATAGTTTGTTATAACGAGATTCTACTGTATAGTGTCTTTATTTATTTTTTTATTTTTATTTTATTTTATTTTTTTATTTATTTTTTTCTGTCCTGTTCCTTTTTTTACGTTTGTGCTGTTTTCAATAATCGAGCTCTTGTCTTCGTTTGTACACAGCTTTTGGACATGTTAAAATTCTATGCGCGGTTTGAGATTAGCGATCAAACCGGTGATCCGCTTACAGAATTGGAGATGATGCGATTGCATTACGACCAGATTACAAGCCTTCAGAAAGCTGCGTTCGTTAAGTTTCCCGATTTGAAAAAGTTTGCCTTGGCCAATGTTGCTAGCGTTAACACCCGAGAAGCTTTGTTCAAGCATTTTAATCCGTTAAGGTAATACGTTTTTCTGGTAAATAATAATAACGAAATATTAAAAATCAAAAAATTTTTAAGTACGGAAAAACTCCAAGAAATTGCAGCTTACTTGAAGCTGTTGCCTCCCCCCGAAAATGAAAGCGAGATTTTTAAACGAGACTTCATCGTGGAGCTGCTGGTAAGTGTCATGTTTCACTTCCTGAATGTCTTTAACATGGTGTGGTGTTTTAGGTGTCCCGGCATGAAAGACATTCGTCGCAGATGGAACTGCTCAATGAAATGCCTCTCTATCCCACAGAAGATATTATTTGGAATGAAAACGTAGTTCCAAGCGAATATTACTCTGGGGAAGGATGTCTAGCCCTGCCAAAATTAAATTTGCAGTTTCTCACCATTCATGACTACCTACTTCGGAATTTTAACCTTTTCCGTCTCGAGTCTACGTGTAAGCCCAAACAACACCGATCCATTGCTTTATAATAATTATATTTTAAAAAAAATAGATGAAATTCGCCAAGATATCGAAGATTCGGGCTTTAGAATCAAACCCTGGCGGACTGAAATGGAAGGTGTAACTTTCGGTGGCTGGGCGAGAATGGCGTTGCCGGTCGTCGATTTTACAGTCGTTGAAGTCGGCAAACCGAACTTGGGAGAAAAGCAACCATCACGCGTACGAGCTGACGTGGCAGTGTTAGTGAGCGTCAGGGGTGATGTCAAGCAAGAATGGGAAAGCTTACGCAAGCATGATGCCTGCTTTTTGCTGACTTTTAGACCTCAAGCACCAGTTGGTATGTCATTCACCAATGCGTTTATTTCACGTTGTATATAAATTGCTTTTTTGCGTAGGGACGCAGTATAGCTTCCATGCTCCATTCGTTCCACAAGTCGGTCTGACTTATGTAAGAGGCTGCGAAATTGAAGGCATTTTGGATGAAACTGGTCGTGTTATTGATGAAGGCATGGAGCCTAAACCTAGATTGCCCCCCGGCGACAAAAGAACGTACCGTGTGTGGTTGGACCCCAACCAGTATCGTTTTGATATGGAACGCCTCGCAGAAGGAGAAGAAGTATTGTTTTAGTATTTGTGTATCATGTTATTTACTCGTATAACCGAATTTATTTAGGACGTTTATGCCAGCTTTAACGTTCTTATGAGAAGAAGACCGAAGGAGAATAATTTCAAAGCCGTTCTGGAAACCATTCGCGATTTGATGAATACTGACTGTGTTGTACCCGACTGGCTTCATGATATCATACTGGGTTATGGTGATCCAGGGGCAGCGCATTACTCAAAGTAACGGTGATTCGTCGTCCTGGGTACGACATTTATTAAATACGTTTTATATTCCAGGATGGCAAACGAGATACCGACCATGGATTTTTACGACACCTTCCTCAACGTGGATCATTTGAAAGAAAGCTTTCCGGATGCAAAATTTCAGTTTAGTACAGATGACGAATCGAAACTCGTCCCGCCTTTCAAGTACTAACTGATTTAATAAAGTGTTTGTGTTTTATTAATTGTTTACAATCAGGTTGACGTTCGATAATGTGGTGAAAAAGAAGAAAGGTGAACAGCCACAGGAAGCGGAAGGTACAATTCATGTGCAACCTTATTTGATACCCAACCGAGGTCCTTACCCATTTAACGAACCTAAACGGTATTACGCCCTGTTTAATGTTTATTATTGTACTAAATGTGTTTTGTTATTATTCTAGTAATACAGTGCATTTCACACGTACCCAAGTTGAAGCCATTCGCTCTGGAATGCAGCCTGGCTTAACGTTAGTAGTTGGTCCTCCTGGCACGGGTAAAACGGACGTAGCAGTGCAGATCATTGCTAACCTGTATCATAACTGGCCCGAACAGCGCACACTGATTGTCACGCATTCAAATATGGCCCTTAATGCTCTTTTCGAAAAGATTATGGCATTAGATGTCGATGAACGACATTTACTGCGTCTTGGTCACGGTGAAGAAGCCTTAGAAACCGAAAAAGATTTCAGCAGGTGAACTTTTTTTAATATTTGCCGTTTTTCGCCTAAGTCAGTGGCTAAATAAACTAATTGTATGTTCTTAGATACGGACGTGTTAATTACGTTTTAGCGAAACGTCTTGAACTTCTAACCGAGGTAGAAAGACTGCAAACGAGTTTGGATGTTCCAGGCGACATGTCATACACATGTGAAACGGCAGGTCACTTTTATAAACTGCACGTTCTTTCGCGGTGGGAGGAGTTCTTAGCCAGAGTCAAGTACTCAGGAAAGGTGAGCGTGGTATTATAGGTAATGGTGGACTTTGATCTAAGATTTGAATCTGATGACGTAGGTTCCCGTTGAAGAAATCGAGCAGCACTTTCCTTTCACGAAGTTTTTTGAAAACGCTCCACAACCAGTGTTTAAAGGCAATACATATGAAGAGGACTTTGATATAGCACAAGGATGCTTTAGGTAACATTTGCTTACCTAAAGTGCTAGGAGATTAATACATTATTATATGTTGTTTGTGTAGGTACATCCGCAGAATTTTCACACAGTTAGAGGAATTCAGGGCGTTTGAGCAATTGCGGAGTGGCTTGGATCGTACTCGTTACCTTTTGGTGCACGAAGCCAAGATTATCGCCATGACCTGTACGCACGCTGCCTTAAAACGTCGTGAGCTTGTCGAGTTAGGTTTTAAGTACGACAACATCCTCATGGAAGAAGCGGCCCAGATTTTAGAAATCGAAACCTTCATTCCTTTACTGTTACAAACGCCCCAGGACGGTTTCAACCGCTTAAAACGATGGATTATGATTGGTGACCATCATCAGTTACCTCCAGTCGTCAAAAACATGGCGTTCCAAAAGTTTTCAAACATGGAACAGAGCCTATTCACCCGTTTCGTCCGATTGGGAGTACCCACCGTCGATTTGGATGCCCAAGGTCGTGCACGACCAAGGTTTGTCTGTTAATTTTAAGTAATTAATGCATAGCTAATTTCTCTTATGTGTGAATAGCTTATGTTCTTTGTACCAATGGAGGTACAAGAAACTTGGTAACCTTCCCAACGTACTTAAGATGCCCGAGTACGCGTACTCCAATGCTGGGTTCGCTTACGATTTCCAGCTGATCAACGTCAGTGATTTTAATGGCGTTGGAGAATCGGAGCCGAGTCCTTATTTCTACCAAGTATGAAAACTCGCTTAGAAACAGCTCAGTTTTTTCTAAATAAATTTTGCTTTCTTTACAAAAGAATTTAGGCGAAGCGGAGTACATAGTAGCCGTTTACATGTACATGCGTATATTGGGCTATCCAGCGGAGAAGATCTCAATTCTCACCACATATAACGGCCAAAAAGCCTTGATTAGAGACGTTGTCAATGCTCGCTGTGCATCACATCCCATGCTCGGTCGTCCGGCCAAGATTGACACGGTGGACAAGTATCAAGGTCAACAGAATGACTACGTTCTGTTATCCTTAGTACGTACGAAAACCGTCGGTCATTTGCGTGATGTCCGTCGTTTGGTTGTGGCCATGTCCCGTGCTCGATTAGGCCTTTACATTTTCGCCCGGGCTGATCTTTTTGCGAACTGTTTCGAACTTACTCCAGCATTCGAACGAGTAATTATTTTTAGGTTTTAGTCAGCTTAATTTTTTATTGACTTTTTGGTTAATAATTTGTGAACTTTTTCTTAAGTTGCTACAAAGACCAACTACGCTGCACCTGATCCCAGACGAGCAATATCCAACCCAGCGACCAGTTTCCAACCCTCCGTCTGGTTCACGTGTTATTGACGATGTTTCTGCCATGGCACATTTTGTCTATCAACTGTATCAAACAAAGTTGGAGCAGGTCAAGCAAGAAGAACAGGTTAGTGCAATTACTTTACGTCCTTTTAGAGTAAGACGGGCACAGTAGGTGGCGTAAGAACCTGATTATTGAATTTATAAAGCAGACATTCCGAATTCTAACTTCCCAAGTCTATAAGGCATGACTGCATGAGTTATGCTACGCCAAACAAATTGCTTGTGGAACTATAAATAATACCAAAGGTTCAATGCCTTACAGGTCCCGGAACCCATGCCTGTCGACGAGCCAATTGTGGCGGCCGACCAACAGAAATCTTTTGTCATTCAGGCTGATAGCAGTGATGAAGAAGAAGAAAAGAAAGGTAGCACTAACTGGATTGTTAACGAGGTTCAAGATAATTAATTTAGAATTGTGGTGGAAACTTGGTTATGTGTATCGCCCATGCGTGATGGCGCCGAGCTTTTTGTCGCTCGACGTCTCATTTTTTACCATATTATGTTCCGGAAAGAAAGAAATAGACATGCGACCTATTCTCAAGTGTAGAAATATCTTGCTATTGTAGTCATTTCTGTATTTGTTGATCTTTCAAGTATTTATCTATTTTCGTGTATTTATCAAGTATTTATCTCTTTAGTATTCACGCATAATTGTTAATTCGTTTATTAGTTTTTTCTGTATTTTTTTTTATTTGCATTCCCCTCTTTCAATTTCCAAAATTTGGAAATCCCGAAACTCGAGTACCGCGGTGTCGTAACGTATATATTCAGTAGAAACGGGTAATAATGTTCCGATGAGAGTAGATTGCAGTCTTCACAACTTTATGTTTTCAAATTCTGTTTTAAAGTCCTTTCTGTCTTATTTATTGCGGGACATTGGATCCCATCTTTAATTAATCGAGACCTTCATTAAGTCTGCAGCGGAAGGGCGGATTAGTTCGAGTGAAAAGAAGGCAAGATTTAGAATACCTGCTCCTATCTTCTTTATGTAGATTAGACGTTTAGGTGCAGCACACGACTTTTTTTTGCGGTTTGGCAGCTGTGCGCTACATCAGTGGCTGTTGTATTGGCAGTCTTGTTTTCCGCGATTTTCTTCCCGTGATTCTTTTTTTAATCATGGCGGTAATATTATTTGTGTTGGGGGAGCTGGGAGGAAAGGCGTTCTAGAAATGGGCTATATTATCATATTCGATTACAATATACGTCCAGCATTGTCAAGTAGCTTCTCTTGAAGACTTTTCGAACACGAAAACTTATTTATTGAGGTTAGTTTGATGAAGCTAAAATCGAGACTGAAACGCAGTGTAATGCGTGGATCTTTTTCATAAATACGACTTAGATGACAGTTACTCCAAAATGGCGTGTCCAGCGCTCTAGATTCTGTACTAGAAATTGTTATTAAGAAACTTTTAGTGTGGAACAACAAAGTCTATTTTTTAATTAATCAAAAATACAAGTTTTGAGCTCAGTTCTGCAAAATAGTAAAAGCATTTTTTGAAAATATCGTACTAAATTATCTCCCTTTACTAAGAACTTCACTAAAACAGTGATTTTCTCGACTTTTTAGCTGCATTTTCGATGTTTTCTACGCAAGCTTCAAATGTAATTGGCCATGAGCACTTAGGCTTATGGCGAATTTCATGGAAAGATTTTGCGGACGATTGTGCCTTAAACAACGCAATTGCTTGCAGAACCTTCTTGACTTTTTTATTATTATTATTTTTTATTTTATTTTATGTTTTTTTTTTTAATGGGATGAATGCTAAAAATTGAATATTGTATGTCGCTACATTCAGCGTCTCCCACAAGGCGTTTTAGGTCCACTGTGACTCTATCGCGAAATGTGTCCACCAGGTGGCACGGTGTAACCATTAAAGCAGTTTCGTTCTTTCGTGTGCCCTTGGCCGACGGCATTGAATGCAACAACTTCTGAGTCACTGTACGGAAAACGGAAAGTTTCACTAAACCTTTCCTATGCAAATTGTATTATATGGATCAAACTTAAATAGTCTGGTTAGCTATTTAGGTGAATTATAAAACGTTGCCTATTAACACCCGACGATATAAAGCGTAATGCTGCGCCTCTCGTAAGTCAGTGATCGACCTCCCCGTCATGAACTAAATGTCGTAGGCGGAGCTACGTTAATTAAAGAACGTTAGCTACGTTGATGGATGTCCGTTTTTACAAATAGCGTAGATCTATTATTCCGTCAGGCTGTTCTAAACTAATGATTATGCGGGTGCTTAAAAACAGTTTACCTTTGCTAAAGTATCCTTTATCCCTGCTGCTATATTTCATAGCTCCAGTTGGGCACTAAATACGGACATTTGAGCTTAATGGCCATTGTGCCGACTTAAATTACACTAAGATTTGCTTCCCGGTTTTGTAGTTTGAACGGGAAGCCCGATAGAAATCAAAAATCGTCGTTTCCTGGATATTGCACGCCAAGCGTCTTTGTTGTGTTAGCAAGGATTGTTTCTAGAAGTGCAGTCAAGCTAGTCTAAATTACATGGTAAGATGCGGTATTCGTAGAAAGGCGTGTAGCTGATGATTCTATACAGTAGTCAGAGATTCATAGTTATTACGGTGTATTAACTGCGGAAACCGTAGGTTAAAGTTCGGTGGGTTCTATTCAAGCGTGCAGATGTGCTTTGTACAGAGAAGAGGTGTGTACGTGGGCGAGTTCGACTGCATTAACACCTTCACACTGTCCTCGGTGACCCCGAACTTCCACGCTATAATATACAGAGGAACAATCAGCCTTAGGCTATGCTTTCTGGTAGATTTCTTGTTTTATTTTTATCCGCAATTCCTTTCAAATCTTGGTGACTTACTGAGATCTTTAGGTTTTGTAGAACTCAATACCAAGCAAGTAATAACCGAGTAGGATGTAACGGAAATGCCTCGCTGAGCGTAACGAAAGTGGCGACTGAATAAGTCTCACTCAGTAATCCTTTTCAGCCAAACAATAAATGGAATAATAGTGGGCAGACATTGGAGGAAATTGCTTGTCAACACGAGCGATATCGATGATACTGTCTAATAAGTGTTTTCTATAAACATTATTTCATTCCTTCACCATTCCGGTACCTGCTTTGATACCTGCAAATCACCGCATCGGACTCACCATTTTGTGTATTAAAATGCTGTATTTTGTATGTTGTACCTAGATCTTTTCTAATGTAAAATTTTTCGTTCTTGTGCTTTAGTAAACTTATTTGAATCTCTTCCATGATTTGGTTGGAATTAAAAGCCTGTAATCAAAGTAATTGTGCATGATTGACTGGAAGAAAATATGTCGAAATTTGAACTGAAGTGACTTGCATTTCTCTTGAATTTGCACAGGTTTGGAATATCTTGCACCGTGTATTGTTATCTTTCTTCGTAGTTAGAAACGACGTAGTTGGGTGTGAAACGAATTGGTGCAAAGAATATCCGTTTCTATTTTTCTCCTTTTTTTACTTCGTTTCTGAAAAGGGTTCACGACTTCTGGTGCATCCTGTAAAAGCAACTGAGAAGGCATTTTACCAGTGAAGGAAGTTTCTTAGGAAGTTTTATAAAAGCAGTACAGTAACCTGTTATCGTTCTCCTGTTTGATTATGGATAAAACCGTCAGAAGTTCTCCTCCCGTCCCACGTCTGAGCGAAAAATATGGTGCTCTCAAAAACTTTTCTCCAACTTCTTTTCCCGCTACGGTAATGCTAAGTTTAAAGTTTCGCATCAGCTTGATACATCTCTGATCCCAACCTGATCATCCGCATTATGAAGCATACAAACCAGTCGATGCGAGATGACGGAGGGATAATTAAGCTGTCCACACGACTCGATCGTGTCCATATTTTATCAGACCTCTCCATCTTCCACGGTTATCCTTTCCATTCATTTTTTCGGAGGAGAGTGTAACGAGTTGTTTCATCTCAAAGCTTTTTCTACCCTGGAATCTCCCAAGAAAACGCCTTCGCTATCATAGCGTCGTCTTCAATTAAAGAGAAATATGGCGTTGCATCTTGGCATCCAAATTGCAACAAAAAAAAACTTGTCAACTAAAAATTGTATGAATTTAATTTAATTTGAATACGATTTTCTTTAATAGACTTCAGTTGACTTGTCACAGAGTGACTTGTCGCCAGAAATGATCTTTGCTTTTTATGTGTGAGAACGTGCGATTGGCGTTTACGTGCACATAAATGGTATTGCCACCTAATATGAATCACATTGTACTTCAAGGAACGACTTTCTGCTGTGACAACTAAGGAATTAAAACATTATGTACACTCTTGTGGCAACGAGCTATACTCACGCGTCCTCATCAGTTAAAACATAAATAATGAAAGAAATAAAACGAAGTAATTGGCTAAAACTGATTTGCAAAAAAAAAAAAAAAAAAAAAAAAAAAAAAAAAAACTTGAATTGAACATACCTAGTTGAAAATGTACCCGGAATTTCGACATGATTGAACGTTATGTCGGAGAAACACGCAGTAAAATCTAGCTTATTCGTTTCCGTTCTCATACCGGTGCTCACGTAAGTGACAAGTTAATTGACAATACAAGCTCTTCTTAAAGGACAAAAGTCGTGATAACCGCAACACATGATTTCTTTTTTATTTTCAACTGGGTTTGACTTATTTATAAGGCGCTTTAATAGACTTGACATTCTTCATTCAGATACGATAATTCGAATTGATTTTTATTTATATAGGTTAAAATGCTCTCGAAAGAATTCATATTTGATTTATTCGCAGCCGGTTGTGAGAGCTCTGATTATGTTATATGTCATTATATTCCTTGATTTTAGCCTTATTTTTGTTAATAATTAATTGTATTCACTCGTAATGCCTAAGGAACTTAAAAGTTATTACAGCTGCGTGAATGCAATTAGACTTGAAATCATTAGCACAGTCATGCGAGTTTCCTCGTGTGTTGCCAGTAGACTACGGTAAAAATGTTTATTCGATTTTGTCAACTGCACAGAATGTCAACTCACTCACCGGTCACAACCGGTTGACAAAATGAGTGTTCTACTGTATGCATTTTAAACTGCTTTGAATTTATTGACTTGCAAAACAAGCACTTTATTACTTCTTCCGGCGTGAACTCTGTCCGTTCTCCTACAGACTTCCTTTTATAGACTTTGTGGGCTAATGACTTGTATTAGCGAATCCATATGCATCAATGAACCATAATTCCAAGTATATCATTACTCAGCTTTAATTTCATATGTTTAAGTAAACATTCATGCAAAATTACATTCGAGTCTACAGATCATACAATTCTACGTTACGCTTCTCATTACGTTTGTTCATTTCTGAATAGTGGGGAAATTTATTCGAACTGACATTACATTAGTTAACTTATATTTACCCTGAATTTGCTCAGGTATGAGCGTTGAGAACAACATACCTAAACAAATTTACCTAACATACGTGGTATAAAGCTGTTGCTTTTCCTAAATACCTAACTGCACGTCTATTAGATATTTCTGTGTAATTGACTTGTGTCACAATGAAACTATGCGTGTAACAAATTTTAAATACCTTGTAGACATTTTTTCAGTTTTTGGTTACTAAAGAACACGCAATAAGGCAAGCAGCCTTAGTTAAAAAAAAAAGAATAAACTGGGCAGCTTCTGCAGTAGTATAGAGGTAGCTACGGTACAATATCGAGTGTTTTTCTTTCTGGTTTCCTTCCATCAGGTAGGGCAATTGGACTGCTAACATGGAAAGCTACTTTTTTGGCCTGATTTGCATATGCAGATAAGCATCCAGCTCAGCTCAATGGTGGAAACAAACACCCAATCGTAATCTAGCTTTCGGTGTAGTTGGATGGTAATCGAAACGGGAAACCGGAATTCGAAGACTCTCAACAAAAACCGTCGTCAGCTTCCAGCTTCACACACAAGAACGTCAGTACTAATTCGAGTTGGTTTTGCAGAGAGTCAGCTTTTCTTGATAAATGTAATTCGGGTGAAAGAGGTGAAGAGAGAAGGGAGCGCGCACCTGAACATTTCGAATATTCCAATAGAAAAAAAGCAAGATTCGCCTGAGCTTTCTACTCATTCGCCGTGTTTGTTCTGCTATGTAACAGTTAGCGGAGATTCCTCAAGGTGGTTCGAAGTTGCGGTTCCCTTGCTGTTACCGAACTATTTTAATTGGGTGCTTAGTTAGTTAGGTCGAAAACTGTCTGGAATGAAGCGCATAACAAAAACTTCGCCTATTTGAAAAGTCTGCTAAAACATCCCAGTTCCCACACAGTGTTTACGCAAAGGAACAATGACGATGGCTTTACCTATAAAAGCATTGGCAATTGCTCACAAAGCTCCCACGCTTTTTGCATACTTTTTCCTCGAAGAATTAGTCAGCTAATCCGTCACACGTTTTCCTAGCCCCCAAAAGAAAAAAAAAAAACTATCTTAGCACCACGACCTGCAATGAACTTGAAGCCATTCAAGTAGGGCAATGTGCAACTCAAGCGTAAGAGGAACACTGCGAATTGTGTCGCCATGGATCTGTGGATGATTTCCAAGAAAAACAAAAAGTATTCGAAGGTTGGCCATGGCATGATGTTGCCTACACTGTACAACACGTATTACGACTCTGGGGAGGCAGGCAGTTTTCAATATTTGCTTGTCGTGAGAAAAGGGCGCGTCAAATTTACCTGTTCCTGGTAAATGCTTCAGAACCCCGCGTACGAGCGAATCACACATGACCCGAGCTAACCTGTTGACTAGAGCTTTCGAGACTTTTATCATGTTTACTAACCCCTTCCAGCCTTTATTTGAGCATGGTGCAGAACGGACCGAAGAGGGAAACATTTTAATGGTTCAAAGGGTTGGTGCTAAAAGCAAGTTCTGCTTTACGTTTCACCGCTATGGTGACAGTAACAATAGCACTCGCACCCTGTAGACTTGCTTTACAGGAGCCAGTACAGTATATAATCCTCAAAGTTCTACGACCAACAAATCCATGCGCGATAACCAGTCATCTTTCACTGAGCTTACAATGTGCTGTATGTCTAGAACGGCGATTGGAATTATCCTACTCAACACAGCGAATGTTTTCCGCAACCCACTGTGCAAATAATTATATAAAAAAGATAGTAAATAAATAAAAAAAAACTTCTGGAAGTTATTGAACTTGGTCTTTTCATTTTACCTATCCTGGGAACGTCAAGTGGTTGTGCCTGGGAAACTGCGATAGCTGTCATGGGATTATTCTCGAAAAGAGAGTTCGAACTTACAATCGATATTTCGCTGTGTTCAAAGCTCTTGGAATTCTTTCTCCCTCAAGTGAGCCTTCCGTAACTTTTCCCTTGCGTCTCTTGCCTTGTTAAGTAATGAACTTTGCAGTAATTAACAAGGCATTTACATTAAAATGCTTACAAAGTAGAACGAATAGCACTTTCTTTTTCTCACGGCGTGTTTTGCCATACGGCATGCGGAACTTAGCGAACATTTTATCACTAGGTTTTACCAGTAAAAGTAAAACACATTTTTTTTTAGTAAACCACTAGGTCAAACTGTCGTACACTTTGTAGCACACCTTTCTCATATCCGTGCTCTTCACGATTATGACTTGAAAGGCAAATCATATTTTGCAAGAAAATGGCACAGTGAAAAATTCCGAAAGCAAGTCGTAAGGACTTGTGGTATGATATTATTCGCTGCCTCTTCGAAAAAGTCGTAGCATGTGTGGTAGCAATGATGAACCGGCACAGGGCGTTTTCCTTGTTTTCATTCCAAACAGGGTGGTCTAATCTTTTTTTTGCCGCCCGTTTTACTACTTCTGCCTTTGTCTTTGCCGAGAAAAACTCTCCAATCTGCCCAAAGATAAGGGTGAACCGTTTTACCCCGTTCGAACGGCCTTTTCGGCGTTTTGGTTTGTTTCATACTCAGACTCTACTTAAGACTTTACCTTTTCCTCAAATAACGACTTTAAATGGGTTTTAAGTAGCTACTTGGGGTTACGCTCTGCACCAGCTTGTGCATTGCACTTGACATTATCAGCTAACCCAATAAGGGTTCGATTATGACTGCTATCATTGCGGACACACATGGCTAGAGCTACGTTTTCCTATTGAGCCTACATTTCTTCCAGAACTTTGTTTCCGATGTGAATTCCTCTGCATGAAGACTGCTCCTTACTTATGAATGTGCCTTTCATTCAGGAAGCAAATTCCCCTTAAATGTCTTCCGTAGTCGCTACGTCTGTGAATGGCTGTCGCGGAAGCTCTGGCGTTTGTCAATACGAAAAGGACAAAGGTCCATCTTGCATGGGGCAAAGGTGAAGGTGTATGGAATGCTGCCATGTGAAGATCAAAGGAGGAGAGTTTGGCTACTTAAAAAGGGGAAGACATCGCAATGGTATAGAAACAATTGGTCAGCACAACCCCCTATTATGCGTAACATCTCTGTTCTCCGTTTTCCACCCCTCGCACATTGACACAAATGGTTTGCAGTGGCGGACAGCCCGTGTGCACATGTTCCTGCAGTGGCAAGGAGTAGTGAATGGTCTGGCGTAGTAGGGTCAAAGTTCATTTTCGTCAACGACTTTTTCACGTGTTCTTTGGTTCTAGAGTGCATGCGGAAAACATAGTAGGTGCAGTAAGTGAACTCGAACGTTCCAACCCTAACAAAGCTGCATTAAAAAAGTAAAAAAAAAAAAACTTTTTCGGGAAATAGGGGGAGTTTGTGAGGACCTGTACGTTCCACGGGGACCTTGGTATTTCCAGATTTGAGTTCTGGCTTCTGTCCGGCGGGCGTTCGGGCACAAAGGCGTATGTTGTCCATATGTGTGATGGGGAAGCTTTAATAAATATATTAAAGAAGACTATACGGTGCACACGCTTAAGTTCCTAGTTGTTGACAGATTAGTGTTTGAGGGGGCCGAAGAGGGTGGCAACTTACTCGTCGGCAAATATAAGACCCGTCTGTCCCTTGTCTATTAAAGTATATTATAAATTAAATGGTTTGCTCATTATTCCGCACCCGAGAACAGTTAATCACCTTTAAGGCAGGAAGAGGCTACTTTCCAGATTTTTACTAGAAGAAATTAGCCGCTGGAGCAGGAGAGAAAAGGGTGAAGACCGGAGTTAAAAAGGGGTTGATATGGAGACATTAGACGTGTCGGGTAAACAGTACGGGATCCCTTTCGGGTTGAATGAGAATACGGCTCAGATTGACAAACACGGAAAATGAACATGAGTAATGAAGTGTCTAAACACTCCAGCAGTGGACTCTAAGTTCATATCGTTGAGTTACAAGTCCGGGCATGTCACCGGAACCGTTGAGTTTCTCACGCTCGGCCGTCGTAGATGCGTACTAACGACAGATGCAAACGTCAACGTAAAGACAAGCTTAGATGCTTTACGGAAAGAATAGTTTCATTATTTTTTTCTAGTTTATCTTTCAGGTTTGAAAAAAAAATCAGGCACGTCCAAACTTGCCAGAGCTGCTCAGCATCGTCGAGCATGCATGAGTTCTTCTAAGATTCCCATTCATAATTAGGCATACATACCAGCCTTCAGACGACTCTATTTTGTGTTTTAAACTTGTGAACGTGGGACTATGCTGCGAAGCTTAAAATACGTGACTGTTGTAGTTCAAGGAAACATTCTGATGTAAGTTTCATGAATATAATCTCAATTAACTACAAAGTTTTGTTTCACAGATTCCGCGTAACTCAGAGGTCGTCTCCAATTAAAACTAGTTTTCCCTGCGATCTTGGTTTTAAGTTTCGTTGTTAGCGGTTTTACACCTTGTCGATGCAGATTTGGCTTCCGCGGTAAGAGAAGACTTCACTCGCTCGAAATCCCGTGTTTTATGTCGATTGCATCACCCGTATGGAATGAACAATTGAAGCAATTTTCTCTATATATGGTTTGCAGGCTTAGGAAAGGCAGAAATCATCTTGGATAGTTGGGGCATGAGCGCATGCCTTGGAAAAGTTGGATGTTCAGGGGAAGCGTTGGAACGCAAGCGCCACGACGACTAATGGTCGAGATTGTTTTAGCGCTGTTCCAGAAACTCAAGCTGTGAAAATTAGAATCATACATTTATAATGCTATTTCGTCACGAAATGGCCTTTTCGGCTCGAACTATTTTATATAACTTTTGTAACAGCCTTTACAGTTAAATTAACCGAGGCTTTTAAATTACCCATGGTACAATGGCGTAAAACAGTATTAAACGCAATAACTGCATGAAACGAGATACCGGTGCACGACGAAAGAATGCCAGAAGTTTCAAAATTAGGCCTAAGGTTAATATTCTGAACCTGCTAGCTCTGAAACAAAGAGATTATTAAGCACTTAATGGAGAGCAAATTGAAGGTTTGGGCAATGTTTAAAGTTATTATAAACAAATGTGGAACAATGGAGAACGATTAGGTTATGGGCAGCTCATATAAGAGTAAAAATATGAGACTACTTCCCTTCGGTTTCCTTTTAAGAAAATGGCTTCTTTCTTACGAAGTCTATCGCAAGCTGAGGTTTTCCTTGTAAATTGAAACTTGTTTGTCTACCGCAAAACCCATCGTAATGCGAGGCTCAACTGTCTATGGAAGAAGAAAAATGCTATTTGTACCTCGGGAAAATTCCAACAACACGCACATGCACGCGTTCGTCTTACACAAAAGGGTGCACGGCGGTCATCCCTTCACCAATATCCTCAGCGTTCAAGGCGTAATTAGCAAGCATAAAACGTCTGGCTTGGGATTAAAGGCAAGATGCCCGCCCTGAGCCCGGTTTTGTTTGGCAGACATTTAATTTTTTTTTTATAATGAAATGCACTCAGCTCGACTCTACCGGTATCGAACTCCAGCCAGGTTCCCAATAACCCGAATGTTGAGTATATTTTTTATACGTGAGAAACATTACACTGCCATATTTAGCGAGTTTACTTATGAGCCATACTTCCGTTTGCGCGGTTATAAGCATTACGACACCGTGTAAGCCAAAAGAATGCCAATTTTAGTCCTTTTATTGTTGTGATTTTTCCGTTAATACACGGAATATTTCTTTCGAGCAAGAGAACGAGATATAACGGTTTTAACTGGGTTAGTTTACTTAAGAGGCAGGAAAAGTTACTCATTTTTATTTAAACCCGGCGTGGAGAGGTGGGCACCAAGAGGTAAAGGGAAGCCTGGAATCGCCTACTGCTCATGTAGCCTAGCTTCCCGGGCGGGATCCAGTCAGCCAGCCGGCTTCGAACTCGTGCTCATTGGCAGTCCTGAGCGAGCAGTCGTGGTCGTCGGACGTGTGAATTGTGCACCGGATTTTTTTTTCCCACTTTCAGTTCTTATAGTACCAGGAAAGCTCCTCGTTCCCAAACGCGGATTCGTGACAGTGCCTCGAATAAATTCAAGTGACTTGTGCATTGAACGGTGACCCTCCTGTGACGGATATTAATGCGAATTTGTGATCTATCGAGACCGTAAAAGTTACCTCGTTATGCGGACAATCGCCATGGAGGATTGTTTGTGTTCCCTCATGGTATCTTGTGGCAAATAGCCAGCGTTGGATTCTTCCGAACTTATCAGATTGCAGCAGCAGAGACTTTGGGGGGCTTTGTTAAGCATCCAAACTCTCCAAAGAGAAGGATTCCGAAAAAATGCACCAGGGATGCAATTTATTGTGGCCGCAGCGATGGAGTTTATTATGGTTGGTGGCCAGCCTGTGGTGTCTCGTCCTGCAAGTCCAGGTGCGGAATTGGCAGTTTCATTAGCATTATAGCGTGTGTGATTGGATTTTGATGAGGATGGGGTTCGTTATTAGGAACCAGAAAGAGGCTAACTTTTTGATGGTTATCTTATTGAGTTTTCCCCTTACACATGAATTGCATGTTTACCGGCCGATGATTTAAAACCTTTTAACCCTTTTTTTTCATCCCAAGCAGTAAAAGACTTAGTAAACTTTTGTGTATGTTTTTAGTTGACGAGCGCTTCGGGCTACTTCGAGTTGGAAATTATGGAAATCCAGAACTTGCGGGGTAAATTGGCCAATGGGTCGTGTTGCAGTGGTCCTTCAGCCTCGCAGTCGGGCAGTACTTTGAATTCAGTTTTGCAAAGCACATGTGCTCGTGAGTGCGCTACCTATTTTCAGTTGTGCCTTAAAGAGTACCAAAGCAACGTGACAGTGACCGGCCTGTGTTCATACGGCCAGACGTCCAGTCCTGTTTTGGGTGGCAATTCTTTCACATTCATGGAACCAGCCAAGGCTCAAGCCCGGCTCACCTTGCCTTTCACCTTTGGATGGACGGTAAGTGTCGTCAGTTTCTTACGAAAAATAGTTCCCTTGTTAGATGTACAAGTATTGTCCGTCACAAGTCTTACTTATGACAAAAGGCCGGGACAGTTAATGAACGGTTGAGACAAGAGTCTCCAAGAATACCCTCAAAAAGCTGGTCTCTTTGACTGTTTTTGCTGGCTTTTGTTGCGCGCTACTAGTCCTCTTCTCCCTTTTGTTCTTTTCAACAAATCACACTTGAGGACTGGAGGCGATGTTCAAGGAGGGTCATTGTCAAGAGAAAACTATTTTCCCTTTGAAAAGACTAACAAAAGGTATTGCCAACTTTGGGAAGCTGAAACGTTGCAAGGTAGGTTAATCTGATAATCCCTCGTTGCCTCGTTCGCCTTTCGGTGCGGTTAGGAAAAGTTTCTTGGACCGAAAACGCTACGCTAAAAATGAAGCAGGACAGAAAGGTTTGAAGATGAGGTAGCAAAAATCAGGTGATATTTCTTTTTTTTTTTTGTGGGGGAGGACGAAAATGCCCAACGAGGGTTGGGGGGGGGGGGGGAAATGGTACACGTTAAGGAAAGCAAAATGCAACGATATAATGGGAAACAACGTGGATAGACGAGGTCAAGACAGGTCTGACACTCCTATACGTTCACCTTTTCCAAAATATGTGTGCACTGTTCAGTCGAGTCCTAACTACATTCTGTTTTTGCTCTTTTTTTATTTCAGGTTGTTTATAACTCCACTTTTTATTTCCCTTACAGTTTATTTTGTTTCCTTGTATTGTATTTAGTCTGTTTTTGTACATTAAAACATATTTTAAGGTGTTAAATATATCAATTATTTTATTTTACAACTATTTTGATTGTTATTTATTTTTATTATGTACGATACAATTATTTTTATTATTTTACAGGTATTAAGTATATAATTTTTATTGTTGTTATTGTTCTTGTAACAACGCGAATCGTATCGCATCAAGGGGAAATGGCTCTTTTATCCTGATCTTGAAATCAGAAACGAGTATTGTTTTTTTTTTTATCAAGGAATTACGGGTGCACTATTGCGAGCAGATTAGTTTGGGATCTGGGACTATTGTAGTTTACACTAGTGGCAAGACGAAGCGCGTGTGAGAAAGTGTTCCTTATTGTCCATTCCCACGCCTTCCTATTGGTATATGACATCTAATCTTGGGCCCGATAAGAAGTATAACAAAGACCACGATAGAGAGATAAAAACAAAAAGAAAGAGGGATTTAAAAGTCTTGTCACCTCTTTTACTCGGGTTGAATGGCTCAACGCGATCTCGCTTGAGTCACTCGCGTGCGTGAGAAACAAGCGACGAATAGCCCCGTCATCAGAGGAAAGAATCAATGAAGCGAGCCCTGGCCACATCAAATAGTCAAGGTTTTAAGTTTCGCTACCTTTACCTTGTATTGAAACGTCGCTGGAATTTTCGGGCTGACTTGGGAGGAAGACCAAATCCAGCCAGTCATTCCCGCCTCAAATCACTCCTCCGTCGCCCATACTTTTCCCATTCTCCTCTTAAAAAATAAGAATAAATAAAATAAAAATTTGTAGAAAAAATGCAAACAAAAAAGGAGATTGAGGACTTAAAAAACCACGGTGTCAAAGAGGGATTCTTGAGACGCTATTTTTCGCAACGATTGATAACCGTGGATCTAGATTCGTCAGGTCGTGATGGTTGGCGTTCTCGCTGCCCAAGGCGTTAAAAAAAGTTCTTTTATTGAGCGTGGGAACCACTTGTGTAGTGCTTGGAGATCTCATATCAGTCATTTATCAACCGTGGGGTTTTGCGCCAGAATGCTAAGAAGATAGGGCCACTAAGATATCAAGATTAAAATTGGGTATTTATTTTTTGTTTTTCCCTACTGTGTGTGTTTATGCTTGGTCGCGGGTGTATCTGCAAAGATAGTTGTGAAATCGACATAGGGTTAATCGGCTTTGCTTGATTGGCAAGGGTGTAGCAGAAAACCCCTTTAAACTAGGGTAGAAAGGGTTGAAACTTCTTGCCGAGCTTTAAAAAAGTATCTGCATCGTTTTAAGACTGTGAGGAATGCGGACATGTACTATGGTTCGTTGCAGGCTTGGTCTTTTAACAAGAACAAGAGAGCTAACTCACTTTTCTGTCTATCTCGGCTCGCTGGAAATGAACAAGCCAAGCATTTAAAGAAGAAGCTTCGTGTGGTGTGTCATTAGCATCTTTGTACGGTGCTGAGCATGAGTGAACATGAATACCGTCTGAAAGTCCCAAGGTACGTTTGCTCATCATCATCATCCCATTTCCTCGATTTTTTTTTCACCCTTTCGGGTTCGCACTTTTTATGCGAGTAGCTTAGTTGCGTCTCGAGAGTGTGCATGAACGAAATGGCACCAGGTCGTCATTCTTCTACTTTGGCAAGGCAAACCGGTCCTTAAAGGCTAAAGCGCCGGATGGAGGATAATAGCATTTTTCTTAAAAACTTTTTTTTTTTTTTTTTTTTTTTTTTTTTTACTGTTGTCTGCGTGTGTATGTATTTGAGTGAAAAAGTGAACTCACGGCGCGAATGTTCACTGCTCTGAGAGTTAGGAGCCAGAGTTGTCCGGTTGGTTTCTTGTGTGTCGCATTGGGAAAACTCACCATCTGTCTCCGAGCTCGTCTATTGAATCTCGGTGAGTTGGTTATGAGAAGCTGGAGGCGAAATGGATCCAAAACTGTAAGGTATTGTGGAGCAATTAGGACATGATGGGAATGGTGTATCTCGACGTTGGTGGTAAAGAAGGTAGGAGGGGTCGAAAAGGGGGGCGACTCGGAAACTTTGGGCTGGAGTTTGTACTATTGTAGTAGCTAAAGAGGCAGGCTGAGAGCTGCTGGAAGAAAAAAAAGAGCAGCCTCTGAGGCCGGAAAGATGTCTAGTGCAACACGTTAGAGCCACAGGTATAAAGCTTGGCTAGGGCTCAGGTAGCGTCAGCCGTTCATGATAGCTCATCAGGACAGGTAGCACAACCCCCGGACGCCCGGGATCTTGCGGCGGCAGTGAACGCGACCACCACGCACCTTCTGGCTTAGCTTTTCGCCGTGGTCGGGTCCCGGAGTCCTAGATTGACTTTTAGGGAGAATAATAAGCGAAAAAGAGAAAGAAAAGGGAAGAAAGGGAGTTCGAAGTTCTTTGCAGCAGCCTGCCAACTCGCTTTCGTCTTTACAGCCTTACTTCCTGGCCTCGGGCGAACACAACACATTCTTGATTCCTCAGTTTTCGCCCCCGAAGTCTGCTTCTGGTGCCTTTAGCCTACTCCTGGAAAAATCTGGGCTATTTTACTGCATGCCTAATTCTTGAGAAGTTTTGACGCTGAGGCAAGAAACAAAAAGGGAATTGGCATTGTAATTAAGCCTGTACGTGGGCAGTAGTGGTGGTTTCAAGTGCGGCTATATACGGTTTCATTTCGAATGCTAATGGGATCGTTAGAGAAGACAGTAGGAAGGGGCAAAACTCCTTTTGGGTGCGTTATTGCACCCAGCTAGATAGAAGCAGTGTGCCCGTGAACCGAAAATGGCTAGTTGTAAGGAAGCTAACGCGGCTTTGACTAGTGTCCCGCTCCCTGAGTTTGCTAGACCTGAACGGTAGACAAAAAAAAAGCAAATAAAAATCAAGTCTTGGGGAGTTTTTACAACCCAGACAAGTTGGGTTAATTAAGTTGAACTAGGATCGGCATTGTCGAATCTTCCATACTCCCAGACCTTAGTGAATGGAGTCTTGCTTTAACTATTTTTGCTCTCCTGCTAGAAGTGCTTGTAGGAGTTGAAGAAAAAACGGTACCGTGACGATGTGAAGGCCACTATCATCGAGAACAACAGCAAAACGAGGGGGAGAGAAGCTGTAGACTGAGTTTAAAGGTGGACTTGTCTCTCGGTATACAGGTGAGATCAATCTTGGAGAGGTTCTTGGAAACTTTACCGGACGGACAATGCGAGGACTCACTTATTCTCGGCTTGGAATCTCCCCTTTTGTGGGGTGACAAAAGGCAAACGGGTGACAAGCCAGGGGTAAAGAGACAGGACTTGGCGACAGGGAGAAGTGAATATGAGGTGAAAGACGTAGTTGCTCAAGCGTGTTAAAACAGCACCAGCGGCTTGATCTAATAAACGAAAGCTTAAGGAGCCAAAGCTAGGCACTGAAGAGCTGGGGATGAATATGTAAAGGGGTATCATCCGAGCTAACGGAGCGGATAAGCAGGCCAGCAAGAATCTTTGGCGTGTTTCAATAGGGCTTTAGTACAATGCAAGTGTCCCGGAGTGGCTGTGTATCACAGAACATTACCTATAGTTATGAATGCGGTACCAACAGTGGCACCCCTTTCCATTCAACCCCTTGGACCTCACCCCCTTGTAGAGATGTATGCCATTATCAGCTGACAATAGAAGAGAATCCCAAAGAGCCACCCCTTATTTCAGCCTCAAGTAAGCGCCACGTGACTGCACTTGATCTAATGGACACGCTTGGCGGACCTGTTTAGTAGTTGTATTGGTTACGAGCTTGGTGTTATAGACAAATCTAGTACAGATAAGTCGAGTCTTGATCTCCCTTGTGCATACGGAAATGCTAGGCTTCGGCCTACACAGGTGAAGTTAAATAAAAAACAATACAAAATAAAAATAAATAATAATAATAATAATAATAATAATAATAATAATAATAATAATAATAATAATAATAATAATAATAATAATAATAATAATAATAATAATAATAATAATAATAATAATAATAATAATAATAATTATAGTAATAATAATAACAATAAAAATAAAAACGCAGATGCGCATATGACTCCGTCTGAAGAATATTAGGTTCGAAAGGCAAGGTCAGGGATAAGACCCCTTGAAGTATTTAGTTGCTCCGTCTAAACATGGGTAGAACAATGGGCTTTTGTAAATTATCTCTCAATGCCTATTTTTCGTGGGGTTAGTGGGGGTGTCAGGTGACAATCGTGGAAAAAGATGGGTCTTCACCTTGCAAAAGAGCTAGACGCCGGCACTTTTTTTGTGGGGTGTTGATCTATTGTTTTTTTATGATATAACAGTAAGCGTGACTGATTGGGTTCGATGAGTTTCTTTTCAGAGACATACTGCTTTGATTATGTTTCCGGTAGGATTTCATTGGAAACCCTGATGAGGGCTTGTAAGGTGCTCGTATAAGTCTTCTTTTTTCGATGCCCGGTTTGTCCGCGCTGGAAAAAAGTTCTAGGATGTGGCTTTGGATCGTTGGGGAATGCGAATGGACGGATATGGCGTGCATTATGAAGACGGTTGGCGAGTGAGGAATATAATGTCTTTGTTCTGTCTCTTGGGTTCTATTAACCGTGTAACCAATATGGCAGTCACTATCCCATGTTGCTTACTTTTGGCAAGGAAATATCTTGTTAGCGCATTTAGCAAAACGAGCTTTCACACGCGCAAATGCAATAGTAATGATGAGAACTCGGATTAACTCGGTGTATTTCACTTAAATAAGCTGAATTTAATCTAGGTTTCTGAAAGCTATCTCCATTAATTTCAAAAATCTTATTTTTAAATGTTTTACTATTTATGTTTAACTTTATTTAGAGTAGATTTTTTTTAAAAAAAATCTCCCTGGATTAGGAAAAAGTACTTTGGTGTATTTAAAGTTCATCGTATCAGACATATTTTGTTTACGTTTGAATACCTTGGTTTTACATTCGTTATAAAAGGGGCTCATAACGAGATTTTACTTTACTTCCTGATGCGTTCGAGAAAAAAAAACACTCGATATGGGATAAGGCTTTTGTAAGGGAATCATACTGAGCTTGCTACCTCTACACTCGTGTACTCCCTTGCCATTCTTGCATAGGAACGAAGTTGCAAACACTGAAAAATATTAGTTTAATTTTTTTCTCTGAATGGCTGGTCTTGAAAGCTCGTCAATGCGTCGTTTTGACTTGACTAAAAAAGCTTACATTTCGAATTGATTTGGCCAGTAAAATCTCGCTATAGTGAATCTTTTTGGGAACACTCTTCGGTATGTCCGATTTTTTTATAGCGGACGTTTATTCTGAATTTAAACAACAGAAAGAATTATTATTTAAGAGACTTATTATTTCTAACTGTTCAACAATAAGACTGTTAGTTGTAACAAGGTTCGCTATAGCGAGATTCGGCTGTATTGACTTCGCTTGAACATTTCACGCTTTAAATTGATTTTATTTGACATGAGGAAAGAATAATGATTTTCTATTTTCATGACTTGCATTTTCTTGTAATTTGTCCAGACTGTGATACTAATTCATGTAGAGCAAAGGGGGTTTGTTATGTTTGAAGTTTAACGTGCCAGTGAGACAAAGAGAGACAGGGAGGGAGGCCAAGGCGTTTGTCCCGGTTTGATCTGTAAAACGTTTCATAATTTACCTGCAGAAGGGTGAACCGTGCACATTTACGCATGGAAGGTCTTGCAACAGGACGTGGTAGGGGACCTTGGAGTTGGAGGAGAGTAACAGATACCGATAGCCATCTAAGTCAGCAGGAATCCATAAGCCTTTGGCAGCCATAGCTGGTTGCTTATATATATATATATGCATCCTCGTCTTTCTCGTGCCCGGGTCTCCCAAGAAAAACCATCTTTGCTTACCTTGGAATGTGTCACTGGTTAACGTTGGGAGTCTGGCGACAATATTTTTTTTCGTTCTTTCTTTTTTTTTCTATTTTATTTTTTGGGTTACCAGTCCTACTACGGATTAGTTGTGATTTTTTATCTGAACAGAATCAAATGACCGTTATAAGTTTGACTTGATTCCCCTTCTGCGTTGAGTTAAGCAAAGCTTGGGGAGGCAAAAGAAAAGATGGTTTAGTCGCTGATTTATAGAGTAGGGCTCTTGTAAAACGAGGCAAAAAGTATCAAAAGGTAATCAGAGACATTGGAAGTGTAATCCAAGACACGGTATAGACGTCGACTCCTTTCCTCCATGCCATTCATTTCTGTGGGCCGGGGCAGACACGTCCGAAACGCCAAACAGCATCCTTAACATTACATGCTGTGTGTTTATGTGTGTGGCGCAGTGGCTTGATACGGTATTCTATAATGCGACGTAGTAAATCAAGACGGGAGGTGAAATTTGAATAGGGAGTGATCCCGGATCAGACCCGGGACGCTTTTGGGTGGAATGTGACACATTTTAGAAAAACGTCTTTTTGAACGTTAGGGTTTAAAGGGTTGATACACCGGGTGTCGCAGGCTCGCTTTGATAAATGCCACGAGATATGCGAGAGACGATTTTTACCCTTCCGTCTTGTTTTCTTTGACTATTTATCTTTTTTTTATTTTTTTCCTAAAGAATGTGTCGGCAGGTCGCTTAGCTCGATGTCTTTTGGAATGCGCCCTGGTAGTTGATTGAATGGAAGCAGAATAAAAGCGTAATTTTTCAAGTTGCATTTTTGGAGAATGATCAGCTAGCCAAGGCCATGGCACATTGTTGGTCGCTTTTGAAGTTAAAAGAGTATAACGATGAAATGAGTCGAGAGGAAAAAGAAGGCGGTATGGCCATCCACTTGTGTCTGCATTTTTGTTTAGTTATGCTCCTTTAAGAGAGCCTCTCATTGTCCAGGTTGCCTTAACGGCCTCAAGCCTATACAAGATGCGAGTTTTTTTTTATGTGTGTGCTTTTTTATATTTTGTCAGGTTATACCTCTAGTCAAAGGTGTTTCTTCTAAGGACGTGTTTGGAAAAAGAGCTGAGATATGCCCCAACATTCTTTTCTTCCTTCATGGCTTTTTTCTTTCAAATAATATTTAGCCCTATGTCTGCTTATTTGGCTTACAACAAGAATGTAAAATTCTAGGAGAATATTACGATTAACATGAACTCCGAGAGTTGGAATTCAATCCAGTTGGAATTCAATGGCATTAGTAAAGCAATATTGAAGAAGTAAAGGATCAGGTTAGTCAATCCTTCTATAACGAACTGTCGGCTTATTGTTGACTAGGTAGACAGATCCCGAGCTATGTTGATGTACTGAAAAAGCATCCGACATAATAAATTTCAGATATAATGAACTTTAGATTTAACATAAAATTTTCATGTTTATTATTGTAAGCGAAAATTTACTCACCGGAATTTCGATATAACGAACTGTCAGCAGACGGGTTTTTATGTTCTGTGTTATAAGCGTGTACAGAAAAGCGACTATTAAGAATTTCCGATAGAACGGAACAGTTTTTCACGTTACTAGCTGTTCAGTATTTTCAAACGTCTCATGACTGAAAAACTACAGATCATTTGAACGCTTTTGCTTTGGTTTCGCTTCAAAAATTGCATTAGTAATTCTCAGTAGTCCGGTATTTTTTTTCTGGAATTAAAAGCAGGCAATTGTCGAGTAAAGTCCATCTCAACATTATGGAGAAAAATACCTCGTCAAGAAACTCTTAGAAAAAAGAAATATATAGTAATTCGCGATATGCTTAAAGTTAAGCTCTCTAAAATGTTATACCGATAATACTCTTGAGTTTAGTGGAAACTGATTGTAAAATTGATTGGATTTGTAAAATGTTCTAGGAGTCTTTCCATCAAAATCTGCCCATACTTTCATTAAAACGAGTATTAATTGAAAATTCTGTATGTGTTTATCAAAATAGCTGAAGTACTGTAAGAACACAATGAAGCATTTGTTTTTGACAATTTCCCGGCGTTTTCTACTTAATTCTTATCGTAAACTACCGTGCAAGAAATGTGTGCTTAGTGGTCTAACAGCCAATATAGTGTTCAACGCTTGCCAGAGAAAATGGTCGTGAAAATGGCGGCAATCACTAGCTGGTAGAGCCCAGGAAGATTTTGATGGACCTGTCATCGATAAGCGGCTAAAGGTTTACGGGAGATAAGCAGGCCTATGACTCTAGTTTGGGAGCCTGGGACCCAAATCTTGACCAGAGAAGGTTCCCTGTTGTTTTCATTCCCTAGAGCCGTTCTTGCCCGAAATCGTCTTAACTCCCGTGATACTGTTAAGGGGTTAACTATAGCTGTAGCCGAGCTGTAGCTGTCGTGTGGGTCGCTTGTTGCATACGGCGGGAAATACTCGGGGCCTAACAATAAATAAGTGGAAAAAGCTTAGCCACCCTGCTGCTAGTTGAATGGGATACTACCTCAAACCTTATGCATGAGAAAATACAATTATAAAACAGTCGCCGCAGCTCAGCTTGGCCAGCAAGGCTTAACAAAGTCAACATCATTCCTTCCAACCACGCTGGTGTCCTGGTTTGTTTTAGATGTGGAATTTCACTGATACTTTTTTTTGTGGACCAGTGATTTTTCAAACACTAAACATGACGCGTAGTCAACGCAGGGAATTTCAATAGACACGACATATGTGGAGGCTTTTGAACACATTGGTGTGATTTTTAGTACAGGTTTGACGTCATGTACCCTATGGAGAAGTGTAACTTGATTAGTATGTAAAATGCGCGTCTGCGTGGTTGTCTCGCGCCTATATTTGGGCCGAGTCTTGTGTACGTCTTGTGTTTCCGCTCGTAGGAGTGGCAGAGTACCACTTTGGGAAAATACGAGACCGGTGTTTAATGAAGGTTCAGAAGGACTGTTAGGCCTGATTAACCAACAGGGTTGTCAACCGTAAAAGTGTATGTTGAGGTGCCGTAAGGGAGGCTTGAGAAGCAGGGGGAGGGAGGGGCCCCAGACTGACCAAGGGGTCAGAAAAAGGAGCGGAAATAGGTAAAAGAGTGCGTGTGTAAAGGGACAAAAAATTGTTTGCTTCTCGGGGATATGAAGGGTATAATTTAATTGGGGAGAAAAGTTGGGGTTGCTGTGATTTGCCGAAGCTGGTGCGGCGGCTATGGAGCCATGCAATAGGTCGTGAATATTTATGACTGACGATAAGGAGCGGAGAGGAGTTTTAAGATCGTTGTATGTATATAAATACTCGTTCCCAGGCGAAGAAAAAGTTCCGCTGCACTTTTGATGAACCTTTCCTCCACTTCTTTTTGTCAGATTCCATCGAAAGGTTCATAAGCCGCGTTGACGGTGGATAGTTTACGACCGCAGGTCCAGGTGGCAGCGGGCCATTGGTGGCGCTCTGTGGGAGAACTGAGTTAGGGTGGTGACTCGCTGAAAAATGTGCCAAAATTTCACCTGTAACCAAGATCGCTAACTTGTCCTAGAAGAAAATTTCCGGTACGCAATGCTTTCAAGGCAACAGAATCTGTTTAGGAAATTCCCAATTAATACAAGCTCGTTACCATTGCCTGGGAAATTACTAATTATTTTATTTATTAGATTATTCATTACAATGTTAATTAAACGTGTAATTATATTGGACACCCCCTATAATTGTAGTGCAATTCTAGACTTAGAAATTATAAGCAATTAAGAATTGGTGTGAGCTATATTCGCAGCAATAGTAACTTGGGGGAAAATTCGTTATAACGAACCCTTTTGCAATAAAGTGTATGGATGGGTTGCAATTTCCCAAGCTATGCACCGAAAAAGCGTATAATACTAGGAACTTCGGGTATAATACACATTATTTCTGTTCTAAGAGGTTCGTTTTGACGAGATTCAATTATGCAACACATGTACGTTGTTTTCGTATATATGGACGTATACTTTGTTCGTATATTTAGTGCGCATGTCTTATATTTTTATCATAGTTATGTGCGAGTATTTTTTCTTATCTCGTTATGTTTATGTCTATAATAACAGTAAAACCTCGCTATAATAGACATACAAAGGGATGAACAGTTTGCTCGTTGTAGCGGAATTTATAGTTGTCAATACTAGCTTAGTATCTTTCGTTTTGTCAGTACCTGAGTATCTCGTTCATAATAGCCCATAATTCGTTATAACCAGTGTTATGAGGCTGTTTTCGGAAATAAAGTTGTCTTGAGTTTATTTTTCTCACATATATCAACAGGCTTTGGTATTTAATAAAATGGACTATTTCAAAAAATTATTTTCTTTAGTAAAAAGGAATTTAGGGTTATTACGCAGAGTTGGTTGATGCGTGTCTTTCGTGTACTAGTGATGTCAAGTGCTTTCTTAGCTTTAGCAAGCAAAGCAAGTAGTGCATGAGCAAACTTTTTGGCGTGGACGGTGACACTGCACTTGGCGTATTAGCAAGACCGGCGACTTTTGACTGGAGCAAGGGTACTTTAGTAAGCCAAGGCAGGCTGTATCGAATATCCTGGTTTGTTCCATCACGCTTTTTCCTCAACGTTCTCTGGAAATGGTTGTCTACCTTTTTTATTTCTCTCATTCTAAGCTTGTACTTGGGAGTCAAGTACACGTGAACATAGCCAGTCATTAGTGGTGGGGACGGATCAAGTTTCCGTTGTTTGATGTACGGCACTGGAAATTTTTTGGTCTGAGCAAGCCTTTCAACAGCACGTCGGGGAAAAAAAGGCCAAGTTTCGCGCGTATGTGCCCTCTTATGTCTGGAAGGTATGGTAGAGGGAGGTGTGCAAGAGCTGGTATGACTTTTTCGTTTCGTGCTGCAGTTGGGTGATGGTTATCAGTACCCGTTACGAAAAGACTAGCAAATAAGGGGAAGCTAAGTCCACCTATTCATAATCGTTTAATGTTCCTCCTCAGCCCGACTCTTTTCCAAACCCGAAAAACGGAACGTCGAGCTCTGGCAGCCCCAACGACCGAACCACGCCTGCTGGGCTCCGCCCTTTCAATGCCTTTATCTACACCCATCTGATTTGCTTGAATACAATGTTGACAGACTCTTGGAAATCTTTGAGAGTATTAAAATCCCATAATGGATTACACTCGAGCCATAAAAATTGTGGTTCGATTTATGCAGACTTTCTGTTTCAGAGAAAGATTCAACAGTTCCCAAGACCTCTCTTGCCACAGCTTTCGAAGGCTGATCCTTTTACACGCTAGCATAACAAAGGAGTGTCGATATTCAAATTTACCGTATAGCTCTGTCATTTAAGCGGGAAAAAGCGGAATAAAAAACGGAGAGAAAAGCATGTATACATTTATTAGACTATGACCTAAAAAGTCATAATAAAGGAGGAAAAATAAGAAACAGCCATAAAAATGAAAAAAACAGGAAAATAAGCCCTTGCAGGCATAAATCAAGTCAGCCAGCGGAAGTGCATGCGACGTGGAAAAATCATGTGCCAATTCCTTCTATAAATTAGAAAGTTAGACTCAAATGCATGGCATGGGACCGCAGAGTTGAGTGGCGAAAGACGCAATCCCTGTAACTGGCACCCTGTTGCACACAATCCTGTTGTATTAAGTAACAGTGCCGGTGCATTTGTCAGAAGTTGACAGTCGCTTATCAGGATGCCTTGTGCTGTTACACGAGCATCAACTTTAGCAACCGTTGCAGGCTGTCTGAAGACAACCAACAAGCCACAATTAAGGTAAAGAAGGTTCAGAGAGTTTGGGCCGAGAGGGCGTAATTGCCATACATTTCCTTGTGTGCCGTCGGAATGTGCATTGGGAGCCTGCGTGCGCAGGCTTGGATGCGTGTGTAGGGCTATAGGGAGTTTTACAGAGACGTTATGATGTGCGCAGGTGATTAGCATAATGGGTGATCCTATAGGGTCTCTGGAGAACATGTCCCAATGTGGCGAGGATCCATATCATAAAGTTGTCGTCCGCAAGGCAGCCGAGGTTTCACGTGACATACACCTACCGACTTATCTCCCTTTAACAAGCCCAGAAAAAGACATACTTAGGGAAAAGAGGGACACTCATTCGTCATGCCAGGTAGATCGAAAAGCGGGGGCAGTGTTATTTGGCGACAGCAGCATTCCGAAACCACGAAATTGAGGAGGGATGCGAGCTTTTGATAGACAAAAACATAAGGTTACCAACCTGCCGACATCTTCATTAGTTAGGAATGCCCTACTCATTTTCGGACGGCTTGACACGGCCAAAAGTCCCTTCCAATCCAAACATGTAATCTGGTGGTTACGATCTTACGCAGAGTCACCTGAATGTTGGGGAGATGCTCAGTTTTTCTATTCTGTCTGAATTTGTGTGCAGTGAAATATGCGTGGACCACGTGTCAAAAAACTTTTTCGAAAAGTTTTCGCTTTTTTTGTCTCTGGATGACCGTTTGCTGGTGAACTTCACCAGGCTCGAAAGAAACCCTTGGGAGTTGGAATTTGAATAGGATTAGGCAACATTAGGGTAAGATTCATGAGCCCGGCGTTTCAGTCCTTATTTGGCGCGTGAATAACACCCGTGAAACTTCATTTGTGTGCGTTACTCAGTAGAGTTTCTATCAATTTTCATGGTGACTTGAGAGCAAATAAGGCTACACAAATTACGAGAAGAAAGTAGATAATGATGGATGACATAAACTAACTTTGGGCCATTGTTTATTCGTCGTTCATGTCATTCTTTTAACCCGTATTGTTTTTGTTCTTTTTTATCATTTTATTTGAATTTGTCTATTTTTGTTGATATTTTTTTACCACTATATTGTTATTCTCGCATATTTATTTATTTTATTTTTTATTTGTCTTTACCGTTTTCTTTTTTATCATTTTACTTTATTTTTATTTTATTTTTTTTTTTTTTTCTAAAGCGAAAGCATAGGGACAGGTTTTGGACAGAGTGACACTTGGCAGGGAAGGAGTACACTGAGATTTTTGCAGAGCTTATGGAGATGTAGCAGGACAGTCTTCTGTGCCAGAATTGAAAGTTGTATGTGTATAAGTATCCAAGTGCACAAGCGGAGAGGACGAAGTTAAAAAAGCTAAGAAGGCATCTTCTCAAGGCAGGGCCTCCTGCTCGGTTGCCTCTGAGATGACCTCCCTCGATAAAAGAGTCACCCAAACTCCGTTCCCTTTCATTTGCATAACGGCATATGATATATAGCTCGGATTCCACATATAAATAGTGTCTCTCCTTGCTTTCCTTTTCGCTTTGCCTGTACTTCCCTCAGTTTCACAGAGAGCAAATAGCGCTTCAATTAGTTTGGAATAATTCAGGCGTATCAAACCCGTTTGATCAAGAAGAAAAAGTAAAGTTTTAAAAATATTGGGGTGACTTGACCAAAATCCAACTTGAAAGTACGGAAGATCAAAACTTCAAAGAATTCAGCGAAAGATCTTCATTTTAAAACGAGCTTGTATTTTTTTTTAAGTGTGTTGAGGGAACTGCTGGAAATCTTGTTCATCACAGCTCATCACATGGACTTAATAAGCCACACGAGAGAAAAAAAATAGTTGGTAGAGTTTCGGGAAATGTTCTGTCGCGATAAGGTCCTTACCCGCATGCCTGGGTGATAGTTAAGTCTGTGTCGTCCGTTCATTTCCATTTAATCGTCTTTATCTCCGATCCTAAGCCATTCCTTCTTGTCGGCACCGCATACTGTCACATGCATACCTCGAAGAAGCTTCTCTCATTAGAAAATAAAGTTTCCTCGGCTTTGAACGGGAAAAAAAGTTTCAAGACAGGTTACTCTATCAACATGAATAGACTTGCAATGTCTGTTAGTTGCCTTGCGAGTTCTTCCCCCATTTCTAATGGCAAAACAAGGAAAAAAGAAATGTGACTGACAAGTTTTAACTCTTGCCGTGTAGGTACGGATGGTAGTCATGCACCTGGTCGAAAATACCCAATCTTTGGCCCCTAAACATTGAAAGAAGTGAAATTGTGGTGTAATGGTAGCATAAGAAGCGAGAGACCACCTTGGGTAGCCCGAAATTGTCGTTCCCTTTATGGGGGCCAGTTTCCAAGAGGATCACCAACCGGAGATTCATATCAGGCTTTCCATCTTCGGGGTCTTTAAAATGGAAAGGGAAGAAAAAAGGCTTGGAAAGTAGATGTCTTGAGGACGACAGTGACGGTTCTTAATTTCTATTAGTTTCTGTTGCTGCGTTACTAGACGCGCCTTCCCACGTTCATACGTAGTCATTGGGCCAGGAAAAAGAGCAAGGCAAGAAAACAGGTCGCACTAATCCTAATAGCGTGTTCATAGGGACTTCTTTACAACTTCATTAACCGGTGTTCTCCAGGAACAAGGATACACTTGACGGACTTTACCAGTTTGGGTGGCCTAACCTAGGTTTAACACACAACTCCATAAAATAATATGCTCAAGTAAAGGGAGAAGCAATAAAAGGATCAATGTGATGACTTTACCCTTCTGTCACCGTTACTGGTGTGGTGCGAGCAGCCGTGACTCATGCCACTCATGTAATCATAATACTTTGACTGCAGAAGGGGGATTAAGGATCCGGTATGAGATTAAGTATAATTTGATCACAGCACGCGCGAAAAGGCAAGTAACTTAATCTTCCCCTTTTGCCTTTTTTATAAATATGACGCTTGAAAGTTGGCTATACCAGGCCAGGTGTTCTTGTTTGAAGTGGGATAACGCTAGTTAGGCTGTTGGGACGCATCCGAGTGTAGACCCTTTTCCGCTCTTGGAAGGCTTGGCAACCTTAGCGCTTTTGCCACAGATTTCCTTCTTAATGCGGTAATATAATGTGGACAATTTGAAGGGAATGCATCATTATATGTGTTACTGGTGTGGAACCTATTTTCTATTCGTCTTTTTTGGGTTCTCTTCCTTTATATTGTATTCCAGTGGTTTAAGTTCTGCAGAGTTTACATAATTTTTATTGAGTCCTTTCGGAGTGAGTTTAAAACATTATTCCTAAATGAAAAGCGTGTTAAGTATTTAAAAGGCAGTAAAAAATAGGAAATAAAAATGGTGGTGCTTTTAAAAATAATATATTTAATGAAGTTTCAGAGAATAATTAATTTATTTAAAACATGGCTTAGAATCCGTGTTCATGTATCTTATTTAGTTTCATCCGAAAATTTTCAGTTTTAATTAACCTCGAGGAAGATGTCTCTGCTTAGTATCGCTTAAGAAGCGCGTTTTGTTAACTAAAATAACGATTGTGGACTCACAAAGGACAAGCTTGTCCTCGGGAGCCTAAACAGAAGTTGACTTCTCGCGTTTTCTCTCCTCGTTACGTAAGATCCTTAAGTTTGTCGTTCGTTGTCAAAGAATATTTGTCAGTGATGCAGTGGAAGTCTTTTTAATCATGAAGACCACGTTCCAGAGATACATGTCATACTGCTCTCGAATAATTTCCTTCAGGACAAGCGTTATGGATGCATATGACTCCGTATACTCTTTGTACGTTTAAAATGGGAAGTATTTTTTTTTTTTTTTTTTTTTTTTTTTTTTTTGAGGGGGGTACTTATAACTGGTGACTGACGTTAAGACTCAAACACTCGTTGGAGAAGGACGTTGCAGGGTGGTCTGCCAGGCAAAGTTTGGTCCTGTTATCTTTTTTTTTAAGGTAGCCAAGTAGTTTAGCACTGTAGCATTTCCCAGGGACTCGAAAAAAGCAATAGGAGGAGTAGTTTGAATAAGTGTCCAAACAATCGTTGGTATGGTATTGAAAAGCTTATGTTTTTATTTTCGGGGAGAGATTTAATCGTTTCAATACGTATGACGGGCTTTCTAACAGAAAGACGTGCTCAACAGCTTGCGTGAATAGCCTCACGGATTATTAATCAAGTATTTTCAACTTACTCGTCGGAAGAATCTTTTTCTTTCCGCTGTCCATTGTTCAGTCATAAGCGTGAAAAGTTGACGTTGAATGCAACTACCTTTTGTCCAAGTCTATAGTCTCCCAATTTTGGTTTCTTCTGAAAGCGTAGGTGCGGTAAAGAATTTTTTTCCAGCTTAAAAAGGCATGTGTACGGCTATCACATTTCTTTGCAAGTAGAATTGCTTAGGCATATTTCCTTACCGGTAAGACACTAAGCCTATAAGAAAACAGACGTCGACTTTTTAAGCTTTAAATGCGATTCGTTGATGTAATCACGCTTTGTGTTTGGCTACTTGCGTACAGTACGTTGGTGGCTGTCAAAAGTCCGTATGGAATGTGACCGTGGCGGAAGGTGCTGGAATTGCAAGTATTAGGAATCTGAACATTCTTGTGCTCCGTAAAAGCGTGATGAGCGATTGGCACACGACTTAACTGTGTGGCACACGTGTTTGGCGTGCGTAGAGTTGAATGCATGCATGATACCGTGGTTAAATGAAATAACTTTGACACGGGGGAAAATGCGTTCGCCAAGCGGCCGTGGCTTAGTGGGGTGTTAAACACCGAGGTCATAGTTGCTATGCGTACACATTCTTGTCTTTTTCAACTCTGCACAACTCATCTGCATCCGAACCCTTTTACCGTTGCTCCATCCATCCTCGACTCCTCAAACGTTTTGACTTATTGAAAAGGATGCTTCCACTTAGCACGCTTGTACTATGCAAATGACGGAACTAGAACACTGAGGGTATAACAATGCGAGGAATGCTTTTGGACGGCTAAGCAAACTCATGGGTGAACAGGAATGAACCATCACCAGCAGCAGTGGAGTCAGAAGTCCAGAAAACGTACGCTTAGGGGTCGGAAAGGTTACAGGTCGCCCAAAACAGCTCACTGTGGGAAAACGGTGTATCTGAGGAAAGATTGAATAGACCGATGGTATTCGTCGATAAGAGAACGTATATACTTTTTGTCTCTGGTACAGTGGTCAGCAGTGGACCAGGAGTGAAGGGACTTGATAATAGGCAATTAAACTCGCCTTTTGGCCAAATCTTGACGACTTATCGCGGTTGTCGGAGAAGTACTTGTGTAGAAACGTTATTAAATCAAGGCGAAAGGCAGCCACTGGATGCTTAGGGCGTAGGCACGATTTTGGCAATAAGATTCGTGGCAAAGAAAATATGACTACGGTACGCATTTACCCTTGAATGAATGAATACAAGTTAAAAGTGGGGGAAAAAAAGGGATTTGGCACAAGGAAAGTTGCTAGCTGGTCTAGGTATTGTGTTGATGGTATGTCGTGGATTATATGGAAAGGAGTTTTTATTGACAGAAGCCAATTTGTCTGCTGTGGTGGAGGGTTATTCATAAGACGTTGATGAGAAAGATTAGCATAAGAGTTGTTGTGTATGGGAGAGCATAGCAGCTCACCAACCCAAGGTAGTTGGCATTAGCATATCAATACCAACCAGACTGTTATATACCTCTTGATGAAAATACACACACCAACAACAACGAGGGAAAAAAGGCATAACCACCAACTACCACTCTGCCAAGATCATGACTGTGTTTGGTTATCGGAGGAAAAGTGGAGCGCGGGAAGGCTAAAGATGGACTCTAGGTGCTCCTATTGGTGAGATAAAAGGTTCCATGGGCTTGTAGGTATACGCCGTGATTAAAATCATAGCACGCCATTCCCCCCGCGTTGGCAAATACAAGCCAACTCCTATTCGATGTCCGAGCTGTGTTGATTATGCCAATGTGTTTTTGTTCATTTTGGAATATGGTGACGTTTAGCAATTAATTTTTTTTCATTCTTGCTCCTTTCTTTGCAGCGATCCTTTACGCTGATCCTCGAAGCCTTGCATTACGATAACAGCACTGGCAGGTCTAACGGTAAGTTGGGTTCTTTTCTTGACAATAAATACTGTGGTATAAACAGGTCACGATTATTTTTTTTTTTAGTTTTTGGTATTATGACAAGAAAGGTTGTTGCGTATGTAATTTGTAGGTCACTTTGACAAAATGGACGGAGAAAAGGTTCTCGGAGAACGAAGCTGATCAATAATGTATGACAGTCGCTTTGTTAGGGAAAAAGAGCTGTAGCTTAGGTGTACACCTTCCTCCTGTGTCCTCCATACAGCATATTTGGACCTAACAAGCATTATGCTACGCAAAAGTAAATAAATAAAAGAATAAGGCTGGGTTTTCTCGTGAGAGAAGCTGCCGTGGTTTACCGAGCTGTACCTGGGAAAAAAGAGGTTAGGGACCGTATAGGACATGGGTGACATGCAAACTTTGCCGTCATACTATTGAGTATTCAACAAGTCCCCCCCACTCCCCCGAGCTCGGGAAAAAAGGTGCGGTTTTAGGCAAGAGCATGGGGAATGCCTCTCAGAATACGGCGCGGCCACTTGGCCACCGCTTTATTAGCAGACATCATTCGAGGTCCTTTTCTCTCATAATTTTTGCGTATGCTTAAGTTAGTGGCGGCCCAGTGCGACAAGGGAGTTGACTTCCCCCCCACTCTTGGCTCCTTTTTGTACTGTCGGAAGGTAGGAGTTTGCACGAGTCATGTGTGTGTATGTTGGTAAGTGTCGGCTGTTGGGTTTGGCTAGTGGAAACAACAATGAGAACAAGCCCTGGTGGATGTTTGCCTTTTGTTAGAACCTGCCTCTTTCTTTCCGCATGCGTAGCCATTATAACACAGATGCCGTCCCAAAGGATTCTTTCACTGATGAAGCGAGAGTCTTCGCTTTTCATAGTGGCAACATCAAAGGATTTTTTTTTATTTAGTCTTTCTTTTTGGGTCGTTCTTCTATCTTATACCACGCATGTACAGCATAACACAGCAAAGGGGCAGACAAGTTTTTTTCTGCTATTTTTTGGCTGAGAAAAAGTGTAAGCTTCGACTATGGGCGCACTGATCCGTGGCATGTGTTAGTTATTGTGAATTCACCAGCGCCACTATTTAGTTAAAATAGTAGTAGGAGCCCAAAAGGAGCTGTAGAGCTCTAAGCAAGCATAGTCGGGACAACAAAAAGTGGATGGTTAATTGCGAAGGACAGGATGGAGGCGTGGCTTTGCATAAAAGAGGCTTCTAGATAGAAGCCTCCGATTTATGTGCCGGACCTAGAAAGGCCACGGGTGGGCTAACGAACATTAAAAAAGGCACTGTGTAGACGTAGTCTAGCTAGAATAGAAAGATCTCAAAGGATCTGAAGCCTCTGGAGATAACACACACTCACCAAAAAAAAAAAGAACAAAATATCTAACCTGGTTCAAAAGTATGCACTGCTTGGTACTATGGTGTGTGCAGGTAGGGCAATTAATTTGTGGGTTCCTCCGAAAAACGAAACACCACCAAAAGGATAAAAAAAAAGAATAGCAGAGAAAGTCTGAGGTATTGTAATATAAGTGTAAAACAAAGACAAGTATGTTTTTAAACGGAATAAATATGTCGTTAAGCACTAATATAACGTTTAATAGTGGCGAGTTATCAAGTAAGACTCGATTTGGAGCAACGATAAAAATCAGTTGCGCGCTTTTTTATGAGGCTCTTTAAGGCAAGAGTGATGGATAGTTGTATAAAGGGCAGGCTGTGCCAATGAGAATTATGCATGTCGCTCGTGGGAGGGTTGATTGTCATGGCGAGTGCAATTTATAGCCAAACGTGGCTGACCTAATTAGTTTGCCTGTGGCTCGACACACGGGCAAAGATTTGCATGAGTTGTGAGGGCATTGAAAGTTGCGAGATTCATTTTTTTATCAGATAGTCGACCGTTAATAGTCTAGGGACAGCTGCAATTTTCTCAAGTAGTAAAGAATAACTCGTTTAATAGAGGATAATAATGGGAAACTCGTAGAGAGAGAGAGATCATCCATCGTAGAGTATTCAGAAAAAAAGGCGCGAAATTCGTGAGTTGTCACAGGGGCGTCCATTAGGCTAAAATTCTTCGAGTTAAACGTCACTGAGTCGCAAACAGCCCAGTAAATGAAGGGAGTGGCTATATAACTTGAAATCTGAGCGTGGGTCCTTTAGGGACTCCAAAGCGGTGATTTAGGCGGTTTGTGGGTCTATCGTTCATAAGAACCTGCTGCCTCCGTCCATTACTCGAGAAAAACGTGTTGTTATGTACCTTTTATTTTAAAGACGGCTTTTAGAATGCTTTTCATGCTGCTTACCGTTGTTGCACTTGGGATAATTTATAGACTAGCGTTAGACTGCTTTACAGGAGAAAGGTTGTTAAAATTCTAGAGCAACACTGCCGTATTTATGTATACAACCGAAATTGTAACGATCTTCGTGCTTGTAAGTCAGCGTATGTGCCGATTTATTTTCGCTATTTGAAAGGATTGTGATGCTAATGCACCGCAATCGTTTCATATAATTTTAGTCATGAAGGCTCATTTATTCTTAATTATTTGCTATTATTTTTATGTTATTATTTCATAATTTGTATCCATTTTTTTAGTTATATGCTTTAAAAAAATCGAGAAAAAATATTAATATTTTTTTCCCGCGTTACAGCGTCTCACAGGCAAATCGAACAAACGACACATTCCGGAATACTGGAACCTAGTACTGCGTGGCATCAGTTGACCCATTACAGTTTAAGCGGTCACGCCAAAATCACGTACCGGATCCGCGTTCTGTGCGACGCGCATTACTACAACGCGACGTGTATGAAATTTTGCCGTCCGCGTGATGACAAGTTTGGGCATCATAATTGCAGTTCCGAAGGGGACAAAGTCTGTCTGCCAGGCTGGACTGGGTCTAATTGCGAAACTGGTAAGAACCGTGAGAACGTGATTTCTTGATTTTTCACTAATGTGTCGTTTATTCATTTTTTTATAGCTGTATGCAAGCCGGGATGCCACCCAATCCACGGGCGTTGTGATGTACCTGGAGAATGCAAGTAAGTTGTTGGTGGCAAGTTTCCTTTTTTTATTTTCTTGCAACGTCTTTTGAAAAGCGTTAGAGACTTCTCGTGAATCTTTGAGTGAGATACGTACGGAATTTTCCAGGGGGACAATTGTCACTTGAATATTTGTCGACTTTTTTTGATGTTCCGTAGTAAAGGAGGCGAAGCGAGAAGACCGATTCTCTAGGTTCGTGCAGGCAAAGGTTTAAGCTTTCAACAGCACCGAATAGTTGATCATCTTGATAGTGACAGGTGCACAGACAGGCCCTTCATTACCATTTGCCCATTTACTCCGAAAATCAACCGGTTTTCAGGGTTTAGCTGGCCCTTGCTATCTCGTAGAGAGCCACAGAGCCCGATTGTGGACTGTCAACGGTGCAACTGCAAGGCTGGGGGGTTTATCACAAGTTTTTTCTTCTTTATTTTCTTTTCTCACAGAGTTATACGAAGCTATACGAACAGGGCTTTTCTTTTGCTAAGGTATTACGAGATGTTCGAGTCCCCTTTTGCACCATCTTAAAGATTCGTGACTTGCCGGTGCAGGCAAAATGAGCGTTTGCAGGGCTCGTTATGGAACTTGTGATAGAGGACATGGGGAGATCTCAAAAACACCCCGAGTTACAAAAAGAAACCCCAGAAAAAAAGAAACAACAAAAAAGGGGTATGTCGTGTTCGCCTGCTTGCTCAGGTGCGACTCGGGAAATAAGTATCTTACATGACCAGTGTACCTGGGCATGAGGAATCTGTCGTGGCCAAAGAGTCATTATTAATTCGTGTAGGTGACTCAATATAGGCAAGGCGTTATTTTTTTCGAATTTTTGATTCTTGTACGCTAGAAAGGGACTTTGGAATAGTTTGTAGCCGGTTAATGAAGGTCTATGGGACTTTTCTTTTACGTGGGAAACGCATGGAGCGCCAAAGAAAGCCTGGAATGTGGCACGAGTGGTAAAGAGAAAAAAAATATAAGCAGTCTGTGTGTGCATAACTTCCGCTCGTTAAAGCGTTGCAACGTAATTAGCCCTAGGGAAACCTGAAAACCTGACTACCTAACTATGTGATTTCTCTGACTTCGTTAAAGCCCTTCGACTCCGCGTGACTGAACGGTCTATGTGATGTAATGTAACTGAGCTTTTTTGCTTTTTTGCCCGTTTCGTAACGAAGGTTTTGTTAAAGGGGTACAGCGTACGGGTAAGTGTAAGGGTCACCGAGAAAGACATGTTTCCTTTTGCCTAGTTGAATGCAAATGGAGAGTACAGTTAGCTTGTCCCCCTTGGAAACACGCAAGCAAGCTTGTGGGTTTCGTTACTAATCTTGATCGTGGTCCTGTGATTTCGCGCAGGTGTCGCCCTGGATGGAAGAGCGAGTTTTGCGACCAGTGCATGCCTTACCCGGGTTGCAAGCACGGTTACTGCAACGAAGCGCCGTGGCAATGCATATGTGAAACCAACTGGGGAGGGATCCTTTGCGACCAAGGTAAGATACAACATTGTTGATGTGAAAAGAGCTATGGGTAGTACTCAAAGAGATCATTTGAGCATGAAAGAGGTTTAAAATCGCGGCAGACTATGTATCTCAAGCTTTTCGAACGTTTACTGCCCGCTTAACCATTACACTCAATCTCCCGCTTTTCAAAAGCTTCCCCCTTTCAAGCAATGTTTCGTACAGCAAAGAATGTGGGTAAATCCTTCAGATATGTAAGTGTTGTAAAGAAAAACGTAATGTACGCTTAAATGCGCTTTGTATTCAACCGGGCTCTTGCATGTCTAAATAAAGAATTTAGAAAAGAAGTTAAAAAATATGTAAAGGAATAATGTGAAAAGGAAAGCATAGCATATTAAATAAGCATAGTAAGGATAATGAATAAGGGCCGTTTTGGAAGAATCAATTCTGGATACGTGAACGCAATTAGTGAGAAGTATTTTGAAAGTAATTCAAACAATTTAATTCAAATAATTGGTAATGAATATTTTTATAGTCACGATTAAGTAATTTGCTGATCAAAATATGTCCACTTTTTTTAATTGAATAGACGTATTTAGTACGTTATATTAAAGTAGGCTATATTAAGTAGAAAAGTTGGTTGATTTAAGGAAAACCACAGGAACGCTTACATAGTTACGAAGATGCTTAAGGTTTTATTTTTTTTATTTTTTTGAATTATTATTTTTTTTTGCGAGCTATCATTTATTATTTTATTCATTTTATGGACTTGAGTTATTGAGAGGTTTTGGATTATAAGCTTTGGCCCGAATGAGATCAGTTGTAACAGTATCCTATTATTTGTGGTTTACAAGGGTGCACCCTCGGTTTTTGGGGTTCATTTAAGAGGGTGCTCTTACTCTGAAGTGGGGGAGGGGGGCAAGTTCGGAATTATGACAAGACTTTAGCAGCCTTACTAGATTGTTATGCAACATGTGCGACTTCCCTAGAGATTAAGATGCTGCGCCCCTCAGTGTGTGTTTGATAAATGGATCGTACTTTGTTGGGGATTAACATGTGCCTTTGAACTGCAAAAAAAATAGGGTGTATGTCTTTGAAAGAATGGGGTGGGGTTGATTCAGGCCCCCCCAAAATTGTCGTGTTCATGCAAACTGCTTTTGGTAAAAAGGAACTACCCCTAGTTGTGGCAAACACTGTTGACCATATGGAGTCTTGAATACGAAATTTATATATGGACACGTCAGGATTTTAGTACATTTTTTAGCTTTTATTTTTAGGTATTTTTTATTGTTATTTTTTACGACTGCTAATTTTGATTTATTTTAATTTATTTATTTATTTTTTTTTTATTTTTTTTTTTCCCTCTCTTATAGACTTAAACTATTGCGGGACGCATGAACCATGTCAAAATGGAGGAACTTGTGAAAATCCTGCGCCTGATCAGTATCGTTGCAAATGTCCTGATGGATTCTCGGGCGTCGACTGCGAAATCATTGACAAACCTTGCGCTCCTGCACCTTGCAAACATGGGGGGAAATGCGTGGAAAATGGGACTAGTTTTACGTGCACTTGTGCAAGAGGCTGGACTGGAGATTTGTGCGAAATCGGTAAGATTTTTCTGCTTTATTTATTACGTTTCCTCACATGTTAGTCCTTTTCTTTCTCAAAGACAATTACGTTCATTAATTCCTTTATATTTCTTGTATAATTGTTGTACACAACATCGCAAATAACATGTTGTCTACTTCTTTATAATTATTAATAATACGTTGTATATAGTTATGGTAGAGTTCTATTCCGGCTTCGTTTACAAAGCGAACACTATTATAAACTTGGGAATTATTTTGCGCAATAAAACAGGAGCTTTTTCAAAGTTTATATTGCGGCGTCAGTGTTTATCATACCGGCATGGAAAGAAAGCTGAAAGGTAAAAAAGTTGGAGCACAGCACTAGGATTCCCATAACATTTTTTCTCTTTTTGTGTGTGGGTCTCTAATCGGAAACTATGCTTGAGTTCCCATCATTACGAGCTCAAAAGTGTGGTAAAACTGTAGCGGTCTCCCTATTGCGCTGGCCCCCTGTATGTTTACGTACGTGGTATTCGAGACTCATTTAGTCCATCTGTTGTTAGCCCGGAAAAAGAAAGGACTTGGGTCAGGAGAATCACAAATTCCCTGCGAGAGAGGCTAGACGTGTTAAAACGGTAATTTGTCTTCTCTTTTGTTTTATTCCCTTGCTCGCTCCCGTATCGGCAAGTTTGCTTATCAAGCTGAAATGCTGAGACTGAAAGAAAAAAGGCCCGTGGAACGTCGTATAGGCCAGACCGTTTCCCCTACCACTATTCGGCATGATTGACCGTGATTACCGGAACAAATTAGGACTTGGCCAGGAGCATCACAGCAGTTCGTTAAACAGAAAAGGGAACCTGAGACTTGGGGCTTTCTACCTTTCCCTGAGACAGATTTGTGACGATCGCTTCCTGTTAAAACAAAAAATCATTCCGTGAATACGAGAAAGAAAAGCCGAGTGGAGAAACCATTCCGTGGTGTAATTTATTTTATGACAGGAGACAGCGAACCGAGTCTTGAAATATTATTGCCATCATATTCGATACAAGACGTCATTTATCAGTACGAATACGGTATGCTAAGACGTATTAAACACACTCATTTGTATTAAAGCCTTTCATTGGCCATAAATCCTTTCGTTTGGGTCTCAATAAAAAAATATCCTCGAATTTTGTTAGGACACTGAAAGAACAGAAAACACGGGGCTGTGGTAGGCATAATGTACACCTTTTATCAAATTCTTTCTAGTCGACACAAAAAAGGAGCAAGACTCTTTTCCATTATAATCTTTATAAAAGCAGACAGCTGAAATTAACAGCCTGGGCAGGTCAGTGGAGTTTTTCTTTGGGGTTGAGGTATGGTTTATCCAAAGCTCGGGAGATCGGCGTGCAGCAGGGATTGAAGGAGGTACAGAGCAAACCTTTAGAAATATGCCGTAACGGAGCGATGCTACCCTTTTTTATCTACACCTTATAATCTTAAGGCAGAGCCATAAAAAACAGGTTTATCAGGTCTAGAGCCTTCATCTCAGTTTGTAGAGCCGGTAGGGGGGCTTTTTGATCGTTATTAGTGGTTCCTCACCCCTCGATTGCGGCATGGGCTCCCAACCCCTTAGTTTAAACTAAACATCCCGTCATGGAATCTAACGTAGTGGTGCTTTGGAAAATAATCCACCAGTTTGGGGAAACAAGATTGCGTGTCAGGTCAGAGCCTGGGAACCTCTATGTATGTATAGAAAAGTTAAAGGAAAACGCGGGGGTTAGTATTGCAAAGTGGCGTGTCAAGGAGTCATTGAGACGGACAGGGAAGCTGAGGGCGAGATAAGGAAGCAATAGGTTCGGGACGAGAACACCCAATTTTCAGTGCAGGGAGCCCGAACTGGAGCAACAAGAAGCTGAACAGCCGCAAAAACGCCGAAAGATTTGTACAGCGTGTATAGTGGGAAAACTTTGTTTGATAGCCTTATCTGATCTTGTAAATTGCATGAATTTACGTTGGACGTCCTTGAAGTTTATTTTTGTTTTTAATTTCTTAGCTTAGTTTTTAGACTTGATTTATTTTTTTTTTGCATACATCTTTCGGTATGTTATTTCTATTTTGATGGATTCTCGAGCTTGTTTTAAATGCCTAAATTTTGCTTAAGTTTTCAAATGCTTAAGTTTTCGATTTTTTAAGCATTTTTTTTAAATTGGTGCTACATCCTATTGAAGGCTACATTTGATTGATTCTATGAAGTTTGTTTGTTGCTTTTGATTAATATCTTGGTTTGCTGCGGTTATTTTTGAATTTTATTTTGTTTTTGTTCGTTATTTACGTTTATTTATTTAATTTTTACAGATGTCAATGAATGTGATTCGTCGCCTTGTTTGCATGGCGGTACTTGCGTAGACCTGCAAGATGGCTTTCGGTGCGACTGCCCGAGTGGCTGGGAAGGGGATACGTGTCAAACAGGTAAGAAAGGTGTTGTGTTCACCTCTCCCAGCGTGGTAAACAATTGCAGACATGGTGGCGGGATAAGAAGGGTGACGAGGGAATTTAGCCAAGGACGTTGATGGGAAAACGTTTCAAACTTGAGCGAAGCTTTTGTCCAATTTGCGAGCATCAAATCGGCTCCTGAACGGCTTTTGAGGGACGTAATCGCGACTCACGCTTGGCGAACACAATACCACTGGAGCGCAATGGGAAAAAGAAAGCAAAAAATGGGGGATAAAAGATACTTAACTTTCATTCTTGTGTATCAATCAAAGCGAGTTTTGTGCACAGATGACAAACCACGAAGTATGCGCTTAAGCGCGGAATTAAGCCTTGGCTGACACAGAAACCCTTTCAAGGAGCTGTGGTCTTCTTTCGTGTCATTACAATAAGACACCTTGCTTTGCCTTGATCATTGTTGGCGGGATTGTACAAGTTGCACAACTTGCTCTCTCTAGATCGCGATGAGTGCCTAATAAATCCTTGCGTCAATGCCGACAAGTGCCAAAACCTGCCGGGCAATTTTCGCTGCGAGTGCCTCAAGGGATGGACGGGAAAGCTCTGCGATGTCAATTTGAATGACTGCAAAGGACAGTGTCAAAACGAAGCGACTTGCATTGATTTGGTGGATGATTACCACTGTGCGTGTGCACCAGGCTTTAAAGGTATTAATTTAACTTTTGTTAAACGCCTGGGGTAGTATTAATACGATATTTTTTAGGTCGTCATTGTGAAGTTAACATAGATGACTGCGAGTCACAGCCTTGCTTGAATGGAGGTGAATGCGTAGACCTGATCAACGGGTATAAATGCATCTGCCCAGTGGGTTACAACGGACGGCAGTGTGAGGTAAAGTTTATAAACCTGATTTCACAGTAAAAAGCTTCGGGAGACGTTCAGCTAACTTTCCTTTTATCGTGCAGACCGACGGTGATTTGTGCAATCCCAATCCTTGTGAGCACGGTGCGATGTGTTTTAACACACCAGGAGATTATTATTGCCTCTGTGGTCCTCAGTGGGAAGGGAGAAACTGCAGCGTATCAAGAGGTCCTTGCCAAAACCCACCTTGCGCAGGTAATTTGCAGTTAATGACGCGCCTTTTTGTATTTATCCAAGCCTGACTGGCTGTCCTGGTTCTTTACGTACATACCTGCGCTTATGGGTCCTTGGACTGGCCTAGCTTAGAAAAGACCGTTTTTTTCTCGTATTTTTAAACTTCGTCATATTAGCTTCGTAATGAGGGTACGGTCGCAACCTATAGTTGGTACTTTGAAAGCGAAAGGGGCGTGTGAAGGAACCTCTAATTATGTCTGAAGATGATGTTGACCGACTCTCATTATGTCGATCTTAATGCCCTTCAAGTTAGTTTCTGTTAGCAATTAGCAGCAGGTTGCGTTAATGAAGCGGATGCGTCCGAGCTATATGATTGTGCTTTATACTAAGGATAGCACAAGAATGCTTCTTTTATATAGCCTTAACTAACAGAGAACAGACTCACTTTTGATTTTCTAAGCATATTTACCTATATAAATTGCACTTCTTGTATTTATTCTTACATATTTTATTTACTAATTAGACATTTTATTTATCATTTCTAATAGACTTTACTTTGCACATTGTATTGCTCTGTACTATTGAACAATTGTACCTTGCTTGGAAATAGTGTATTCTTTTATGTATTTATTTGTCCGTGTTATTTATTGACCAATTTGATATATTTCATTTTCTTACATTTTTCGTAGTGTTGGACAGTTGCACCATGCCTGAAAATAGTGTTAATGGGCTGAAACTCATTCCGAGTGGGGTATGCGGCCACGGTCGGTGCATGAGTCAGCCTGACGGCGGTTTTTGGTGTCTTTGCGATCCTGGTTACTCCGGAAAATACTGCCAAGAAAGTAGGAAGTCTTAATATACCCCGTTGATTACATCCGTGTAACACTTCTTAACATTTTGCTTTGGGGTGTTTGAACAGACGTTGATGACTGTGTCAGTAACCCTTGCCAAAATGGAGGGACTTGTTTGGATCGCTTGAATGGATTTCATTGCCTGTGCAAAAAAGGCTGGGAAGGCCAATTCTGTGAAATGAGTAAGACTGCTTTTGTATGTTGGTGACTCGTTAGACAGGAAATAATTCAAATGCTATTTTTGCAGACAAAAACGACTGTAGCTCGTCGCCTTGTCGTAACAACGGCACATGCGTGGACGGCGAGGCCGACTTTCAGTGTGAATGCAAAAATGGCTGGAAAGGACGCTTTTGCACGTCGAGGAAATCTCACTGTGACGCCAATACTTGTCAAAACGGAGGCACGTGCACAGAGTTAGTCAATGGATTCATTTGCCAGTGTCCTTCCGGCTGGGAAGGTAGCGTTTGCCAAATGGGTAAGTGAAGCGTTTGTTTTAGTCATTCTGTTTTGTTGGAGTAATAGCATTTTTTGCCTTGTTTGGAACAGCCACCGATGTTTGTACGTCAGCCGTGTGCGAAAACGGTGGAACATGCTTGCAAGCTGGAGCATCCTATTCTTGCGTGTGCAAACAAGGCTGGGAAGGTGCACGCTGTCAAACCCGGATTAATAACTGCCAACCGAATCCCTGCGCCAATGGCGGCACGTGTGTCAACCAAGCCTCGTGGTTTACCTGCAAGTGTCCAGCGGGATACGCGGGCCCTGATTGCCGAATTCGAATCAACGAATGCGCTACGAACCCATGCGCCCAGGGTAGTACTTGCCAGGAGAGTCCACGGGGTTTCGAATGCCTTTGTCCGCATGGTAAAATGGGTCGGCTGTGTGATATCACCGAATTCGTGCCGATCTTGCAGACTTCGTTAGAAGGCTACTGCTGGCACGAAGGAACGTACCGTCCGCCCAACACCACTTGGGATTTCATGTGCAATAAGTGCAAGTGCCAGCAGGGCGTGGTCCAGTGCAGCCGTTTGTGGTGTGGGACGGGAAACTGTTTAGATTCCCAAGGTGTGTCCTGCAAGCAGAATGAGGTACTTGATTAGCGTATTTTTTGCGTTTTTTAATTTATTTTTGACGGCTTGCGTCTTAGTTGGTACAGTCTTAACAGTGAATCTTTGATTGCTTAGGTTTGCGTTGAATCGACAACGAATGTTTGCCTATCGTCGTTGTGCTCAGTATGGGGTGAATGCCGACCTCTGGGGGCTAATAGGAAAGTGGGACCGCCACCGACTCCTCTGCCAGTATCGTGCAACCCTTCCTGTTCTCGAGTTTTGCTCACCTTGGACAAAACTCGGAGTCCGTCGGGTGTGTCGATCAGCAGCCTTTGTTTTGCTCTTCGGCGTGTCGCTGCCATGCATTCAGCAGAATGGGAAGATATGGAAAAGCCAAGTAAAGCCGAGCTTTTCTTGACTTGCGAAGCCCGGGATGATATGGAAGATGTTGTTGAAGTCAGAGTGGTAAGCTTTGTGAATGTAATCAATAGTAGATGGGTATTAACGTTTTATTTTTTTATTTCTAGGCCGAAGCTACACAGGAAAGTAATTCAGTGGCTGCATCCAAACTGGTACAGTTGCTTGGTGACCTCATAAGCAAAAGGCAAATTGAATTGGCTAGCTATTTGGTGGTAATAGAAGTTCGGTCAGAAGACCAACTTCAAGCATCTCAGGGTAAGTTTGCGACGGAGTTACTATATTATAGATGGAACTAATTGGGTTTGTGTGTAGGTGGGACAGTTGATCCGAAAGCACTGGCGTTCGGTTTGTTGGCAGGATTTGCAGTTTTAGCAGCGGTTCTATTTTTCGCCTGGCGATTAAGGAAGAAACGACGTGCCGAGGAAGCCAATCGTTGCGTTTCGATTGAAGACCGCACTTTGGAAAAGTCGAACAATCTTCAGAACGAAGAGAATCTTCGACGCATGAAATCCTCGCATTCTATTGATACGAGCCGTTTGGATAAGAGCGATGAAACTGTGGATCAGCGGAATAGTGTCAATAGTCTTCGGTCCCGGAGTCTGCATAACAAGCTAAATGATGAGGAAGGCGAGCCGGTAGCGGTTCAGGCGATGAATTGCTTGATTGGAGGCGAGTCTGAAGATAGTTTGCACCAAATTTACAAAGCTCATCGCCACGCTGACTTACGGAACAACATGTTAAATCATCCTAACCTCGAAAAGGATATTAATATGAAGTCTTTACCTTTACAACGGACGTTGGACACAAAGGAAGAAAAAGTGGATATAGTGGTTTAATTGCCCGTAGAGGGCAACTACGATCCAGTGACATCAAGCAAATTAGCAATGCTTACAATGGCGTAAAATGGTAATAAGGTCGAAACTGGAAGACGTGACATTATTGGCTAGTCACTAGCCAAACAAACGTAATGCTGGAACCTGTAAAAGTTTGGTTAAGACGACCATTGTGATAACCGGTATCTCATTCATTCATAAGGAGTCACCCGCTGTACTACATCACTCGTAGCATTATTATTATTTTTTATTCGATCGCGGAAGTTTCCGATCATGAAAGAAGTCTATATTTTCTCTTACTGTACATAATTTATATGTAAAAGCTGTGTTTGACTGATGTAAGGATGTACAACTTTAAGTCTATAGATGGAGAAAAGAAATTTGTTTTCCAATGAAATTCCACTGTGAATTGTGTAACCAGTAAAAAAGCGAATTCTGGCACGGTGGGCATGTTTTGACTGCATAACATACCGGTTCCTCTATGCAGTTGAAAGCACCTTATGAGCCCACCGAATGGTTTTCACAGGGTTTATCGCTTTTTCAGATGCAAAATAAATGAGTTCAAGCAACTAAATAACACTTATATTTTATTTTTATATTTTAATGCTTGATAGGGGAGACTCGGGTCAACAGTAACATTCCGCGCTGTCGGTTTCAGACTAGGAAGCCTTCGTTTGTTACTACCGTATCACCCGTTGGGTCAAAAGTAACATTGTGTTTAACGTGCGTTTTACAACAAGAAACTTTAACCAACCAAATTTCTAATGCTACACTAAACATATCACAACGAACGTTTGCAGTTGCAGTCCTGAGAAATATTGGCACGTTTTAGCTTCATATCCGTCAAGAAATAGTGTCCTTTCAGAAAAATTGAATGCGTTATGGAGGCGCGATTTTCAAGCCCATCGTCAGGACAACAACATCCTATATATGAACAGTGCGTTCAGGGGCGCAGGCCGGAATTTTTTTCGGGGGGGGGGGGGGGGTACAACTTTCTCTTGATGCTGCCACTGAGCTTACTTCCGCACAAGAAATTAATTTCGGGGGGGAGGGGGGGGGGCCTTCGCTGCGCCCCTGTTCCCTACCTAAAAGAATTCTAAGAAATAATAAATGAACAGCTCTAGTCTTCATAAATGACAAGTGAACGATCAACATACCATAAGTAACATTTATATTTCAAATAACGAAAGGAATGCAAAGCGCTTTGCTGTGCTGATTGTCAATGTGTTTATACTAATTTTGAGTTCATTAAAGGAGATTCCTCATACTTTGTATGCAATAAGATTCCTGTAATTCCAAATTCATCAATTGGAATAACTTGAAAATGTTCTGTACGTCGTAATACATAGAAATTTGCCTGAACCTTAAGTGTTGACTATAGTACTTTATTTTGAACAAACGTCCTGACAGAAAGAAGTCTAGAAATAATCAAAGAACAGTACTAGTTAGCATCTGTGACAAGTTACATAGGTAACAAACCACCGGATTTTTTGGTATTTAAAACAAGTAATCAGTAAGATAAGCCACGACTCCATTAATGTAGACTGTTGTTTTGAAAAACTGTGTATTGAATTTATACATGTTTTGTCTTCTCAATTCGTCAACTGTTTTGGCCGAGCGGTCTAAGACCTGGACTTAGGATCGCGAGGTATTGGGGTTCGGTTCCCCGTGTCTGAAGTTCGATTTTTCAGAGACTAAGCCTCTGACTTGGACACTATGAATGGACTTGGCAGTTTGTTGTTTTGGACTATATTCCTGTTGAGTTCGTCAATACGGGAAAAACTCATTTCGTCATCCCATGTCACACATTTGCCTTTCGATGAGGTGCCCACAACACTTCTTCTCTGGAGGCTGTCAGAGCTTACAGCTGAGCTTTAGCAATAAAACGGATTCCATGATTCAGCGCGCACAGAAGATGTTTTGCTTCCCCAGCCGAACCCAAGCATTGCATAGCCACCTAGCTGTCAGAATTTGCTAAATTGCTAAATTGGCGCGACGCTCAAATCTGTTGTCTAGATGAGGGGACGTGTGAAAACGGCCAGCCCTTTATACCAAAACGACAAGTTTTTCTTGATTGTTTTCCTTCGCTGCGCCCCTAACCACCCGTTTTCTTTGAAAAAGGTAGCGAAATTAGGCATTATTGAATATAGTGATTCATCCTCAATCATTCCACACCCAACTTTTACAAAGAGTGCCCAGCGATCCGTGACATGGCTGTGATTTCTTAGAGACACAAGAAACCTTTCGTTCAAAAGTTATGATTTTTGTTAATTTCGCCTCACGTTACTTTTGACCCGAGTGTACTTTAGTGGCATTAAATGGGTAGGATAAAACAGGGGTAGTATAATTGTAAAATAATACACAAAAAATTTATAAAAGCAAAACGTTGAAAAATCACAATCGGATTTAGTTCACTCAATAATTATGCACACAATATTGCAAAGCTAATTTGCGCTATAATTTGTGCATTGTGTCCAAGAGCTTAGTTTTAATCCTTTAATAACGACTCTCAGAAAGCAATCAGGTCATCTCCATAGTTTTTTTTTCTATTTATTCCGCAACGGAATAACTCTGAATAACGGAATTTCCGGAAAGAGATGTGCTTTTATTTTCGGATACATTTTCTTTTTGCGTAATTCAGATAATTTTATGAGTATAGTTAGAAAGTTGAACAGTTGAACAGTCTCTTGCATATTTTCTTTACAGAGAACAGTTGCTTTCGAAGGTTCAGTAGACAACTCCTCAAAGATTCGCATTTCCCGCTCCTAAGGGATGCCATGCTGCTCTGCACTTTCGTGACGCTTTGTTTTTTCCTTGGTAGTCCTTTCCTCTACCGGCCTTCGTTTGTTGGTAGTGTGGTGTGAAACACACGAGGAGAATTTGCTAATTCTTAACCATGGGTAGGTGTCAGTTTTACCGAGTGTGAATCTTTTAATTATGTATTATTCCTACAGGTAAACCTCGTGGATTGCGTACCGCTCGTAAGCACGTAAACCATCGTCGCGACCAACGCTGGCACGACAAGGAATACAAGAAAGCTCACTTGGGCACCCGCTGGAAGGCTAACCCTTTCGGAGGAGCCTCTCACGCTAAGGGAATTGTGCTCGAAAAAGTGTAAGCATCATCTTAGCCTCTTACATTTAGTCCATATTTATTCCACCCGTACTTGTATTAGCTGGCTTCGTTACACAACAAAGACGTGACATGTCGTTCATCCTAGGTGTCGACAGGGCAATGCGGTCGATGGTTTTGTTAGTTTAATCTTTGTCTTTTCACTGTTAACAGATCTTCCAAAGTTAAAAGTTACTTGCCTACAGCGTGGTCGGATTTTAGGACTTTTTTTTAGTAAGCACATTGGTAAAACTTAAAAACCAGGTGATAGTGTCTTTGATTTCGAAACTCCTCTTACTGATTTAACTTCTCTTGAAAACTCGTTATGTTCGAGAGATCAGTGTCCTGTAAATTGTAGGTATATCATATTAAAGCGTTCAACCGTATTATTAGCTAAACTATTTCAAGTCTTGTAAATCAGTTTTAGGGTAGTTTTATTTACTTTTGAAAAGTAAGCCTACCAATTGGTGTCTAAAAAGTTCAAAGAAGATTGTAAATTGCATAATTCAGTTTCTAGCTGCGAAATCGATGTGAAGGTTTTGCTCAGTGAAATGCCTCGAAGATGTTATTGCTAAGCATGGCATAGAATTTTTAAAACCAAACTACGTGTAATTGAGTTATCTTAACAGCGATTAGGGTATTGCAGAGAAAGTTTAGCGTCACGTAGGGGAAGAAATCCTGATGTATGACAGATACAGTTTTTAATGATCCTTTAATTGTCTAGTGGTGTTGAAGCTAAGCAGCCTAACTCCGCCATTCGTAAGTGCGTCCGTGTCCAGTTGATCAAGAACGGCAAGAAAATCACAGCTTTCGTTCCCCGTGACGGTTGCTTGAACTACATTGAAGAAAACGACGAAGTTTTGGTGGCTGGATTCGGTCGTAAAGGCCACGCCGTCGGTGATATTCCCGGCGTTCGTTTCAAGGTGGTTAAGGTAGCCAATGTATCCCTTTTGGCCTTGTACAAAGAGAAGAAAGAACGACCAAGGTCTTAAGAGGTTGAATTGGGCTAATACATCTCTTGTCCTCACTTGTATGTTCACCTACTATACTTGACATATTCTGTAAGTAGGACTCATGGACACCAGTAATTTAGTGGCACAAACAGTAAAACTGAGACTCCTCAGCGATTATTTTTACTACGGTGTCGACGCCAGGTGTGATTTGGCTGCAGCACTGCTCAATCCGCTTGATCTGCGTCACTCACAGATACTCAGTGGCATCACTGTGTGGTTGAGAGAATGGCTGAAGTATCACGTGAGCGCTTTGGCACTTTTCTGAGATTTATCTATTGTTAAGTTCACATATTTGTGAAAAACGTAGCCGACTGATTCCTAACGATCGGGCTTATGTTATAGGATTCCCCTACCTCATATTACAAACTTCGCAATATCCGTTATTTGCAAGAGGTCGAACTCGAAAGTTTCTTTGAAACATTTTAAAAAGTTAGCTATTTTTTCTTAGTACAATACGCACAGTTTAAAAACGAAAACGCTGCTATATTTGTAACAAGCACCAGTACGTAGGTAAAGTGGAAGAAAAAGCGTTTTGGACGTAGTAAGGAGTTGGGCTAACCCCCAAAATTTATCTGTGCACAAAAAGCGGATTTATATGCGTAAAGTCACGAGAACAATACGATTTTTCCGAGCTAAATGCACTTGTATTCTCATATACTCAAAAAAAAAGCGGCCCGCCAACAACGCTAAATACTATCCGTGTAAAACGAGGCATTTTTTTAGTTATCGTTACGACTACGCAAAAACAATTTTTCGCGTGCGAAAAAGACCCTTTTTTCTTAAAAAAACAAAAAAAACAGTCCCTGTTTTTGATATTACCGTTAGAAAATGTGACCGCTCGAAATCCCTGGATTCTCATTGGTGGAAAGCCCAAAGAGCTTCTCTTGCCTGCTCCTCCGTGGCTTGGCTCCTTTCCCCTGTACTCGCAACTATCTTACCTAACATCCCATGTCAGAAGCGAATATAATGATAGGATCCTAGGCAGCGAGGAACTCAGTCACGGGAAAGGTACAATCCACTAGTACATGGAATAATGTTAACAAAAATTCCGGTCTGTGTGAGGCTTGAACCCATGACCTCACGGTCTAAGGCACCATGCTTTAGCCCGTAACTTCTATATATGAGTGTTTATTAAAGAGAACATACATTTGCGTGCATCACATTTGTTTATCATAAGGCACTGAAGTAGAAGCCACAACCCAGAGCCTTTGGAATAAGGGCGTAACGTAAGGAGCTCCATAATGTCTTTAGCTCATAAGTATCACGAAAACAGTATAGCCTGACGGCCAATTGCAATACAACGCGGGCTACAGTAGATCTCAGAAAATACCAATTTACGGACTTGAAATTATATACAAAATTTTCGAAGACAAAGCTACCCCCAAAAGTCATAGAGAATCTTCTGATAGTCGTCTGGAACCTGCCTCCGGAATCCTTTCTCTTATGCTTCGATAAACTGTCTTTTTCCTACCTAAGCCGTCAAGTACAACTGATCCTTGTGACGAACGCTGTAAATAAATTGCTAGGAATTCCTAAGATTGTTGAATTGCTAAGACAAATCAAGTTTTGGTTTTATTTTGTTCATGGATATACAAGAAAATATCAAGTTTAAAAATCGTTGGGGATCACCATATTTATCTTGGTTAGATAGATAGAAACATTTTCTTACGGTGCAGAGAAAAGGAAATTATTACCCATAGCACTGTTCCTAACATATTCATAAAAAGGTGGGCAGCATGAGTTTGCGGTGTTGGAGACCACCGCCAAGGAAACATGTCCCGCGTCAGTTCGTGGCCGACGTATAGTACAATTGCATTAGTACCTGTGAAGCATCAATCATATGAGCACAGAGCGTCCTAGATTAATCGTTTATGACTTACCCGGATATCGAAGCGGAGCTCCGGACCATAACTTGCATTCATCAATAATGACGTATAAAAAGGCTAGCACTAGAAACGCAGTGCTGGAAGTCACTAGGACAAATGACAAAGACCAGAGGCTTTTGTTTATTGGAATAATTCCTTCTTCTTTGCTAAATCCACATAAGGCTCCTCCAATCAAACCCTAAAAAAGGAAAAAAATTACGAACCGTAGTAGGCAATTCACTTTTTCAATACTTACACAACAAATCCCCCACGCTATCCACCTGGAAACGCGTTGCTTCCCGGATTGGTAGGTTAATAAAATTCTACCAGCTTGCACTCCCAAGTATACTACTAGGACTGAGTTCAAGGATCCCAAGAATCCTTTGGAATAGCAAATATAAAATAAAATAAATTGTAAATAAAATAATGACAAAAAAGGGAATAAAGTTGGTATGAAAATAGGACAGCAATGTCAATGAATTACCTTCTGGATCAAACGGTTCGCTGCAACTGTAAATGACTCTACACGTAGGCCTTTGATAAATATGACTGGCTCCGAAGATTAGCTTGTCAATATACCCTGCCGCGCCTCCCGTGCACTGACTATACGCACCTAGACCATGTAACCCACCTGGTCCTAAGTATCCCCTAATAAAGTACGCGGATAAGTCGCATAATATATTTACAGGCATGTTAGCTCTTACGTTGGACATCCAGGAACCGGCAGCAACAAGGAAACTAATGTATGGCATGCCACCAAAAGCAAGACTATAATCCACTGGGCCCATGCAGCAGTTAGGTCACGAATCCAAGCACATCGCTGAATCTATGTAGAGCGCGTAGTCAGAAGTTTGCTTTAGCGATCCCTTTTTAACAGTAGTAAATAAATAAACTAAAGCTGAGAAATAATTAAACTGAAAGAGACATTAAGATTGTATAATAAGTTACGTAAATCTGCAATAGGCGTGAGTATACGTCCAGAATCAGAGAAAATGTAAGAAAATTAATCTTACTCTGTAGGTATCTTCTGTGTAAGACAGGAACGTTTCTAACGAGCCAACGAGGAAATAAGCGAATCCGAAACGTTGCAACACTCCGGGAACCCGCAATGTAGGTAAATGGTTATTGCCATCCGAATTTAATATCAAACCTAGAGTAAACAAAATGACAGATCTCCGGACCACTTTTCCGAGTATTTTGTAACGTGGTTCAGCTCGCCTTAACTGGGATCGCATGGAAATTATCAAGCTAGCTCCCATTATCCACATGAACCTAGGGAAAAATTTGTAAAATTTTTATCGTTTTACACCCATATGCAAATTACCATGGGAAAACTACATCAGCGACAGTCAGACCATTCCAAGGCGCGTGTCTAAATATCCAGTACTGCCCACCTCCATAATTGACAAAGATCATCAGAATGACTGCAAGACTATATCGTTATTATTATTAAACACGCAAAAATTTCGTTAATGAGATATACCCGCGAAAAGCGTCTAGTGAGCGAACACGTTGCGTCGTCTGACGCGTAGGCTGACCAACTGGCCGCACAAGAGGTGTGACTTCCGTAGGAGACGCAGTCTGAATGTCATTCTACATTGAAAAATAACTCCTTTGTCAAATAAGTTAAAAAAAATACATACGTGCTAATTACGAAGAGTAAAATTTAAGTTTATTTAGAAGTTATTAAGAAGCTAATTAAAATAAATAAATGAGACTGACGAAAGAAAAAAAAAGATAAACTTACATGTTGGACCTCGTTGGATACCAACCATCTCCTAAACGTTCGCCGGTCCCTTAGTATACATAAAAAGCCCCACGCTATTGCAGAAAATATAAAAACCATGCCCATCCACAGGAGTGCTACAAAAGAAACAAGAAATATAGTAACTTAATTCAGGAGCTTATCTAAAATAGATTACAGTTGTATATATTTGCCGGGGGAATCAAGTTTTCAAGGTCAGAACACGAGTCGTCTGACACATTGACTCTGTACAAGCCGTATTCGCCGAAATGTTGGGAGAATCTGTAGAAAACGTCGCTTAAAATTTTCAATTTATTGTATGCATGATAAAGTTTACCTACAAACCCCTTTGTCTTTTTTTGTCAAGTACAAAAGTGAGCTGTACGTAGTATTCACTACGAGACCAGTAACGAGGCCAGGTTTAAGTTTCGAAACCTTCCACAAGGAACACTAGACAAAAACGGATACGCATCAGTAAATTAAATTCCAATGTTTAAAAATACAATATTTAATTTTTAGAATTTATGGATGGTGTAGCATACGTAGTAACACTCAGAAGACTGGCTCCAAACATCAAACGTTGAGTTCTCTCCCTCATGCTGTATCAAAAGACAAGCCTGATCCAATTTAAGAAAAGTAGCTGACAGAGACCCGTTGCACCAAATCGGCTCTTCCATGGCATGCGATGACATATTTTGCCAAAAATTCAGTAGTTTGTTGTAAGTCCACGGGAGCAGTGTAGCTGCGGATCAACAAGATGCACACTGACTTAATAATGAAACGCAATAGGTGAAGTCTTACCAAGTAGCACAACAAGAGCACTTACAGCATTTATAAGTTTAGAATTCATTTATATGAGTTACTCAGCCATACGAGCACTAATTTTTTAAGTTTCACATAAGTAAAACTTGTTCCGTTAAAACCACTTTATTGTGAATCACTGTAGTTTTGTAAACACGATCCAAGAACCAATCCAAGGCAGTGTTTACACATTGTGGTGCCCCCTAGCATAAGAGGTCGAATAAGCGTGAGGTAAGAAGTAAGAAAGAAGGCTTTATTGATCTGTTGATGCTTAAATATCTCTTCAAAGACTAAATGTGAATAACTTACCAGAAGCAAATACGTAAGAAAACTATTTTAATTCACACGTGTGGTCAAATGACACGTTTCAAGGCCAAGTTGCCATGGTATGCTGAAACCTCCATAGAAGTCCTCATGAAGCTCGAAACAGAAAATCCGAAGGTAAAAATGATTATGGGGTCACTAATCACAGTAAAAGCATCCACTTGTTTGCGCTATGGTAATATCTGTATACATTTTAAAATTAGACTTAATAATGAAAAAAGTTCAAATTAATTGTATCCTAAAAAATGAAGAAAAAAAAACGAGAAAAAATCAAGAGTTTATTTTACTCATCTCGAAACCGAACATACTGTAATTAAATACGACATCAAGCAAGATTTAAAAAAGGCATTTTATTCCTTTGTTTGCATGCTTTTTATTGTTTCTGCTTAACGCTTAACAATAAGTAAAACCGTCCCATAGTAAAAGAGAAAGTAAGGTTTTGGCTCACTTTTTTTTTGAAAGGATGTATGGTACTACAGTATTTTTTTACCCGCTCGAAAAAAGTAACTGCTCCCTCCCGCTTCACCTTCCTTAAGAACGTGTCCAATACTGCCGACTCACGACGATTGGAAGAACAATCCGTCTTACGCAACAGAATCGAGACATACAGGGGAAGTCCATTTCATACGTGCGATATAAAAAATTATTCAGTAGACGTACCTAAAGTGTTTACGGATTCCGACTGCCGATTAGTCTCCTCGTCTTCATTTATCTCTGCGAAACTTTAGGCACAGTATGAGAGTTAGGAAAGCTCAGATAAATGTTATAGCATCTCTTCATCGCGACGATTTTAATGAACACGACTCTATATTTTTTTCTTGTAAGTATTCTTTGCATATCGTTACCAGTTTCTATACAATTTAACTAACGTGATGTCTATGAAAAGATAACAATGCACAACTGTGCCTTTGTGATAAGGTAATTAGACACGGAAGAAAAAATAAACCTATAAAATGTAGAGCAATATGTAATCCACGTCTCGGGTGTCTGATGACTTGCACGTAACACTTGAAAGGGTAGTGTAGCATCGGAAATGTGGGTTGATTGACAAGGCCAGCACTAAGTTTCTTTTAAAAGCAAAACTACATGGCACGAGGTGGAATGACCCGAATATAAAAACCACTGAGAACGAGAGCAATACTTAGGTCACCCGAACATCAGCTTCGCACCTTTTAATCCGTAAATTCAAAGGAATAGACTTTATCCACTTAGAAGCTGGAATTCGGGCACGGTATTAAGCTTCGAGTAGAAAAGGTGTAGGTAAACTCGTACAATTTACAGCTACACATCCCACATGTTCTTTTACCATTCGGGTGTTACTAACATCCACTACGTTCGCCCACCTTTATTACTGGACTACGTGGAGGAACAATGAAAATTAGGAGTAAAAGTTACATAGGACAAAATATAGGGAAGCAGTACCTAATCGGTATTCGTTCATGGCAATCATAAAAATCTTAACATTTTTCCTTTTCTTTAGTGGATTTCTCCTAGTGGTAAAAGGTAGCTTGGATTTGTTTTCCTTTTTTATAGCCTGCTCGCCTTACGCTTGTGGTGAATATGGGTATTCAATTACGACACGGGTGGTTTGTGAGTGGCTATTGTTTGCAAAGGAAATTTGCCCCCGTTTGTCAAATCTTTCTTTTTGGGGATGACTGTACTATTGTCCTTGGGAGCACTCGACAGTACTTCCGCTTTAGGCGTTAGCGAAACCACGCTTGGGGCCGTATTTGTCGCAATTGGTATTACCACTGAAGACACGGGCTTCAATGTGGATTTTAGGTTGCTTTTGCTTTCCAATGGATGCCATTCTTGAAGACCGTATCCAATTAAAGGAGAATAGCCCGGTGACTTAACGAACTGTGTTGCATTGTTCGTGACCACTTTAACAGGAGGAACGGGTTGTTTTTGCTGCTTTGCGTACTGTAAAAGCAACTCAGAGTAAGCGGAGGCTTGATCTGAATATCCAGCATTTGCATCCACAAAGTTCGTAGTTTCAGAGCTGTAGGAAGAGAGAGGAAGAGGCTGCGCAGCTTCGGAGTAACTTGCCCCACTGTAACCGTTTCCAAGGGAGGGATGTTGAGTTGCCAGTACTCCAGCAGGCGTTGCGCCATAAGAGACAGGAGGAACTGGATTGACTGATTGGGTTTGCTGGACATCACTCGCATAAGAAACGGAATTCAAGTTGGACGTTTCGTACGCGGAATTTGCGACTGTTCCATCACTGTATGATGAGAGGCTTTGGGTATTTGCGTAATTCACTGTATCCAGCTGCGCTCCTGTGCTGGACTGGGGAAGGAAATACGTGGCTCCTGTTGCAAAGTTTCCATTATTGCTGACGTACGTTTGGGCACTATCCACGGAGTTCGATTGAACTTGGGGAACTGTATTATATGAAGTGACTGACGTATCACTCGTGCCTAATATAAACACAGAAAAATAGTAATTTAACTAAAAAAATAGTAATTTAAATAAAAAATAGTAATTATAAATTTTTCGTTCAAAAAATGATCAAATAATAATTGAAAATAAATAAAAATAGTAAACAAAACTTGAAACTGAAATTAACAGAAATTAGTAAATATAGCTATTTTACCATAATTAGGTTGTGGAGCTTGCAAGCCGGCGATGTGATTACTTCCGGCTGTGTCACTGTACGTGGAACCTGCGGACGATGCGCCAGTACCGTAAGAAACAGACAAGGTCGATTGAGGAACTCCGTAACCCGCTGATAAACTTTGTTGCGGAGCACCGTACGACTGGGAAATACTCGATAGCGAATCACCATACGTAGCGGGTGGCTGACCATACGACGATGAAGGTGCATGGGGTGTTCCGTAGCTGCCGGATGGTTTATTTGGCGTTCCATAACCACCGGACGGTTTTTTAGGCGTTCCATAACTTCCAGAAGGTTTAATCGGCGACCCGTATGATGAAGAGGGCTTCTTGGTACCTTTTCCCTTGCCACTATTTGGGGTTCCGTATTGCGAACTTGGAGCTTTCGGAGCACCGTAACTGCCACCCTTGCCTTTGCCCTTGCCCTTGCCACCTGAAGACGGCCCCGGGTAACCACCCGTAGCTGCAGGGTAACCACCCTGATTGCCTTTTGTGTCCAAATCTTTCAGCTTTTGGCCAATTTCAGCTATTGCGTGTCCTTTGGAGATGATCAGTTGTCCAACGGCTTCTAGTATTTTGCCTTTTAAGCCAAAAATTGGTCCAAAGAGAGAGAGAATATCGAAACCGCCCTGGAAGTGTTTACGGTAGTAAGAAAATACAATAAATAAAAATGCACGAGAAATGAATTAAATTTTTAAAAAATGAAAGGAGTCTTCTACTTTATGTGACTCTTGACCACCGTAGTAGTCGTAGGAATCGTGCCCGTGGTCGCCGTGTCCACTTGAATAGTAATTCCCGCCACTGGAGTAACTACTCGCTCCGGTATCTACCAGATTGTTAGTATAACTAGCGGCTCCGGTATCTCTCTTTTTCATGGAGCTAGCTTGAGTACTGGTAAGGGTACCCAGCAGCAGCATGCTGGTTGATATTAAACCCAACCACTGCAATGCACGTAAATCACCAAAAAATTATTTGTATCAAACATTTTGGTGTACGAAAATACAGAAATCAAACAACATTCGTTTTACACATGCACACGTAATATAGTGTGAAGTAACACAAGTAAACTCACTTTGCAATGTTTAACAACTCTGATTACCTTCATATTTCTTAGCTTGCGTATTACGTCTCAACTGCACAAAACAATCTCAAGTAGTTCGGTTCTGCTGTAAGCGTTGCTTATATAGCGTTCACGAAACTGCCTCTCGTACGTAGGTTTCTTCTGTTTTCTTCAGTTTGTGTACCGCATCGGAAAGGAGGAGAAAAATCTGTCTTATATACAGGAAATAAGACAATTCAATTGACGCTTTCCAGCGTGAATGTGAGGAAGTAAACCTTTTGAGCAAATATGAAATGTTCAAATCAATACGACATGCGAGCTTAGCGCTTCTTGTCTTCAACAAAAAAAAAGTCTGTTTAACCTCAATTTATGAGTATACGATAGATCACTCAGGAGGGAGTCTGTAGACACTATGACACAGTGCTCGTATTCCTCATTTAATTGAAATTTTCTAAAAAAATAAGCTAGTGAGACATGTGTTGTACCAAAATTTAAACGAAATGACAGACCATAAATCTTGCAAAAACGCAAGACAGGAAGGAATACGACTTTTTCACACCTCTCATTCTCTCTCTATTTAAAGTCCGTCAAACCAACATCCGACAACTCCATTGACAAATACACCTGCGTCAAAACAGAACCCAGCTAATATGCTCGCTATCTATTTAGGTGCAGGTTAGATCAAAACAAGCTCGATTAAGCGAATCATTCATCGTAAGTGGAGACACGGTTCTATCTGCGTTTAATACTACACCTACTTTACTGTTGACTTTCACTTTTTGACATCGTTTTTACTCTTGAGTTAATTGTGCGGGTACGATGATAAACCAATGATCGAATCCGTTTCGCAACAGGTTCTACGTGTCACATTACATATGAGTTGTTTTATACTCTACGATATTCTACGGATCAGGTTGAGCTAGAACACACTTTATGTGTGAACTTGGTCTTACGAACTCATTCTTAAATTCGATTTAACTTAACTTAAATTTGATTTAATTTATGTCACACAGTGAAGTCCCGCAAGCCGTTTTGAGCTCGAAGAACGGGAAATCTCCGGGAGTGGACGAGATCCAAGCCGAAGCTCTTAAGTCAATATGTGAAGTCGCGTGGAAATCGGGGAAAACACCGAAAGACTGGCAGACAGGGGTCGTAGTCCCTCGTTTTAAGAAATAGGACTCCAGGGATTGCGCAAATTAACATTACCTTCATTAAGTTACGCAGGACCATTACATCAAAAAGTATAATCGCAACCGACTGAGAATTATGTAAAATAAATTTTTAAAAAAAATCTTTCCAGCTTGGACTCTTGTAGACTCAAAATCCAAGAAGTTAAAAAACAGCATCGTCAGTGTCTTCGGCTACTGCTTGTGAGGTTTTCACTACCATAGTAGTCAACATTTCGTCCGTCATGGTTGCGATATGAAGCGTAACACGATTTGCATTTACTGCTCCCAAGCTTCACTGTGAACCCAACTCGCGTCAGTGTACCTGCGAAAATGGTTATCCCTCATTTCCGGATTAAATTAAATAAAGAGAGTAAAAGAATTATGTGCCTCAGGGTGTCGACATGCGTCTATATCTGATGGGTAGACGGTCGGCAAAGAAAGTTCAGGGACAAGAGATGCTGTCAGACTTTCCCCAAGGGTTCGAAAAAATCTTGGTCAAGGCTCAGACGAGCATACTTATGCCGCATCCACGAACTAACACACCTCTACCATTTCCCTTTTAAAAACTTTCTACGTAAGACTCGAAAGATGGATGTGCGGTCCATGCTTTTAAACGTTTCTATTCCTCTTTTTGGGTGCAATTGACCAAGATTTCAATAAGAGCTAACCTGAAATACCCACAAAAGAGTGAAAGTTTTGTTGGGCAAGTAAGATACATGTTCGTGGAAAACGCAGTATTAAATGCTGGTATTCCGCATTCAGTCGCTCAATGCTGCTGAACCGAAGTGCGAAACTTGTGTAGCATCTACGTCACTGGCGAAGAACTTTCAAAGCTAAAGGTGCCGATATAAGCGGATAACGCTTCCTGCAGATAATGTTGGGGCTAATGATCTTGAATGCTCATTAAGCCTTCTAATTATAATCATACCATGCTACAGAGAGCTTCCGAAAGAGAATAAGTACCCATAATCGGGTAAAAGCACTTTCTTTGTGTAATAACACGTGTATTGTACTTATAATAGTAGTATTACGTATAGCTAGTATTGCAGCTGCGTCGGGTAGGTATGGTAATTTTCGGTTTGTAAGGGTATCAGAGATGACTAAAGGAAACTTCTTCACGAGCATTAGCGTAGCTTAATGTGGAAAGAATACTTACGGGACAGTCGAGGTCATTGTAGGCTTTGTTTTGACACATTAATTACACGTCAAGCTGAGACTGAGGCTTGACCTGTGATGCTCAAGCTCACCAAGCCATGACGCCAGAAGCATGTATAAAAAGACCAAGTTGTAAAGAAGGAAGACTGCCAAGTAAGTCAATGCGCAGAGAGGAATTTGAAGTGGAAAGTGAAAGTCTTCGTTCTCTTTACTAAACTTGCGTGGCTCTGTTAATAGGTCTATTGGAACCTACCTTTTCCAGTTCACAGTATTCACGACTTGAAGCTCAGATATTGTTGTAGACTAACAAAGACCACGTTTACTTACAACCGAGCTAACACGGTGTTTTTGCGGTGCTTTACAGTTTGGCTTTATTGTGTGATTTGCTGTTAACATGAACCAATTTGTGGTAAGTTGACTGAACGTTAAATTTTACGTTTATAACACTCGTGTTTGTAGCTATACTTCTAGCCTTCGAGTAGATGAACTAGTTGTTCATTAAGTTTCATAGAGATCACTTTCACTACAAAAGATTCTGTTTGCGAAAACCAGTGAAGCGAAATGACCGTGACAAGATTTCGAAGAGATCCGGAACAGAAAGTTGTGTGTGTTAAACAAATGAAAGGGAAAATTGTTCCACTTATGACTTTTAGTATCGGATAAGTTTTGCTTGTCATTCTTAGATGGTAAAATCCGTGGGGTGAAATGCACGAATGTACAAACATTTTCGCACATTTGATCAAAAACTTCAAAATATTGCCAGAACTACGTCAAGAGATGTCAATACTTTTTTTCGTATTAAGGATACGTTACTGCTTGTGTTAAGAGTTTCCTTACTTATTCGCATTTGCTAAGTTAAAATTTGTTAACATCCTCACAGTGCTAAGAAGCCTCACTTCGATTTTATTTACAATACTTAAGATTTCTATTTACCTTTTTTTATAAATCACGGTATTTTTTGTGCATGCGAACTTGTGTCATTTTTCTACTTTTTATCTTATTTTTCAAACATAACAAACTACTACAGAATTCGTGTTGAATCTGAACGAATTCTTTATCGGGGAGGAAAAACTCATAAACCAATTTCGCTATAACGCACACGCAAGAGGAGGGAAAATTTGTCCGTTGTAACCACATTTCTATTTGATTTTACGTAATAGCCTGTATTGTAAAAAAAAGCTTTTAATTTCACCCAAATATGTGGGTTTGAACACAATAGCCAATAATGTTCGTTGTAATGTTCGTCATAATCGGTGTACCTTACATCGACATTTTACAGTCATTTTGTTCACTTTTCACTTTTGGCAGTTTTTTATTTTATACTCCTTGAACTCTTCTTTTTACTTCTCGTTTTTAATTTTACTGTTCGTGTATTTTCCTTTCAAATTTATTTGTGTTATTATTCTTTGCTGGTCTACCTAAGAATTGTAACGGCGACACAAGAGTTGTTAGGCTAGTCCAAGGAATGTGTGCAATTTCCGGAAGGGGTGAAAACCCTTTTTTATAGCTGGGGAAAGGAAATTTATAATATCATTAAATAAATTTGGACTGTCAAAAACATGGACTTTTTCGCTTTCTTCCCTAATTACGGGCGCTGCAAGCACCGTAACACAAGCACATAAATTCTCTTCGAAAAGTCTGCATCTAGCTTTTTGTGAAATTTCTTTGTAATCTATAGCGCAAAGTACTGAGACTAGATTTTTCATGGTGATGCAAGGCATAATGAGGCTTTTCTATGAAAGTTTGCATAAATTCCAGGCTTGGCTAATTTCCGTTTGCAGTAGCGCTATGGACGGTTCCATGTTCTAAGAATCGCTCATAAATAGGAACGAAACGAAAAACACTTCAACTCGCTTTTTTGTCTCCTGAATGGAAATTCTCATGATAAGTCAGTTTCCGTAGTTCGGCTTTTATTTTAATTTCCAAGAACTCCTATGGCCATAGCGAATCGGTACAAATTACTGACTTTAAGAAAATGACTTCTCATCTCACTATTTAGAATGGTCTGTCGAAAATCATTCGGACATTCTTCATTTTATGACAGGTCATAAATATAATTTGTTACTAAGAAAATTTCTTTCCTATTTCTAGAGCGTCGCGATCTTCGTGCTTGCCGTGGCAGGAAATGCTTTGCCTCAAGAATTGCAATTCGGTTTCCGCCCTGTCTACGCTTCTCAGCAATTCCAGCGAAGACAAGGCTTTGCAGCGCCTCAACAGCAGTTCCGACCATCGCCTCAACCACAAAATCAGCAAATCAACCGTTTTCGACCAATTCCACAACAGCAACAGTTTACTCGCCAGCCTCAGAACTTCGCCCCAGCCCAGGGCAATGGTAATCAACGGCCAAGGGTTAACAGCAACAGACCTCTTTTCCGAAACAACGTAGGCGGATTGCAGCCTCCTCGCCAAGTACAGCAACAAACTGTCGCTACACAGTTCGCTCCTCAGCAGAATTTCCGCAACGTAGCTCCTGTACAGCAAGCACAGCGATTTCAGCAATTCCAGCAACCTCAAAATCTACCTCCGCCAATTTCAACTCCAGTAGTAAACACCCAAGCGCAAGCGTTTGTACCTCTCGTAACTCCAAATCCCACGCCGCTGCAACCTAGTCCGCAGCCGGTCCGGCAGGTCCAGCAGCCGCTCTTGCCAGCGCCGGTTCCCCAGCCGCTGTCCCCGGTCCAACCTCAGCCTTCTCCGCAATTCACCAACACCAACAACGTCAACCCGCCTGCCGTAGCTCCCCTTCCCCAGCCAGCCGCGTTTGTGGCACCAGCTTCGGTTGCGCCGCAACCCGCGCTTACTACAACAGCTGCCGTTTCCCTTGCGCCGGCTGTTGCTCCAACTCCCTTACCTCAACCTCTTCCAATCCTCCCGGTTTCGAATCAAATCGCAACCGCGCCGTTGACTGCCGAAGTGGCAACAACGGTGGCCTTGAACAACGTTACCCCTGCACCCCTCTTGACAACTCGGCAGCCTTTAAGACCAGTACCGCAATTTCCTTTAGCTCTCGACGGCAACAATGTCGAGGCTAATGCAGGAGTATTGCCTCTACAGAGTGAAACTTCTAACTTGGAGCTCCAGTTTCCTAAATATCCACCGTTCTTAAAACGATAGATGTAAATTATGCAAAAATATAGTAACGAACTGTAGAAAGTGTTCTTGCCGCCGACGAAAGCATGATAACTCTTTTGTCCAGCTGAATCCCTTAATATTCAACTTACAAGAGAAAAAATATATATTTTTTTGCTTAGAAAATAATATGCAGTGATAGTACGTTGCATCCCAAGAAGCGAACGAATGTAACTAATAGCTGTCCAAAGCTAGTCTTCTGAACATTGTATCGCTTGTGGACTTTTCACAAATATGAATTGTGTACATGTTTCTGACCGCTTTCAAGTGTATTATCCAGGGCCATACCAAGGATTCTAAATCAAGAAAGAGGTAGGGGGAGGGGTTTACTTGGAGGAGTTGCTCCCTACTGCAGAGCTATATTCAACAATCACATTTTTTTTTACCAATATCTCCTTTAAAATAATTAAAGGAAATTTTGAAAAAGGAAAGGGTGGTCTTTTGACAAGGTTTATTAGGTTGCATAATACGTCAAAAGGACCACAATCGCTTGTTTAACGAAGCAGAAGCTTGCGGCGGCAGAGGACGATCGCCGTCAAAGACGAAGGAAACCGGGTCACAAGTTCTTCAGTGAAACAGGTTTAAACGGAACTACAACTTTCACTTGTTTAATAGGCTGGATAACATCTTCAAAGACGAAATTATCCTGACAAAATCTATTACCTTGGGCTAAAAATAAATGTCGTTTAGTGAAGAGCAAGCTTAATATCCAAAATGTTACCACATAATAAGTAAAAAGTGAATTACTGCTCATACGTCTCGGTCAACGAATAGAATTATGAAAATTGCTAATAGCGAAGTTGAGTAAACTTGGTCACCAAATATGCCAGCGACAAGAATTTTAAATTTAATCAAGAGAAATGTGCTTCGATTAACCAAAGATGAATTAACCGAATAAACGAAGTTCATGATACGCTCATTGCCATTTTTTCCACTTAGTTTCAAAGTAACTGGATAGCGATAGCACAAGTACAAATACTGAACCATTTGAATGTAATCGTCGATGTCAATTTCCTGAAAATATTGCATTGTAATAAATATAAGAAATATTGATAGACATTTCCTTTTTTCTTGGCAATTTTCAAATAAAATATTTAATAGAGATTTTTTCCATTATGCAATACCTTGATATAATATGCAACGTTCATTTACGACGGTATTTATAATTGCCCCATTTTTTTCAAATTTCGCTCTTTAACATGCTTTACGTGACCTTTTTTATTTAGAATTCACGCCATCTTAAGCCTGGCTATTGACGTCTACTTTGCTACTACGTCTACACTACTGTGTTTACGGTATTGAATAGTCATTGCTTGGCTGTGCTTCCCAATTCCTTTTTTCTGAATTCTACGAAAAAAAATGAAAAACACTGACCCTTCTAAATAAGCGCAGAAAAATTATAGTCGCGCTCTTGTCCTTCAAAAAATAAAAAGCTATCCTAAACTGACTTCATTTTTCATTGAAGATATCCTTCGGCCCCTAACGGCGAGATCAATCCATGTTAAACGCAGTCTTACAAGAATCGATCAGTAAAATATTAGACTCTAGGTCTCGTCGGATCCACCTGAATGACACGGTATAAGCATTCCTTTCCAGCAGTACCACAGCTATTGGTAGTAGCTTCCTGACAGCTATTTGTGTATTTCATCGGTAAGGTCTAGGTTGAGGGTTCATTTTCCCCCATACATTGAGTCACCGTTTTCAAAAGCCTTAATCTTCCTGGAAACGTTTCAAGTAACATGAAATACCGCATTTCCCTTACGATTACTCACCTTATGCAAACTAGAAATTCATGTGCTTTGTACGGAAATTTTCGCAGATTTCCCACAGAATGCAATAACTTGTATTATGTCGACTTGCCCTTCGGATGATAATGTCGTGTCTCTTACGTAAGAATGAAGTACCCAATTCTGTTTGTTCTACTGGGGTGAGCCAAGCTCGTTGCCGTAAATACCCATAATTACGATAAGCTGTTTGACAAATACTAACGCAAACTATTCTCTGTAATACAGTCAATACTCCAGAAAAAATTGCGCGAATTTACCAGGTTTTGCAACGATTCATTTCATAAGGCAATATATAAGACAATATACGAGACAATATATAAGACAATAGACTTACAACTCAAAACAGTAAACAAAAATAGCTTCTGTAAATAAAATCAAATTCCATATTGCCACCTAGCTACTTGACAACATCTGAATCAATGCTTCGATATTTGCACTGTGGTTCTTCTTTAACCGTTAGTATGAAATCCTTTTCAGAACTTTGCCGAGACATGTCAAATGAGATTAAACAAATTGGTTACCAAGTATCCTGCTCCATAACATGCCACTCAGTTATATCAACAGGCCACTTCCAGCACAGGAACTCTTCAAGATTAGGCACCCAGACTCCTAGAACCCGGCCGGAAACAGGACGTGGAAAGTGATACATACAAACCTATTTAGCTGTATTCTATCTATTTCCCTAAGAAACCTGTTTGCCCTGTTTAGTGGTCTACGCAAAGTAGCTCATTGCATTTACTACTGTTTCTCCCATTATCAAAGGCAAATCGAAAGTAAGGAGATCCCGGCTCCCGAGGCCTTGCCTTTCTACCTTGAAGTCAAACACGGGAATGACGTCTGTATGTCGTAATAATCGGTGTTGCGTCACCCATGCAACACTGATCTGCATCTAGAACGCTACCAACATAAAGCAAAGTCCTTATGCCAAGATCCGGTACAGTCCAAAATTTTCCTCCTGGAAAAATTCAAACATCACAACTTGTATACTCAGCTCCATCAGGGATTCCCTTGTTAATTAAATTCCTATCTGCTTACTTTCAAACATACAAACTACTACAGAATTTATGTTGAATCTGAACGAATTCTTTATCGTGGAGGAAAAACTCATAAACCAAAGCAGGTTTCAACGTTTGCAAACCAAAATACAAATATCGAGTCACTTTCCATTCAAGACATGCATCCCAGCGGAAGTCTAATAGCGGCGGATACGTGGGTGGGATATGGCGTGCCTCATATGTTATATATAGGGAAAAAAGCACAATGGCCTAACACTTATAAAAAGTCCCTTTGGAAAAAAAAATCCCGTGCTTGCTAAGTATGCGTACTCAAAGCCCTCCTACACCTTCGGCAAAGTAAAAGGCCCGGCACAGGAAATTTTTGTAACGGACTCTTATGCCCCACCTTAGCGAAGGGAACCTGTGATTGTATAAGGCAAAAGCATTGTCCCATTAAAACATCACTTGTCTCTGTCATGCGCGCGTGGTTGCTATGCTAGTTGGGGCTAGGTTTGAGAATCGCGCTAAAAGTGCAAAGTTGGAATAAAAGGGGGGGACAAGGGTGCAAAAAGGGTGGTTCACGTTTGCCTAAACATCCTCCAGGGCCCTTGAACTGTCTTGAGGATATCTTTTGGTGGTAGACGCAGTGGCGCCCGTTGTTCTGTGTATTTCAGTGCTTTTCTTTCCTGTGGCATAAAAGCAAGCGTCCCGGACACCAGCTTTATCCAGTTGGTCACTCGCGCTCCGGTGATCAGACAGCCTACTAGTGGTCGTTTAACTCGTGTGCTCCCGCCAAACTGAACGACGAACGATCTTGTATAAATGCGTGACTAGCTGCATGTGGTACGCTAGTGTTTCAGTGCAATTGGACACTCTCGCATCATTTGGTGAGCAGTTTGCCTTCGCGTATCGTGTCCACCCTTTAAGACCCACACAAATAGACGATCACATATCGCCTTATCATTTTAACGTGACTCGCCGTCCGGTTCGAGTATTAAAACAAAAAGCTTACGCAGTGACTGAACAGCTCAAACACCAATGGGTGTGTGCGCGAAATTCGTAGTGGTAAGATAACATGCTGTTCTCGAATCAATTTCCAAAATGTATTTTCAATTGTTGGAATATCTTTTCGGAATTAGGTGTACTTTTTGGCTAACCTGTGTTGGCAAGCCAGTTACTGCGAGGAGCAACACCAGCATTACATATCGGAAATACACCCGAATTTGTTCCGTCGAACAAATCGTCGCGCTTGGCCAAGGCCAAGTTTTGACGAAAACTTCGATTCGGGCAACGCTGAGCTGCGTCGAGAACCGGAATTTGGATTACGCGGAGTCGATGCGATGTTAGCGGACACGGATGCAGCAACGATAGATATGCTGTTCCCGCCCCCTGACGAAGATAGCCATGTTCCTCACGGAAGAGCCGTACCGCCTCCCTTAAGAGAGGACGCTGTCAGTTTTCCGAAGCAAGACGCAAGTGTTTTAGAGAGTACGAACCCCAAGAAATTAGTGTGGGTGCCTAGTGTAACGAAAGGCTGCGAAAATGATGTCCTATGTGACGAAGTTCCGAACTATCCCGAGTGAGTACAAACAAATAATTGAATAGCGTTAGAAAGTCGTAAAATAAAATGTCAAAATAAATCATAGTAATAAAAATTCGTATAAGAAAATTAATTTAATAAACGATAAAAATATTATACAAAATATATAATTAAAATTATTGATAAGATAAATTATTAAAAATGAAGAAATATTCAAAATTGAATAACACTTTATGATGCACAATGCAAACAATTTCCGGAGTGGGAACCTGCTTCGGTAACTATAAAAAAAAAACTAAATATTTATGAAAGAAAGAAATACTTTCTGAAATAAAATGTAAGTAAACATATGCATACAACTCTCTCAACGGTTTCGATGATTAATAGTACTTTGTTTCATTTTTAGACATGCAATACGGAACACACTTCTGGCACAGTTGGGTCACAAAGCCTTCGTAATTGGAGACGCAGAACCAGTGCCGGTAATTTACGAAACAAAAAAATAAAGATTTGAAACTGTACTACTACTACTACTTTTTTCCTTAGAAAATCAACGTTCGGATACGTCCAGTAACAGCAACAAGAGAAGAAACTCTTTGCGAGACCACGGTAAAATCCAAATATTATTCACCATTTTTTCTATATTTTTGTACATGATCAGGAAACCATTCGGTATCCGCGTTCCGCTAGATCGGCCACCAATAACTCTTGGCGGTTTATTATCAACCAAGCAAACTTTACGCAAGGCGTCAAAGTCGAAACGTGCAAGTACGAATTATCTTTATTTTTTATATTTATTTCCAGGAATTTAAAGCTATTTTTCCAGATCTCCTAATCAAGAATGTAAATATGCAAAGCATTTTCCGTTTGGCGTTAAAACAGCTTGCCGACAAAAATACGCTGCGCGAAAACTACTGGCCATAACAGAAAATGGCGAAACCATCAACGACACGTTTAATTTGCCTTCATGCTGTGTTTGTTATGTGATTTCAGATCCTAACGTTGTCGAGCGTAATTTCAAGCAGCAGTCGCCTAGGCAAGAACCTGTAGAAGGTTCCAGCCCAAGCTTTAGCTAAAAACTCTGAACATTTCAAATCAGCGAATTACTATTTCATGTTTACGGATGTAGTACAAAAGATGAGAGGAAATAACTCCTTTGCGAAGAGTGTCGGGGATTTGATCTGGAGTTGTACCACCAAGCTATCATCGGAAAAATGTGCCATCACCTATCAATGACCAGCCTTCCTCGACCTTTTGTCCCTCGCATTTCTCTACTTCCGTTCAGTCTGACTCAGCTTCGATCCCGTAACTCCCATACCTTTGCTTTTAGCCTACTATTTCAATTCTCGCGACTTACCTTCCTTTCACCGTGATGGATTATCCGCGTTTGTTGTATTGTACTATTCATCCTATTTAACGTTTGTGTTTGGCGATCGTTCCTTTCAACGTTTCCACCTGTTAATTAAGGAACCAAGATTGTATAGCGTATTGTAAATATCGTTTCTTTGTTAAATTCGATCATGTTCCTGGAAAATGTAACGTTTGTGTGCCTGAGAAAGGATAATATGAAAAAGTAAGACTACAGCGCAGGATTTTATTTTAAAAGGTTAAAATTAAAAGGTTAAAAATTCTAAAATAATATAAAGAAATAGAAAATGCAAACTAAACGAAAATAATACAGCAAATACTGTTGGAATGGGCTACCAAGGGGATCGGTCAGCTCACGAAGTTTGTTGAGTTGCCTGAACAACAGTTATTACTTTTGTTCCTACTATTTAACTTTTAGCATTTTAATGTTATAGTATATGTGTTAATAAATTTGTTTGTGTCTCGATTGATCAACGTTCATCCGAGTGTCACTTGGAAGTGGTACGAGAGGACACAACAGCCGTGGAATTCTACGCAAAATTAGGCTTTATGCAAATAAAAAGGGAAGTGGGCGTTCTTTAAGACTCAAAATCCTATTTTGAGTGTGTTTTCAAGCGTCTTGCTTTAATTAATTCACCCTGTTTTATACACTGCTCGAAACCGTTTGGCTCATTTTTTTGGGAAAACAACGTATGGTTGTAGGTTTTCTAGTCTGTTATTCTTCCATATTCGCTTCTTGTATACGGTTGCTATGTCGAACGACGAAGCCTTTTTTTCACACACTTGAACCCGAATTGCTGTGCGAAATATGCTGATTTAATTAGAATACTGTTTTCTTGGTTAGCTTTTCGAATTTCAGCTCTTGCTCTTGCTATTTATTATTATTTTTCTCATTATTTTGTTGAATTTTGAGTTTATAAGTTCAATGTCAATTTCCAGACGACATTCAATGAAATTCCTCATACTTTGTATGCGATAAGATTCCTGTAAATCAAATCCATCAATTGGAATAATTTGAAAATTTTCTGCACGTCATAATATATTGTTATTTGCATGAACCTTAAGTGCAAACTTCCTGCCAGAAAGAAGTTTAGAAATATTCAAAGGACAGTACTAGTTGTCACCCGTTACAAGTTGCATAGGTAACATACGATCAGTATCAGTTATATTTCAAACAGGCACCAAAAATAAAAGTGTTATGGCCGAGCGGTCTAAGGCATTGGCTTGTGATCGTAAGGTAGTGGATTCGAGTCCCCATGTCTGAGGATTGGTTTTTCAGAGGAAAAGATACTAACTATTCCGTGTCCTGCTTCCTATGGTATCTGGAAGCCTATATCCCAATAAAATGGATTTGCCAAGAGTACCACGGGAAGCAGGAGAGGGGATAGGAAAGGGTGAACGAGACCTCGGAAAGCATGACGCTGGCCTGGCATCGTGCATCGCACTTTTTCCCATGTTATTCCTTATGGGATTTCAAACTTTTTGGCTCCTGAGACGCCCTCAGGGCATAATTTCATATTCAAACTCAGTTTTTGCGCTAATTTGAAGGGCTGGCGCAACAATTCTTATAGATTCGGAAACCTCTCGTCGAGGTTAACAACTTGCATTCCTTAATTTTTCAAATTGCAGACGTGTCGGTTAATTATGTTACGTCAGAATTACAATAAAATTAATAAGTACGATAATAATGTTCCAGTACAACAAACTTTTGTTGGCAGAAATAAAATTACTACCGTGGATTTGTCGCTGTCAAGCGCGACTTATTCGCTAGATATTTTATTACAAGCATTTTTCTTCTGTAAAAAAATCGTGGTGCTTTTTCACGCACCCCAATACACAAATATCTAATAGTATTTTTGAAAGTTCTGACGACCTTTTTATACATCTAGCCGAAATCTTTTTATACATCTCGACTGGTCTGAAATAAAGTATTTTCACGATGAAAGACGGTAAAATTTAATAATCACGTACAATTTTGGTATAAACATTGTATATCACGTTTTGATTCGCTTTAACAAAAAGCGCATAATTTTACATTCTTAGAAATAATATAACAAGAGGCAATAAGACCACTTTAGGTAAGAGACATAGAAATCATACACATTAACATGAATTAATTACAAATTCCATCTGCGAATCACGTTCGGACCCAAAGTTTTCCATTCCTGCTACGTCACCATTGCTTGTTCGGATCTTTCGCTATTCGCTAGAACACACGCTTCAATATATGACGCATGGTACTGATACGGAGATGCGTGAACCTTTATAAAAAATCGTAGTAATAAAATCAATAAGTAAAAACCCATTGTCTCCTTTATACCTTGGGTTGAATGTTCGTTGGTGCGAAAAGTTTTAACTCGGATTCAAGTCTCGGTACAAATCACGCTCACACCACCAGTTATGAAAACACTCTTCCACGTGTGTTTCCTGAGGTCAATTCCACTTTCCTATTGGCATGATTAGCATTATTTTTCAATGTTTTCAATCGTGGGCAAAAGTTACCAGGACAGCTTTCACCACTAGGTGCTGAACCCCTTCATTATCTAATCCCCACTCTTCTAGATGAAATGGCCTTCTGTGACTTCAAGCCTTGCCGTATCCAAGGCTAAATCACTAAGATTTTACAATTTAATTAAAACGCTCGAATTCATCAAATATTTTTAATTACCTCCAAGGAAGTTCTTTGCTGTAAGGCTCCAAGCTAACAGTCTATTAGTCTATCATAAAAACTCAAATTTGAATTCCTTAATATGCTTTATTAATTAATTGAGAAAATCACTGCGTTAACTTTTTTACCTGGTAGCAATGCAACTGGACATCTTGGGCTTTGAAAGATAGTCTCTTCCACGCATTCCACAACGTGTTTGTGCGTTTTCAGGTGGGTAGTTTGTATAAGTAGCCTTCGATGCTTGTATATTGTTCTCCAGAAGAGTCAAACGGAACAGGTGTCATAATTTTGTACAAGTAGTTCAGCAACGCTGTCTGAAAAGTAAAGTAAAATATTAAAATAAAATACTAAAAATATTAAAAATGTGCAATGTAGGACGAAGTTCAAATTACAGGGTCCCATTTATTCGTAATGGCTCTAGGACGTAGTAAATCGGGGTCAATTGTAACTAATTGCTTATGAATAGGTTCCACAGCCTCGTTAGAATTTTCGGGAGAGAAAAAACAGCGAGGCAAACTGTTCTTCTATACTGGTTCGGCTGGAGACAATGGTGCCACTGTCACTACCGGCATCGCTCAATGGCTCCTTCAAACTTCTATTGCTGTTGGCATGCGTTGTCATTGCTCTTTCGGTAGCTTATTCGATTTGGGTAGACTCAAATGGATTTCTTGGCACTTTCACGGACGGAAGCAACTTCGTTCAATTGTAAATCGTTTCTGCACCATACGGAGACTCTTGAGTAGTTATCTAAGAAAAAGGGTATTTAGTTACTATTTCACAAGGCTTGAGGTATACAAGCTTACGATTAATTTAAGTTACGGAAATATTACAAACCTATCGAACAGAACTTTTGTTCACGCACGCGAAAACTTTTGAAGGTTTGGTATTCACATTTAGCACTTTATGGTCGACATTTTCAGAGAAGAGTGAGAAACCAAGTTTGAAAGATTCCGGAAGCTTAGAGAAGCAAGACGTCACACTACAGTATAGTAATAACACATTTAATAATAATAATAATAATAATAATAATAATAATAATAATAATAATAATAATAATAATAATAATAATAATAATAATAATAATAATAATAATAATAATAATGGTAATAATAGTAATAATAGTAACAGTAATAGTGGTAAAAATAATAACAACACATTTAATAATAATAATATTAATAATGATAGTAATAGTAGTAATAATAGTAATCATATTAGTAAGTAATAAGAAAGGCAATAGAGAAAGTAGAACGAAAAAAGTAGTTGTAATAGTAGTAATAAAAATAATACTAATGATAACAATAACTCATTTTCACGCCAATATACATAGTTTAACGGGAAAAAATCAATGGTCAAAATCTAGAAGAACCTACAAAAGTAGGGAAGAACCTATCTACAAGAACTCTTTCTCTTATATCAGGGGTCTCTCTTACATCCGGGTCATCCGCCAAAACCCATTTTCACACAAATATACACAGTTGTAATTAAATAAATCGATAGTAAAAATCTAGTAGAACCTAAAAGAATCGGAAAGAACCTATCTACAAGAGACCGTTCTCTTATATTATTAATATTTTTTTTTTTGCTTAATTCCAGAGTATAAAATCAATTTCTCTTTAGTCGGCTACACATTTCTCTACATTGAGTTCCAAAGAAGGTAAATTTTAATCCAATGCCACTGATGCAATCCGAGATATCTCTGATAGAGCGAGACTTTTAGTTGCAGGTAAGCTTAAAATTAAAAGTTAAAGCTTACGAAATTTTACATTTACGAAACGTGAATTTGCGTCATGAAATAAATAAATTTCTTTGAAGTATACCTACCTGTCTACAACCTATACTGGAGAAGACCAAGCATGTGACCTACCAAGGCAAAACTCGCGCCGAAGCTGGTTCTCTGAATCGGACAGTGGCTACCAATTCACGTACAAGACAGACTCCAACCAATTGACATTCTTGCAAATGCTCAGCAGCCAGAACTTGACCTACCACTGCTTGAAATTCGTAGCTCACTACGACAATCAGGAGCGGTCGTTCAATAAAGCTATTAAGATCATGGGATGGAGCGATGCCGAGTTGTCTGCTAAGGACAAGAAACAGTTCAAATATGAAATTACTGAAAACGGTTGTAAAGTTAGTTTTTTCCGTATTTACTAGAAAAAAGAGCTTAAACGTTTAGTTTTTCTTACATGTACGTTCTAAATGTCAAAACTCATCCATTACTTAACATCTAGTCGCAATGAAAACCTCGTTGTGCTTTATTAACCATTTTTTTCTTATTTTCTAGTTCCGCGGTGATGAATGAGTCAAGACTCGAATCACGTACGAATCACGTACGAAAAATTCGTGGTCCAGTGAAGATTTTTTTTTCAGTGCACTAACTCTTTCACTGTGATCATAAAGCACCATCGTTTTTTCTGGGCAGTAACTGAGTAAACGCAACCTGTCAATCAGATCAGTAAAAAATCAGAAAGACTTTATACGTTATATGGGATTAGGAAATACCTCTTAAAAAAAAGAAAGTGAGGTAATGATTTTAACTGGGCTAAAAATCGCGTAAAGCGAGGTGAGAATAGCAAAGAGTGGAGGAAGTCGCGCAGAGCGAGAAAGAGAGAGATTTTACACGAAATTTTGATAGTACGGAAGGGTTCTATGCTGAAAGTCTGGAAATTATGAATGCATGTTTTTATAGATAGAAATGGTTCCTTCCGTTATCCGACCTCGGTTTTCAAAAAGGTGTCTTTTATTTTTTAATTTTAATCAAATGGTGTATAAATTTTACTTGGAGTAAACCTTAAATACTCTGGAACTTCGATGAGCATTTCGAGTTAGCATATCGTTGGAAAAGAAATGATAACATACAATTAAACATATTTTACCGAAGTTGCGGAAGTTTTGCTCAAAAAAGCCTATCAAAACAGTACCGAAGCAGGAATTTCAACCGCAAGTCATTCAGGGTGTGGGTAACACCAATTTAAACGTTTTCTCACTGAAAACCTACTCCTACAACCAATAGTGTAGTGAAAGCGAGCGAAACTTTTCTTTCACCTACTTATGACGTTTGTAAAAAGCAGCACGAAATGGACGCTATGGAACCGCTTAATTCAGCAAAAGAACAACAATGAAAATGTTTAGTTTCGCGTTTAAGTTTTTGCCTGGACATCTGCGAAGAAGAAAACCTTTTTCGAAAAAAAAAACGCAAGTAAGTGTAAAGGCAAAGAATCGTTTTTCCCTACGTATTTTCTAACCGACGCGGCCTACATATTTATTTCGGTGACGAGAAAGTCGTTTGCTCTGCGTGCCTTCAGACTCGCAGGCTTATACCATTAGTCGATACCCAAATCCAAAAACCAAAAGATTTTTTTCTTATGATTCCTAAGTGGTTTTAGAATGGGATGATTCATTCACAAATCTTTATTTTCTATTTAAAAAATAAATTAATACAATTCAGGAGAGATAAATAAATTAGACCTATTTATTTGATATTCGTTTACAGAACAAAGAAAATAATGAGTTCGAATATTGTTCAAAAGCCTAAAGAAAAAATGACGTAACACACAACCTTGTTTAGATCGGTACATACTCACAAGCTGATCAGGTATTCAACGGACCTACTTGCGCCGAAGTTACATTGGCACATCTCCGAGACGGTTCGTAGTGGGGGTCTCTCAAAGTTTCTCTTAGAACGCCAGCGGGCAATGAAAGTCTTTCTTCTTTCACCTGGATTACTCTCACGCTGAAATGAAAAAGGACCCCGGCAAGAACCCCCAGCCTTCATGTGGCTAGCCCACTGCATAACACCCAAAAGCCCAATATTAAAGTTAGATCAGGGCGGGCACAGCAGAAGAAAAGTTACCCGACTATATAAAGCGAAGTAGGAAGCACAAACTGCACTCATTCATGTAATACTACTCCTCAGCTTCGCATCTTCAGGTTTTCAAATTCTTCGAAAAGAAATAAATCGCGAAACGTGCTCTTCAATAAACTACGTGTGCTTTACCTGGAACTGAAGTTTTCACACGGATTGCTGATAAACATGTGGACCCTACGCGGAGTAAGTGCTCTTAGTTTTTTACTACATTCAACAAGTAGCGATTTTTCGAACCGGTATAGACTTTTCAAAATCTATCTTGGAAAGCAAGTACAGTAGAACTCCCAACTTCATCAACTACTATTGGGACTCCCGATTATATTAAAAGCCTTGGGAAAAAATCCCTATCAATGAGGTTTTACGTTTATTTTAAAGACTTTTTTTGATTATTTTGAGATTGATAAATTAGGATTTTTTCAATTATCTCAAGGAAGTATAAACAAAATATAAAAGTTCAATCCGATACTTATTCGGTTTCATTTTTCTTAATGATTCGAATGTTTTTAAAACGTGATGTAATTTTAAAATGTCCTTTATTACGCTTTTTAACTAAAATTTACGGCGAGAACTACACGCACGGTTTTATTCTGAAACTTTATAAGAGTAAATTAACTTCTTATTGAGGATCTTGAGACAACTAACATTATTTAGTGTCAGACAAACTTTAAATCTTTCTAACAATAAAAGCTACTAAAAAATACAAAAAGTTTAAAATTCAGGAAACATCACTATTTACAGAAAAATTATTTACAGAAAAGTACCTATTCGTGTTTTCATGGAGGACAATTACCCACTCGAATTTTCGTTAACTAAATTTCTTGTTGCAGCGTTTTGAACAAACGTCGTTCAATCTGCTGCTACGCTTAATTCACTTTTATGTCTCTATATTTGGAGATGTTTGAACAAGCGTATTTAAAAGCAAGTGAAGCCTTTTCGCAAATTGGACGATTTTAGAGCATTCAGTACTAGTATAACGCTGTATCCTCTTTTTAACATCGCGGCAATGGGGTCAAGTGAAAGCAAGAAGCACGACAAGAATGCTTGCTTTCTCCCCTGTGCTGCTCCTAAGTGCCTCTTCTTTTTTACCATAAGAAACCTAACCGCCTAGGTAGCTTTCTCCGTACGTAACGTTCTTGTACCTGAAAGCGGTGGGGAAAGTTTTCCCAAATCAATACGATACATACTCTGATAAAGGGAAAAGAGGAAAACACTTAAAAATACTAAAGAAATAAAAAATACTTATAAACATTAACAATAGTAATAAAAACAGTGTACGATTCGAAACGTTTGGACTGATATAAAAAAATACAATTCTAAATAATAGTGCAACACACGCAGTACAAAAAAATACAGTACAAAAATACAAAATACTTAATATGTTCTACTTAAATTTCAGATCCGATTAGCAGTGTTCATCGTCCTGTTCGTTAGCCTAGCTTACGCGGACAAGGGCGGTTCAGGATCTTACGGAAGCTCCAAGTCCAAGGGTAAAGGTAAAGGCGGCAATGATGCTTACTACGCACCACAACCTCACAAGGTCATCATCATTCCCGCTGGACCTAGTCAGCAATACGGCTGGGTAGGTTTCGGTGGTCAGTCGAAAAAGGATAAAGACAAGAAGATTCCCCGTTTACCCTACGTACCTTTCCCAGCTGTAATCCAAAAAGGCAACAAATACGGTTCCATTATCCACCACGGTGATCACTACGGCGGTGGCGCTTACTCGGCCCCAGTTCCGCAAGTTTACAACCACGCTCCCTCTTACCCATCTGCCCCGGTCTACAGTGCTCCTGCTTACCCATCTGCCCCGGTCTACAATGCTCCTGCTTACCCAGCTGCTCCCGTCTACAGTGCCCCTGCTCCGGTTTACAGCCAACCCATCCAGCCGGCTTACCAGCCTCAACCTGCCGACAGTTACGTCAAACCCGCAGAGGAAGTCAGCTCCGCGGGCATCACTGTCCCCCCCGTGCCTGACACCGGTTACGGCTACGAGTCCGAACCCGCCACAGAACACGTCCCCGTCTACATTCCCGAAAGCGCGAAGCCCGCTGGCTCTCCCACTTACGAACAACAAGCCAATGCTGAATATGGTCAAACCGGCGGAGACTACGCTCAGCCGGCTTATGAAGAACAAGCGCCTCAGTATGCCGAGCAGCCTCAATATTTGGACCCCGTTGAACCGAGACCTTTCCCCGAAGCTCCGGTCCCTGGCTGGGCTGACAACGGTTACCAAGCCGTTCCCGAATATCGTGATGCCCCAGTTCAAGCAGTTCAGCCTGAATACGCTCCCGTAACCACTCCTGCCTACGTCGAAAGCCCGGTTAGCGCCCCAGTTTATGAGCAAGAGCCTATTTCTTATCCTGCTGGACAATACGAGCAACAAAACGAAGGAGGTTGGGTGGGTGAAGCTCAGCCACCTCAATGGCTTCAGTCTACTGTCTGGGGCTCTGAACAGTTCGACACTGCTGGAGCGTGGTCTCAACAAGCACTGCAAGTGGCTTATGCCCCTCAAGAAGCCAGTAACCAAGTTGCTCAGGTCCAGGAATACGCCGCACCCGAGCAGGCCTACAGAGCCCTTGATGCCAGCAATGCCGAGCCGACGGAGACTCCTGCGGAGATCCAAGCGCAAGCCGCCAGCACTAGTGCGTATTGAGGAGCGGTAGTGATGCCATCGTACTGAGCCAACAAAATGATAATTCAGAGTGGGTCACTAGATCAAAAAATGCTCAAAAAGTCCAGTTTTTTCTTACTGTTTGTAAGACAGATTTGTGTAAACTATTATGAGACTGTTTGAGAACCATTTGTAAACCGAGAGCCAGATATTACGCTATTAGTTGCTACAGCTGGTCCTGTTGATTGCTTTCAAATCCGTTAAGGATTTATTATGTTAATAAATGTTTCTGATGTATAAAATTGGACTTTCATTTCTCTGTGAATGGTAAACGAATATTTGTACACGACACAGATAGAGATCGTGGCGATTCTTCTTCGCAAGTCGCGTTCTCCTGGAACCTAACTTGCTCCGTTCCACGTTAGCCTCGGAAATACCAAAAGCCATAATGAAAAAAGGTCAGTTTTCTGTATAAATTTGCGCATCGAATTTGCCAGGAAGCTAAGGGCTGCGACTCTCTTTTGATTTATGTGATTAGAAATGCTGTTCAACGTAGTTAGAAAGCCTTAAAAAATCAGCCTTTAACTGTCAACATTGTCTTTTGGTGGTGAAAACTCGAAGACACTGTAAATACGTAAAAAAAAGTCAGGTAAACCCCACTTGACGGTGTCCGTTCGAGGTTTTAGTACGTTTTTCCTTTAAAAAGTCAACTAAATGTGAGGAAGTCGAGAAATCCTCTTCGTTGTTTGAAAAACGAAATGAGAGTATTGTTGCGAAGTGACTTGCCCTTAGCCAAAATGCTGAACTGGCGGAAAACTAGTCACCGAGGAAAAATTAACAAAATGGCAGTTACCTTTGGAGCAGTATTCATCCACTTTTCTGTAGGATATGACCTTCACGTGACACAATTTGGCAAAACGCGCTAATTTCACATCAGCCACGAGTAGTGTGTATTAGTCGCGGTATTCGTACTCCAAGACTGAACAGGCATGCAAGAAACGAACCTAATAAGCGAAAATGGTGAAAAATAAGTGGCTGCTTTGCAATCTTTTTACTCGTTTTCAGACTTTACCTTGCATTACTTTCCACATTTCTGAAAGTTTGAATACTCTTACGGACTTTTCTGCACGTACAACAAGGACAACAAGGTACAACTAGGTACGTTACAATAAGGTTTAAACAGGACGGAACTAGCGCCTTCATACAGTATTCACAACAAACATAGTGAATTAATATTCCACTTACCAAATACGCTGTTGCCGAAAAAATATGCTTCTAAACATTTCGCACTAATTAATTTTCAAATGAGCTAGAACGATATTCACGGAAACAGCCCCATATGTGAGTAGAAGGCCTAATACTAACTTGCTTTTAAGCAGAGTGAAAATTCTATGCGAAGCTGAACTAAAACAACTTTGAATACATTATGTTAACTGATCATTTTTTACTTAACCACTTTACACTACAGGACTTTCATTTATGCAAATTCGTAACCACGTAGTATCTTTTTACATTAAAAGGAAGACTGAATCGGAGCCTAAAAGGTACAGCGCGCGAAGTGACGCCATACTCAAACCTTTTGAAATAGCTCTTTTGTGCACTAGATGACACATGTGTCGAAGAAAACCGAACCTTAGAAAATCACGGAAAGCTGTAGCCAACGAGGACCGTGCTGTCTGCACAAAACACAAATTACATCGAGACTTGAGAATTATGTGACCACTCTGAAATTTGTACTCCAGCGGCCTCATATAAGTAGTGAGGGAATAATTTTAATATACGCGAGATACGAGCCTAAGAAAGTAATTTTCAGTGCATCACAACTGACGCTCGAAGGTCGAAACAGAATTTTACTTTTGGATCGTTTTTCTGGTGTATTTTAAATTTTTAAAAAATATGGAGAACAGAGACGTTGACATGGAAGAAGGCGAGCTTGACCAAGTAAGACCATTAATTCACTTAAATCCTAGTATATGTGATCTAACTTAATCCTTTTGGCCTAGAACGAACGTTCTCAACCAGACACTGGAGCACGCCAACCTATTATACCGGTGGTTTTTAATGACACCGAAGAACTTTGTACGTCTCCTCTTCCTGAAAGCGACTTGCTAGCCTTATATACCAGGTAACCAATTTATTGAAGAGAAGTAAATAATTGAAATAAATATAACGGTTTTATCTTCCCCGTGAAGCTTGGAGTTACCAGAGGAAGAAGTAAATTGCGTAATAAAACAGACGATAAATAAAACACCCAATTGGGTCCATCGGTATGAAGCCATTCACTTGAGGGGAACGGAGGAAATGAGCACGAACGATATATTTGACTATTTTAATGGTTATAAACCCGCCTCGATAGAATGGATAAACGACTCCTCATGTACGTTTAGTATTAACAAAAAAATAAAAACTCATTAATGAAAGACTATTTTCTGCAGGTAACGCAGTGTGGTTAGATGCGATGGCCGCTGCAAAGGCTATGCTTGCTTTCTCTGACGAAATCATTAAGAATACTAAACAACCCACAATTGACGAAGACTGTAAAGAAGCTGAAGACAAATTATTACCGGAAATTCCTGTTCCTCCGGGCGTATGGCGTAAAGGAAAGACTTCTGCTAAATCTAAAATCATGCTGATGCGTTTCGCAACGAAAAATGACAAGAAAGTGCGCGGTGCAGAGAAATTAAGTCGGTACTACCAAAAGTATGGAAACCCAAATTACGGAGGTACTTAAATCCTGTGTTGTAAATATAGTATTGCCACATGATTTGTTGGCTTACAACAGGTATGAGAGGACTTATTTCCAATTCGAAGAAACGTCGGCTGCGTGGAGACCAGAAAGATAAGAAAAATCCATGGGGAAGTTTGGCTGAAGAATGGGGCGACGGCGAAGACCTGGAAGAGCGGTTCTTAAGTGAGTTACATTTTGGTGTCGCGTTCATTACTAATTATAGAATCAGAGTTTTATTTACGCGTTTTCTTGACCTAACCTTTACAGGCAAACAATTGCAACCACCCTCTTTAACGCGATGTCTCGGTCGACAGCCACGCCCTTCGCCTTCGAGATCAGGTGATGACGGAAGTTCAGACAGTCAGTCAGACAGCGACGAGTCAGAAAGACACGGTGGGAAAAAGCCGCGAATGCGAATGTACGCCGATGAGGAGGAGAAGAAAAGTGCGCAACGAATATCCAAACAAACGGCAGCTGTCGACTGGGGAGAAAGACTTTCAGCGTTGCGACAACGAACCTCAATAGAAGACGCTGCGGATTCAGACCCTCTCGAAGTTAGAAATAACGATTTGCGAAACAGATTAAAACGGCGGAAACAAACAGAAAGTGTTGGGGGAGTGTTCGATTTGCGAAACAAGTTAAAAAACCGATCAATGCCAATGGAGGATGAGTAAATATATTTCAACATGTAAACGGGACCTGGAATTACATAAAGCGTAACCAGCAAAAGCTTTAACGTTCTTGGTAAACATAGTTTCTTGAGAAAGAGCTGCAAACTAAGTGCAACTTCAAGCACAAACTGACTAATATCATCTTTCGGTGACGGAAGGTTATAAGTACCGTTTATGAATTGGTTTATGCTTCTGCTTTAGATTTACCCTTCTTGGCAAACCATTCATCCGATTTGTCGTTGCTGATAGCTTCTTTTAACGATTCTTCTGCTTTGTGATCTACAAGCGACAATTCACGGAATGCCTCGTCTCCTACGAAGCAAATTTCGTGTCCATCCTAGGAAAAGAGTATTGATAGTATCTTCCCCCTTATTTAATAAAGTAGTCAAATTACGGGATCTGCTAGAATTACGACTTGAACAGTGGCTTTGCCTGGGGTATCAAGGCTGACTAGAGGCGTTAGGATGGCTTGGTTCTTGCTTTTCATCGTCGACTCAATTTCAGGAAGTTGGTCTGCTGGGCAAGAGAAAGCGATACGCCCAAATGCCTTGAAATGATCGACAGGAGCACCTATGTCAACTAGTTCCAGTTTCGCTTGGTCTTCTGCGTAGCCTACGACTACTTTTCCATCTTCTTCCTTATAAACTTGCATGCCCAGCAATCCAAGCCAGTAATCTCTGGATCGTTGCAAATTAGAGCTGGCTAGGCTTACTTTAACAACTGGGTCTAGTAAAGTATTAAGATTATATGGTAATGGGCTAAAATTGACAAAATTTACCTCTAGTCGTAGGCTGAGGTTCATCGAGCAAATAAAATTTATATCCGCCAGGCGCTTCTACGTAAGCCATGCCGTTTTCGTTATGCACAGGCCATTCATGCTTCTTTGCATTCTCCAAAGCTTCCTTAGAACGGATAGTCAGTCCCAGAAAGTCATTCCCCAATTTATACGACGATAATCCGTAGTTATATGTTAACTCGACAACGAAGTGGTTATCTTCGGGCCCGTAACCAACCATAGTCTTGCTCCACTTGCCGTCATACGGCCCATTGCAGGCAGCTTTGCAACCTTCTTCGAATTCTTCATGCCTGAGAATCTAAATTGAATTTTAAAAAAAGCGAAATAAGTGTAAGAACTTAGGTCAAAAACACTAGTTAAGAACACAAACCTTCATTCCAAGTACTTCTAAATAGAATTTACTGGTTAATTTACGGTCTCCGACTTTGAAGACAAAATGCAGTGCTCGTCGAGAAGCCATAGTTGAGTTTCTTTAAGTACTTTTCACAAATTTGAGCAAACAGGTGTCAAGAAAGATCTACTCACAGTTTTCTTCCTTTCGGCAAGTGCTATGGGTAGATCCTAATCCGCGAACGCGAACAGCGAGAAGCCAGGACCGGGCATTTCGAGACCAGTCTCCACAATATTTGCAACACTCCTACGCTATTCGAATCCCGAGCATGTTATTCCATACATGTCTAACGTCTATGCAACTTCCCGTTCTTAACACCAATAAATATCTAGTTTCATGTATCCCATTTTAGTTATCAGCAATGTATTTCACAAACAATTTTGCTTTTTGCCATAATCTGTAGCTTTTAGAAGGACACACATGTGAGAAATGTTTCTAAAAATGTTTGTATTAATGACAGATCATAATTTCTAAAAAAAATCTGAGATATGCTTTAACCGTATGGAGCGTAAAGACTGAAGGGAAACCGTACGGAACATACGGAACTTAGCGAGAAGTCGAGTAGGGAAGAAGTCATAGAGTTAGTGACCACTAGATGGTCCTGCACTGATTGAAAACCTAAATAATAAACATGCCTTCCCTTGGACACGTGCTAATAAATTGGTCCAGGCAACTTATTTTAAATAGCGAAAATGCATCCTTCAGAATATATTCGGAAAGACGATTTTACAGCCGGTGGATACGCAGGAAGCCAGTTGAAGTCTTGACAGCTGAGCAAGCTCAGGTTTTGCATTCGGGCAAGAGGTACCAAGTCGTAGATCCTAACGAGTTTGAAACAGACACGCATCCCGAAGATGAAATGACTAGGCCAGAAGGCAGAAGAGAACAATCGGACATCAGAAATAGCTCTTACTTGAGAATTAAGACTATTGGCTCGAAAAACAAGCTGACCGGGGACTCAGCAAAAGAATCAACAACGCCAAGGTTTGCACAAGTTCAGGATGAGTCAAAATGCACGGCACCGGAACGCCGAATGCCGGTACCCAAAACTACTGTCAATATACATGAAGCAGAAAGGAAACTTAGGTATTTTGAATACTGTTCATTATTGAGTATTTTTTATGCGTTTCCGAATAGTTCTATGATGCTTGCTGTAAAGTCAAAAAAGAATCGTGAAAAAGAGCAAAAGATATTGCTAGAAGGACGGCGATTGATTGCGGATGCGATAGAAGCTGGAGCGGAAGCTGAAGCCGTCTTTTACAGCCGAGAAGAAAATCTAGAAGATATTCCGCTGAAGAATATTCCAGTTTATAAAGTTCCTTATAAAAAAATGGAGCTTTGGTCAGACTTAACTACTAGTCCAGGAGTTTTCGGTAACTTATTTGTTCATTTTTGTTTGTTATTTCTTTGTACCGTTTTCTTTTCTTTTTAAAAAAATGTGAACGACTTTATGATTACTGGTTGTGTTTACGAAGGCGTTTTTCGGCTACCGAACCATTCTCAGTTGAAACGTGCGAAGCCAGCAATACCGTTAACCGTAATATGCGACAACGTGCGTGAACCAGGAAATCTTGGGGTTATATTACGCTGTTCAGCAGCCGTTGGGGCTAGCTCGGTTATATTACCCAAAGGTGAATTTACTATTATTGGGTTATAGCTTTAAAGATTTGTTATGTCTATATCAGGATGTGTGGATGCTTGGGAGCCAAAAGTCCTTAGAGCCGGAGCAGGAGCTCACTTTCGCGTCCAACTAAGAACAAATGTGGAATGGAGTTTGATTAATAATTTCGTACCGGAAGATTCTCTGGTGTTCCTTGCGGACAATAACGAGAATCGGATAAGAAGTGTGGACGATCGCACGGCCAGAGAGTTGCAACGAGCCGAAATGCGACGCACCGCCGAAACTGAGCTTGTGGGCAATGAGACATTGGTACGTGACAGCAGTTTTGACGATCTTGATGCGGTGGAAGTGTACAAGAAGATTCCATTTGTTGTCAGAAACTATAGTGAAGCTTTGTTTACCGATTATCGTCCCATTACTTTGGTTGTTGGGGGTGAAAGTCACGGGCTTAGTGGCTGTGCTTATAAACTTGGTTACGAGCGCAGTGGAATCAAGCTTAAAATCCCTTTGGAAAATCAGGTAGACAGCTTAAATTCCGGTATAGCAATGGGAATCCTTGCATACGAGTTCAGGCGACAGTTTTCAATGTTAAAACCAGGAACTATGTAATGAGTATCGAATAAAACAAATAGTACATTTTAATTTGCGAAAGTGACGTTTCGTTTTATTTTCTTGTATTTTTTTTTTTTTTTGTTTTTTCAATTTTATGATTCAAGCAATCCCTAAACATTTGTGGCACCATTTTTCCATGATTCTAGTTCGCAGAGTTGGAGATGTGGTTGTACTACATTTTTTTACGCAATTACTATTATACTTTTAGGTTGCAAAACGACTATTATTGCCAAGTAGCCTGTACAAAACTGAATACAAAATCCCGATATACTGGATAAAATAGGTAAATATTGATGAATGGTACAACCCGCTATATCGAAAGGCCAAAAACACAAACAGGCAAGTAAGCTCACATTTAGCTTGCTGCCCGTTTGCTTTAATAGAGTATGTGTATACCTCAAAGCTTAGACAAAGTCTTCGGAACCATGTGAGTCCACCAAGCTGGGCGTTCGAAACATCCCGGGTCAGCTTTCATAGCTCGTTCCAAATTTTCGTATATCTAACAAACAATTATCTCCACGCACAATTATAAAGTGATAATATACCCTCCCATCTGATGCACCCAAGGCGGAGTTCAAAATAAAATCTGTTGGCGCGAATGCGTCTACTAACGATACGGCATCGTCTTTCAACACAGCACACAAGTCAATTATATGCTGCCTTACTTCAGTCGTGCACTGCCCGTTTTTCAAGTAACCACCTGTAAGGAACACTTCAGCGTTGATCATTGATATAACAAACTCGACCTTGGTAAAAGGATGCCAAGTTCTTTTCAAGAGTCCACAAGGCGTACAATTGAAACAAAGTGGTAAGGACAAGTTTCAAGCTCTTGTCTAAAGCAGGATTTTCGATGAACGCCTTGAATCTCTGCAACGCGGTTAGCTGTGAAAAGAAAGGTACGGCTATTTATACGATTACTTATTTGCAGAGTTGGTTACCTCCATGTAAGCAATGGCAAGAGTTCTGCCCAGATAAACTTGCACTTGATTCCGGATGGTGAAAAGGTCCAAACCTTGTTTCAGCAACTTTTCTACCTCACGAGATGTAAGGTCGAGGTAAAAGACAACCAACCATTGATATGCTTCTATGCAGTCTACATTTATCATGGCAGCAGTTGATAAGTTGATTCGTTCGACAAGTATGCGAGTTTGAAACTAACTTTGTGGATTCAACCAGTAAACTTGGTTTGGTTTCTCAACAGTTCGTTTCCGAATTCCTTCAAAAGAGTGCAAGAATAAGGCGGTGGCAAATGGAGATCTCTTCTCGATCCAATTCATTCTTTGCTCTGCAGGCACTTGCTTGATCCCATTGTACAGCATTAGCAACCAGTTAGTGGTTTGCTGCAACAAGACATTATTGTCTCCTTCGTATGTGCAGTTGGCATCGTTATCATCTCGCAAGGTACCGAAGCCTGACACTACAGGCAGATTTCATAACTGGGTACTTTTCTCATAAAGTTTCAGGTAAACTAACCAGACAAATACCCATGTCCACCGCAAGCTTCTCTACATTCTTGAATTGCATCCTGGGCTAGCCAGCCAGCCAAGGGTTTCGCGGCACATGATAACCCGTGAATTTCAGCTCCCATTGCGGCCTAATTATATAATATTCACAACACACTTCTTCCGGTAAAAATTGCGTGGTCCACTTACAAGCTTTTCAGCAGTAATCTTTTTGGGGCTGAAGTAGAAGTCGAAGGAATTTTGCAGTATAGTTTGCGAGAAGTGCGAATAAACATACGCGCCTGCTACGTACGGAAACAAACGCCATTGCTACGTCATAAGAACATTAACGAAGTCGTAACATGTAACTAAACACCGTTCCTCACCTGTAAAGGATATTCAATAACAGGCAATTCTTCCTGGGAATTATCGGGACCGAATTGCTTCCTGGCAGCAGAATAACGGATGGCAATCACGAGCGCTTTTTGCATGTTAGCCATTGCCATTCCAACAATGCCAACCCTTCCGCTTGACAAGTTTCCCAGAGAAGCTCCTGAGTATTTTCTGTCACTAGTACAAAGATGATAGCACGAAAACTGTACATACCAAGACGTTTTTTCGGATCTTTGTACGGAGAAACGTACTGCCCATTGTCATCCACGCTCCCTGTCTTATTCAAGAGCGAAATCTTGGGTACTCGGTAATTATTGAATAACATGAACCTAAGTTCCGTTCATTACCGAAGTAAACGAAAAGAAATTTAAAGTATTTACCCATTGTCCACGCCATTTAGACCCAACTTAGCCCCCATATCTCCAATCACTACGCCTGGCAAGGTCTGAAGCGTTTCTTCGTTCCGAATAGGCACGAAAAATGCATGTAAGCCATGGCATTGTCCATCGGGGGTGTAAAGTTGTGCAAAAACGGTAGCGTGTGTAGCAGTTTTGCCTTGATACGCGCAAATAAACACGTGATATTAAACTATATAATTTGGGTACCATACCTAAATTTCCAGCCCAGCATTTTGCAGCTTCGAAGTCGGGGGTGTTTAAGATAAATTCTTTCGTATGAAGATCATAAAATGCCGTAGTACGCATTCCTTTCGTGTTGGTGCCGTGAGCTATTTCGGTAAGACAGAAACAGGCCGTAATGTCGCCACTTCGTAACTTGCTAATAAAAGAGAAATGTGCTTGCGATCCTAATCCAATCAAACTTTGGATCACGAAGTCGCGCAGTAAAACTCGTTTAACATTGACTGACCAGTCGTATTGACCAAGGCAAGTATTTAAGGCGCTTCCCTAATGTACTATTACATTACATCGTTTGCGTAAGAACTGAAACAAGAAATACCTTAAAAGGGTTCAAAAACTTTTCTTCGTCTGATAAAAAGTTATACGAATTCAAGCGTGCAAGGCGCCGTGTTGTAAGTTCGCGAGTATCTTCCAAGTTCAGTGGTACTGGGCTGTGTGCGAACAACGGATCTTTCTCCAGCGTTGACCATACATGTCGCTAATAACCAATGCAAAGAAAAGGTTATGACAGCGTATCAATGGCAGCTGAACTTACTTTAAACGCAATTATGTCCTTATCTTGAACCGTAACCGCCATTTTCTTCCAGCAAAATGAGGCTTTCTTTCGATAGCGATCCAGCGGACCAGGAGGAAAATCCGGCAAAAGGATTTGTTCCATTTTCAGCACACAGAAGTGAACAACACAGTTTCAACTAACAGAGGAAGCAAGAAATACAATGCGTTGTAGAAAACGTTTGCTGGAGATGGGAACGACGTGAAGCAAACTGATTTGTGGGTGTGTTTTTTTTTATCTTACGATACGCAGGCAAAACAATCCGCGTAATCTATCTTGTCGACCTTTAAAACAACGCCCGAAAAGGATAAGAAGAACTCCACCAATAATAGCCTTCATAATGTGCTGAATCGCAATTAATTACTGTAGCGAGACGTTAAGCAAGACTGAAGTGAAAATCTGTCACGTAGACTACCATGTTATTGCGGAAATAATGTTAAGGATTTTATTTACAATTAAAGCTACTTCTCCGCGGGGATAAATAGCTTAGATGATACATTCCGTAAAAACTTAAACTTGTGCTCATCCACTGGTTGAACGTAACGCCATGTATATCAGAATAGGACTGTTCCCTGTATTAGTCAAATCTTTTTCGAGCACCACGCAGGTCAAGTTAGGCCCGTAAAAGTGGCTTAGGGCAGTTCCTTCATTATGTTTACAGATTGTACACGAAATAGGCAAAGAGGTTTCAGCTGATTATTCAAAACATGTGTTTGTACTGTCAGTTTCAATCGAGAGTACAGTGGAATAGGCACTATTTGTACGCAGTTGTAACATTTGTTGTTCTGAAAAACATGCAAATTCGTGTCTCTGAAACGTATTTTTTTGTAATGGTTATCTTTGATTCGTGCAAATAATTACCTAGCACACTAGCAATAAAACGTACTTCTGTGAGTTAGTGACTTGCTGGTCATAACATGATTAAATATTAAAAAAAACTATTTTTTACCCGTACCCAAGTGCGTGTCTTCGAAACCCTCAAAGCAAAAGATTTAAAAGGTAAACAACAGAAGAAAACTGAACAGAAAATCACTTAGTGAAAAGAGGACTGTCATACTCAAAACATGTGTTATGTTAATCAAGTTAACCCGACGGATTTAATGACGCAACATGCCAGTGATGCCGTCACGAAATTTGAGAACGTCAATGATAATGTTGCCAACATATTTGAGAAAAGTCCGTTAGATTTTTTCCCGTGATTTCACGCACGCACCTTTAAATTCATATAATATTTAAAGCTTAACGTTGTAAATCGCGTTAAGAATTCGCTCTTTTACTAACAACTTCTTTTAAACAATATTTTGGAGTTCAGTTATTATTTCAATACTCAAAAATTCTATTCTGTCGCACAACATAACGGCAGTATACATATAAATTCTGCAGCGACACGTGGGGTGTGGACTGTTTTTTTTTGTATAGTGGCATTTTTAGGCTGATACATAAAATATCCCGTTAGAATAAGGGGACCACAACTGAAAAGCAGAGTGTAACATCTTTATTTAATACGAAAATGTGAAAATGCGTTAGGAAAAGGATTTTGCTTCAGTTCTACAGGATAAGAGATCAAGCGATTTCAATTTGAACATGTCGAAGTATTCTAACACAAGGAACGATTGTCTTCCAAATCACAATGCAGATCATCACTGAAGGAATATACCGATGAAATATATATATAAAAAAAATCAGCATCTTAGAGCTTGGCAGCAGGTTTTGCAACCATGAGATTCCACCAACCCGCGCGCTCAAAGCATTTCGGGTCAGCTTTCATCGCGCGTTCCAAATTTTCGTATAACTATCAAGGACCATTACTAAATCAGTTTTTTTAAAAAACAAAAATGCTTTTACCTTTCCGTCTGATGCACCCAAAGCGGAATTCAACACAAAATCTGTCGGCGCGAAAGCATCAACCAGGGATACGGCTTCGTTCTTCAGTCCAAGGCAGAGGTCAATTATGTTTTGACGTAAAAGATGGGTAGCCTTGCCGTTTTTCAAAAAGCCACCTGCAAAATGAAAGAGTAATTTTCATTAATAGAAGAAGTACTTCCAACAAAAGGATAATATCTTTCATTTAACAACCAAACATGACAATTACCTTGATATAATGTGGCAACGTGCTTTTCCAAGGACCATAAACTAAACAACTGAATAATCTTGACGAGTACGGGACGGAGATTGTTCGCCACATCGAGATCTTCAATAAAAGCACTAAATCTTCGCAGTACGGTTAGCTAAAAAGAAACAAATTTTCAGCTATTCCTTTCATATAATTGTGAGAAAATAATCACATACCTCCATAAATGCAATAGAAAGGACACGAGCCATATAAACCTGAGTATGGTTTCGCGCAGTGAAGAGATCCGAGCCTTGTCGAAGTAATTTGGTCAATTGCGCGGAAGTAAGATCTAACAAATACACAACCAGCCATTCATAGGCTTCAAGGCAGTCTAAAAATAGTTTCATAAAAGAAATAAATTTATAAGTAAATCATAGGGTTAGAAAAGCGTTACTTTGTGAATCCATCCAAAAGTTACTGTCAATCTGGGCAGGATTTCGCATCTTGATTGCTTCAAACGCTTGCAGAAAGGTAGCGGTACCAAAAGGCGATCTTTTCTCTATCCAAGCTTGTCTTGACTCAGGACAAACTTCCTTTATTCCATTGTATAAAGCTAGCAACCAGTTGCTAGTCTGCTGTAATAAGACGTTATTGTCCCCTTCATACGTGCAGTTAGCGTCGTTATCGTCTCGTAAACATCCCAAACCAGAAACTAAGAATTGGAAATTCAATTAAAACATGATAATATCTTAAAGTGAAACACAAGACTAACCAGTTAAATAGCCATGACCACCGCAAGCTTCTCTACATTCTTGGATAGCATTTTGCGCTAGCCATCCTGCTAATGGTTTAGCAGCTGAGGAAATCGCATGAATTTCAGCTCCCATAGACCCCTACCAATTAAAAGTTAACATCTTAGATACGAAAAAATCGATTCAAAACTTGCAATTCTCTCAGGATCCTCTTTGGAAATTAAACCAATGCGGAATTCCAGAAAATTTTGCAAGAACGTGTTGGAAAAGTGGGTGTACGTATAGGTGGCTGCGACGTACGGAAATAGCCGCCATTGCTGTAATACAGTAAATGAGGTAATCAATAGCAAAAAACGAAATGATAGTTTATGGTATTTACCTGCAATGGATACTCAATAACTGGTAATTCTTCAGTTGAATTCTCGGGGCCGAATTGCCTCCTCACTGCTGAATAACGTACAGCAATTACGACCGCCTTCTGAAGATTGGCCAGAGCCATAGCAATGATGCCTACTCTTCCGTTGGACAAGTTTCCGAGCGAAGCCCCTGAGAAAACGCGTAAATTCAAGTTTCTAGAAATGGGTTAAACTCAAGGTTTCAAATACCAAGGCGCTTTTTTGGATCCTTAAAAGGAGTAACGTAACATCCGTTGACATCTACATCCCCAGTTCTGTTCAGCAAAGAAATTTTTGGTACACGATATTGGTTGAAAGACAGGAAGCTGAAAATACATCTGTTTAGAAATTCTGGAAATATAGCACACAAAAAAAGTGAGCAATACCCATTGTCGACGCCATTCAGACCTAGCTTGGGTCCCATATCGCCAACAATCACACCTGGCAGTATCTGTAGCGTTTTTTCGTCACGAATCGGGACAAAGAAAGCATGCAAACCATGGCACCGACCGTCCGACGTGTACAGTTGTGCAAACACAGTTGCATGAGTTGCGGTCTTGCCTAGAAAAGTGAGACTACTTGATAAAAAAAAAAATCGGAAGTTTTCAATTACCCTTACCTAAATTCCCCGCCCAACATTTGGCAGCCTCAAAGTCCGGTGTATGCAATACAAAGCTTTGCGTGTTTAAGTCATACGTCGCTGTCGTACGCATTGCTTTAGTATTAGTCCCATGCGCAATTTCGGTTAGACAGAAGCACCCAGTAATCTCGCCGCGCTTTAAACGCTTAATAAATACATTGTGCTGCTCGGTTCCCAAACCGGCAACACTTCCCACGACGAAATCGCAAAGCAAGATTCTTTTGACAGATAGAGACCAATCGTACTGGCCCAAGCAGTTAATTAACGTGCTTGCCTAACATTATATAAAAAAATGAATACACAAAAGGTAATAAGAATTCAAAACTTAGTATCTGATCTTAAGGAAAGACAAGGTGATCTAAGTAGAATCTCACATGTAATGAACCCTACAAAACGAAACACAAGATTTTTACGAAGAAGCCGAAAGGTTTCCCGTTTGTGTAAACTAAATGTACAGAACTTTATATATACTAAACCACTGTTCCGTCACAAATAATATTTGTTATAGCGATTTTATTATGTAGTATATACCTTCAAGGGATTGGAAAACAAAGCTTTGTCCGGAAGGAAGTCATACTCGTTCAAGCGTAACAGGCGCTTCACGGTAATTTCTCTGTACTCTTCCAGAGTCAGGGGGCTGGAACTATGAGCGAACAAAGGATCTTTCTCCAAAGTCGACCAGACGTGTCTCTAAAAATTTAAAAAAGGAAAAAATAAATAAAATAAAAGGTGAGCTAAACTTACTTTGAACTTGATGATGTCTTCGCCTTCTAATAAAATAGCCATCTGTTTCCAACAAAACGACGCATTTTTGCGGTAAGCATCAAGCGCACCAGGAGGAAAATCGGGCAGCATTCTACGAAAAAAAAAAAAATAACGAAAATCACGAAACGAATTGGTGAGCTGAAACAAATCAGGGTCAATTACATAAAAAGTTAGCTCACATTATACCGATAAAAATTGTTTCCCAAATTGTCGGAACTTGCTTGCTAATGCACCTTGAACGAGATGAAATATTTATCTATTGGAGGACGAACCTTCGTGGAATAGTTCATCTTTGATTATTTTGCACTTTTTCCTTAGCCTAGTGAGAAGAGTACAAAGAGGGATATTAACAAGTTTACCTTTACGAATTCGTGACGTCTATAAGCAAATGTGGTAGCAGTAAATAACGAGATAATCCAATATCACAAAGATCTGAAGCCTTCACAACTAATTCGGTAATATGGAAGCTTAAGTAGACACTGTTTTCTCTGACTGCCGCTGGTCAATAGGAAATGCCGAAGCGTAAAAGAGACGACGCCATCGACAACACGCGTAAAGGCGTGACTTTCGCTCCTGACGTCAGAGAGCAGGAAGATCTTATTGGTGGGCTAGGAGGCACACCGTCTGAAATGTTGCGCTCGAATGAGGTTTTCATGTTCGGACAGAAAGAAGATATGGGTTCAGATGACGACGATGACGAAGATGACGATGATGATAACGGCAAGAAAGGAGGAAGGAAATATGACGTTTTGAATGAAGATGATATTGAAGGTATAACTTACGTCTGTGTCATTTTACTGTTTTAAATAATTGTATGAATTTCGTAGGCCAAGAGGCTGGCACCGTCGATTTTGACGGTGACATTCGCATCACCCCTTTTAACATGCAAGAGGAATTAGAAGAAGGGCATTTTGATACAGAAGGCACCTATGTGTGGAAAGATAAGGATAAAGACGAGGTTAAGGACGCCTGGCTCGACAACGTGGATTGGGTAAAGGTATGACGGCGAACAAAATAACTGAGAAATAAAGCGATTAATTTTTAATAATTTGGTTTTGGTTAGGTCAAGCATGTTTCGAAAGAAGAAGAGCAAAATATGACCGATGAAGACGAATCGGGGTTTGATTCACGAGCAGCGTATCAGGAAATGGTTCAATTGATGAAACCTGGTGAGACTGTCGCAAAAGCCTTACGACGACTAGGCGGGGGTAAACCACAGACAGCGTCAGAAAGATGGAAGAAAAAGAAACAAGGGGAGGACATTACAAAAAATAGTAACAAGGAAGAGATGCTGAAGTTGACAGGGTTGGCTGATCAAGTGTTGTCCAACTTGGGGAATATGGATATCTATCAAGAAACATTTGAGGGCATTCAACATAAGTTGAAAAGCATGGAGAAATCTAATACGAAGGTGGAGAAAGATGTAACAGATATGTTCGGTGACACATTTGACGAGCCGAAAAAACCACGCGTGGCTGACGACAACACCGCACCTGACATGTTCTCTGACTCGTTCACAGAAGTTCCAAGTAAATACCAATTTTTTTCCCCCTTGTCTCAATGACTTAAAAATATGTTGTAATATTTAACTTACTTCTCTTCTTGCCTTCGATCTAGTTGCCAAGCCTGATTCGGACAAAGTGATGTGGGTGTACAAAAAGGAGAACAACGATGCCGCAGAAATTCATGGTCCTTTCGATTCGGCACAAATGCTTGAATGGAACGAAAAAGGCACGTTCGGATCTGGGGTCTGGGTGCGAAAAGTTGGCCAAGAAGGGGAATTTTACAGCTCTGCGAGAATTGATTTTGAGATTTACACGTAATTTTTTCACAAGAAAAAGATGCTCATGTGTTGGCTTATTTGTATGTATTGAAATAAAGTGTCATGAAATCAATGTTTCAGAAGTATTCGTTCACTTGCCGGGAAGTAATGTGGTCTCTTGTATTACTGCATTTTTTAAATCACTTTTTTGCTACAGTGACTTGATTGCAGCGCTTCTTAGTTAAATAAATAAATTTTCCTTAAAATAGACTTTTCGAAAATCGAAGAAAATTTGGTACAATTTACAGTAATATTTGTCGAATACATTGTAATTCGATTGATTTTTATGACCTAATGTTCTTTTTCGGGAAAACTTCTCTTCAAATTCGAGTTTTACAATCTCGCAACTTTTCCGACTACTCTAAGCAAAAATATAAAAAATCAGCCTTTTTCCTCCATAGAAAAAAAAATACTGCATAGATCTCCGCATTGTCACAGTAGTCAAATATAAAGCTGCTTATACAAAATTTTCCTGAAATTACCGTAACTAAGTAATTTTGACTGCATCTCTTCATATAATCCGCCGATGAAGTTTCGTGGGCCGTTTCTATTCTGGCACTGTGCTTGTCCTAGAGCTAACATTTTGAGGTCTCGAGCTCTTTTAGCTTATGTTGTGTGACAATTTGTCACCAGCAATAGTCAGGCCTGAAGTTATATAGTGCACGTGTGATCTTCTCTCAAAAGAAAATGCGGCTTCAGACGTCTTCTTTCGTACGAATTTTGCGAAATATTAATCGCATTTCTGCGCAGCAACTTCGAAATATTAGCTTGAAGTCATCAATAAGTGCCACAAGCGACACATCTACCCATTATGACGTTATTGTCGTTGGTGGTGGCCATGCAGGAACGGAAGCTTCAGCTGCTGCTGCAAGAATGGGCTGTCGAACTTTACTTCTTACTCATAAATTGGAAACTATCGGCGAAATGTCCTGCAACCCTTCTTTCGGAGGAATCGGCAAGGGCCACTTAATGCGAGAAATTGATGCATTAGACGGTGTTTGCGGCCGAATCTGTGACTTATCTGGTGTCCAGTATAAAGTGCGAAATTAAATGTTTTCTGTGTTCCGAAATTAACTTGTGTTATGAATTTAGGTCCTCAATAGAAGAAAAGGTCCAGCTGTGTGGGGTCCGCGCGCTCAGATAGACCGTAATTTATACAAGAAGCATTTACAGGACGAACTTAGTAAAACCCGAAACCTTGTAATTCGCGCTGCTGCCGTGGAAGACCTACTTTTGGATTTTAAGGAAAATCCTGTCATCCAAGGAGTTGTTTTAGGCGATGGAACTATTGTGAAAGCTCGAACTGTGATTCTAACAACAGGTACATTTTTACGAGGGCAAATTAACATCGGGCTGGAGACACGTCCCGCTGGTCGGTTGGGTGACGGACCAGCTATTGGCCTAGCACGAACGCTCGAAAATTTGGATTTCCGTCTGGGTCGTCTCAAAACTGGTACTAATCTTTTAGACGTGCTATGAAAGTTTTTCTCTTTTATTATCCAGCTCTTAGGAACTCCTCCTAGGCTAAATGGGCGCACTATTGATTATTCCAAATGCGGAACCCAAGCCGGAGACAATCCTCCTGTACCGTTTTCATTTATGAACGAGTCGGTGTGGATCAAGGTACAAGAAAATTTAAACTTCTGCCGTAGCTTACACATTTTTGTACAGAATGAGGATCAATTACTTTGCCATATGACCTTTACTACCCCTGCTGTTGAGAAGATTATTCTTAACAATCTCCATTTGGATCGACACGTAAAAGAAGAGACCCGAGGTCCGCGATATTGTCCGTCTATTGAGTCCAAAGTGTTACGGTAAAGAAAGTTTGTAATACATACCGATTAAGCTTAAGTACATGTATTTTTTGTTCTAGATTCGGTGGCCGTCAGCACCAGGTATGGTTAGAGCCCGAAGGGCTAGACACTGATGTGGTTTACCCCAATGGTTTGTCGTGCACATTACCAGCTGATCTTCAGCACGAAATGCTGAAAACTATTCCTGGGTTAGAGAATGTCGATATGGTCCGTCCAGGTATGTCTTGCTTACCGCACAGAAAGCCGTGTTAGTGTTTTTATCTGTTATAAGGTTACGGCGTGGAATATGATTACGTGGACCCGCGTGAATTGAAAAATACTTTAGAAACTCAGAAAGTAAACGGACTGTTCTTTGCGGGTCAAATCAATGGCACAACCGGCTATGAAGAAGCAGCTGCGCAAGGGCTACTAGCCGGTATAAACGCAGCCTTGAAAGTACGTACTTACTGTATTTCTATGTCCTTTGTGATTTATTAATCTGTAATCTAAGTTTGATTTCCACTGCCTTATAAACGCCTGTATCGAGCGAAATGTCGCGGATTACCGAGCTAGTTTCATTAGGTAACACGTATATGTGTAATGTAGGCTGTATGTGAATGTTCACCTTTCTTGAGAACATGTTACTTAATCACGGTAATCCGTAATGCTTTGCTCGCTGACGCGTGTTTAGATGGCAGTGAAAACGCAGTCTTCGAGTTTTCGATGGTGTACGTGATTCAACACATCACAGTTGACGATTGCAATAGGTTCAGGAGAAAATTGGCTTTGTTGTCAGCCGGACAGAAGGTTACTTAGGAGTTCTGGTAGATGACCTGACCACCCAAGGTGCTCCGGAACCTTATCGCATGTTTACATCAAGGGCTGAATACCGGCTAGCTCTGAGGCCAGACAATGCTGACTTGCGTCTTACTGAGAAAGGTATGGTGTAGAACTCATATTTTGTCAACCCCGATTTTGAACCGCCTCCGTGAAAATTTTTATTCGTTAAGGATAGGTTTTCACATTGATTTCCAAGCATTTACTCATAATGTTAGGTTTTACTATAGTGATGTCAGGAAAAATATAATTAAGGTAAAAATGTAGTTTATTTTCAATTAATGTTTCGCATTGGAATTTCTAAAAATTTTTGTACTGCACTTGACGCGTGAATCTGCTTTAGTCAACTGTATGACTTGTCAACTACCCTCCAGTCCTGGCCGTTTGGCTGAGTCGGAGTTCTTCTGTAGTATTGTAAAATTGCTATTGATCGAGGTACTGATACATACTGCTTCATTAGGATTTAAAGCGGGTTGTGTATCAAGTCAGCGATTTGGACGACTCGAGAAGGTTAAGCGAGAATTGGATGAAGCTATTCAACTTTTGCAAGACATTACACTTAGCAGTTATCAGTGGCGGCGACTTCTAAACATGCCTGAGAGCAGGTCTCCTCAGTATAAAACGTAAGCCTAATTTAAGTATAATGAGGGTACGAATTTTAATAGATTCGGGCTTTATAGCGCATTTCAGGTTTTAGCCTTACCCTGGTATGAAGGCTACGCAAGTGAGGAAGGGGTGACTGTCTTTCAACTGAATAAAGTGTTAGATCAGCGGTTGTCACATTTGGTAGAGAACCCTGTACTTTGCGACCGAATCAAAATTGAAGCTTTATACGCGTCCGCACTTCAAGGTCAACAGCTAGAAGTAGAAGAACTAAGAAGAGAGGAGTTGTTGGAAATTCCTTGCGACGTGGATTACACCAAGTGATATAATTGGCAACAAATTATAAAGCTATAGTGATAAGCCATGTATCTTTCACCTTCTAGCCCAAAACTCGCTTTGTCGAACGAAGAACGAGGGAAATTAAACGAAGCAAGGCCGTCCACGGTATGCAATAAAACTAGACTACAGGGGTTGTTTTGACACTTTTTCTTTTGTAGATCGCAGCTGCATCCCGAATTCCTGGTGTAACACCCGCAGCAGTTTTAGCCTTGTTGCAGTATGTAAGAAGACAAACGAACTCAAAGTCTATTTCGCTTTCGTAGTGAAGTGTATAAAATTTAAAGTAGGCGAATGATCTTATTTCTGAAATAGTTGTCTTATATTAAATCCCATTTTCACCGACTGTGTGGAAAGAATCCTGTAACTAAGTGAATCGTACAAATATTCGGAACTATAATCTTATTTAATAGAAAACAAAACAAAGAAAACTTGTCGCCTCTTGTTTAGTAGAATGCGTACCAGAACAGGAATACCGTGCACAAGCCAATCACAGACCCCAAAATAATTGTATCACGACGTTTACGGAGGTTGATACGCTGGACTAAGGAATTGATTAGAGGGAAACGGTGACTCAAATCGTTCATTTTAGTCTTGATCATTTTCAAAGCCTCTCGCTGTGACGTCATATGATCTCTCGTTTCTATCGCTATGAGAATTTGTTCATCAATGAGCCGGTCAGAACTGCAAAGAGAAATTTCTTGAATTAATGTACGATCTAAATTAGGAATACAATATGATGTACCTGCGTAGGTGTTCGTTTTCTTTCAAATACATGTCCGTGCGACGGTTCAAACCGGAACTGCTTTTGTAGGTACTAGACAGTCAAATATCAGTTATACGTACGAAGTATTTTTTTTACAAATAATTTTTATTTATTACTCGATATCTTTTTTTATGCTGCCAAGTAAGTCTTCTCGCTCACGCCTGCTTTGCAAAGTAGTGTTCGTCTTTTGGAACTCATTATTGTAGTCATTTAGAATGGATTTATGTCGCTGGATAGTATGGAGAACAGCGGCACTTGGGGCTTCACTCGAAAACATGTCTGTCATCGAGTCATTAACTTGACGAAGCTGAAAAAATTCCATAAATTTTAATGATAATTGGAATTAAATGGCAGTTAAAGTGTTACTTTATCCAGAAGCTCCTGGATCTCTTGTCGTAAAGTGTCAACAGAAAAATCGCTGCCGGTCAAAAGCGGCACTGTGTCTCCGCTACAGATAATTGATGTGAAAATTCACATTTTATCAAGTAATTTAAGTTTTCACTTGAATTTTCCTGCACCCTCTTTGCCAGTTCCTCCAGTTGCTCCAAGTTTGCAGAAAGACACCAATTTAATATCAATTTCATTTTCCAGCTGACGGGCCTGCTTCCTCAATTCTATGACGAATAGCAAGTACTAATTAATATTTAACTCAGTAAAAAGTATAATTATAAAACTCACCTTCCCAAGTAGCCGTTCTTGTCATTTTTTCTTGAGTGTAGGTGTTACTCAGACACTATACACAGACGTTCCGCGCAGGTCCAGTGTTGGCAGGGGCGTGGTTCCACGTTACGACGAACTTTTGGATCGTTTCAAACTTGTGTATCGTCTTTCGATTTCTTTCTCTGCGTGCAGCCATCTCCGGAAGATCTTAAGTTGTAGAGCGTGAGAATGGTGCAAATCGTTGGCAAGTATAAAAATACCCGCTGCGAAAATATCGACGAGCATTTTGCTGCCATAGGTATTTATGACTGGGTTTTCGGTGTAAAGGCTATTTTTCATTTTTCCTATCGTATTAACAGGTGTTCCTTGGATTGCACGCAAGCTAATGAACACTACCTATCCTACCATAGAAATTCAATTGGAAGATGACAACTGGACTATTACGACCGCTACTTTAATGTCAAAAAATGTTGCTAAGTTTCGTTTAAATGAAGATTACGAGGAAACAATGTTTAATGGGTCCATTCTTAAAGTAAATCAAAATGGTGACCTTCCGCCATCTTGAACATATGTGCATGTCTCTCACCATGCGGTCTATCATGATCGTGTATTCTCAAAGCTTTCAAAGGATCAGATGTCAACTAAATTTGTTATTTTTTTAAATGCAGAATGTCACACGGAAAGAAGGCGAAAATACGCTTATTACAAAATCCATTGGACCACGTGGCAATTCTGAAAGGATCATGGAGTTCTCCGACGACGGCATGGTTCTGGTAAGAATCTTTTATTATGTTGGAGTGACAGCAAGCTAAAAGCCGCTGTATTCTTCCTGTAGACAATGAAGCATGAAAAAACTGCAATTGAAGCGAAGCGGTTCTTCTCTAAAGAATGAAGACAGCCCACGTGTTGAAGCTTCAGAAGATTGCATGCTTTTTATTGGGTTTAACTGCTTAGTCGGGTTCTCACCTTTCATTTCGAGATCCGAAGAGCAAAATATTACATTTTGCTTTCCTGAAATGCTCAAAACGACAGTTACAAGGGTCCTTTTGTTCAAATATCCCGCTTTCTTGGGGCCAAGTGACAGTGAGCCGCGTGGGGTATCGTATCGTCCTAGATATCGATACCCACGCACGGCAGTAGAGGAAAATGGCGTGGTGTGGACGGACGCTTTGTTGGTAATTTTCCTTCGCGCCGTCTGTTTTCTTGTCCAAAAATGCATAGTGGCGCTTACTGTGGGGTACAAAATTGGAGAATATTATTCCAAATATAGGTAAATCAAATTATTTTTCGTGGATTGCGTTTGGGGAAGGAGATATTTACAGATATGTGTGAGGTGACTGCCCAGCCTTGCCCTAGAAGGTCGGGCCTTATAGACATGGCGGCTACCTTTCATTACACGAAGAGCGTCATATAGGGCAAAGTATTTAATGACGTCTACTGGTACTATTTAGGTAGTAAAATGCACGTAGACAAACCTGAAGGAAATGAAGAAACTACAGCAGTGCGAACTTCAGCTCAAGTGGAAGATGTGGAAGCCAAAAGGCAAAAAGTGGAAGAATACTTCAAAAAGAAATTGTTGGAAAACAAAGACGTCTACTATGACTCTCTGGCCGAACTCTTCTTTCTGGAAAATGGAGGCAACATGATGGATTTCATAGCTTGGAAGAAAAAGCGGACACCTCTTTACCTTGCCTTTTTAAAACAACATGAACTTGTTGAGCTGAATGAAGACGCTGTCGTCACAAATACTACACTTGTTCAACCGGTTCCTGAACCTACATTTATTCCAGAGTCTCTTACAGGTAGCTGAAATTTCGCTCAGTATTTGGAGTGACATGATGCATTTGTAGAAATCAAGCCCGCTTCGTACAGTATATCTGAAGATGCTCCGTCTCCGTCCATTCCTTCTAGTACTCCAGCTACTCCGGTTTCAAACCTTGAAACCCCAACACCAGCCACTCCCGTACCTTCCACTCCAGTTGTTGCCTCATCTGGCTTACCTGGTCGTAGCTTAACGTTTCGGACGCCTGGGACGAATCCCGTGGGGAGACCAGCTTCCGTTCTCACTCCTGAACAAATTGTAGAAAAGGCCAAGCAGGTAACCACGTCAATGTAATTAGCTGTACAATGCGTGAAGATTTGCCGCAGAAAACTAACACATCCCTTTCGTACCTTTTTTATAGGAGGCCTTTGTTATGCAACGGATATCCGAGTTGCAGAGGGAAGGTCTTTGGTCCGAAAAACGCCTACCTAAAGTCCAAGAACCAGCAAGGCCTAAATGTCACTGGGACTATTTGCTAGAGGAAATGGTATGGTTAGCGGCTGACTTCGCGCAGGAACGTAAATGGAAAAAAGCTGCTGCCAGAAAGGTATATTAAAAGTCTCCGTCCGCAAAGATTATTTTCAATGGATTTATTCTTGTACGCAGTGCGCTCGTATGGTCCAGAAACATTTTCAAGAAAAGGCTGCCGCTGCTCTCAAAGCCGAACGAGAGGAAGAATTGCGCTTGAAGAAGATTGCAAATTTTATGGCTAAAGAAATTAAGAACTTCTGGAGCAACGCCGAAAAGGTAATAAGCCTTACATCGTCAAAATGTTTGAAAAGTCAGTTTCCAAATCCTATGATGTTTTAGATGACGAGTCAGATTTTAATTGTTGACAAATCGAGGCATTTGTCTGAGGGATTCTTCTTAGCTTTTCACTCAATGCGTATTACTTGGGGTAAATTGCAAAGCTAATCTTTGTCTTGTTTAACTTTAACAGTTTTTGGAGTACAAGCAAAACACACTGCTAGAAGAGAAACGCAAACAGGCATTGGACCAGACCCTCAATTTTATTGTGCACGAAACGGAGAAGTATTCGTCGTGGTTAGCGGAAGGTATCAGTGGAAGTGCCAAACCAAATGAAGCCAGAGCGTTGCAAGAACCCGATGACCGGTTGTCGGACGGTAAGTAGTTTCCTTAACTGATCTCCGAATAGTGTAGCGTGTAATCGACTGAGTGGAATCCCTATGATGATTTTAGATGACGAGTCAGACTTTTCTGTTGACAAATCGAGGCATTTGTCTGAGGGGAATAAAATAATAGTTTTTGACATAGGTCGTCGAACCTAAAGAGCAAGTCAGTGACCAAAGAGTTTGTATTTGTTAGGTGAGTTCGAACCTGCCAGTTCTTCGTCGGACGACGAAGAGACGATCGCGAAGGCGGAAGAGGAAGAACAGAAGGAAGAAGGGGGCTCCAACAAGAACGAGCTCGATGCATTGCTGCGTGAATCCGATTTACCATTAGAAGATCTGCTGAATGAACTGCCTTCCGGTTACCTGGAGGCAATCGAGGGTCCGTCGGATGAAAAGCCCAAAGCTCCTAAAGTAGAAGAGCTCTCCGACGAGGATTTCCATGTCGATTCTGACGATGAACCAGATGACGAGGCCACTTTAGAAGAAGAAGAGGCAAAAGGAAGTGATCAAGACCACCAAGCAGAGTTGGCAGAATTGGAAGAAGAGGGAAATTTGCCTCTGGAAAAGCTTCTCGAAAAATATGGGCAAAAAGCGGCCGATTTTGACCAAGAGTTGAAAGGCAGCTCTGGAGGTAAATGGTGTCCGTCATATGTAGGCTCGTGTGGCTAAAATAAATGTTGTTAAATGTAGGTGAAACGGATTCGGACGACGAGGAATCCATTGCCGCCGAAGAAGAAGAGGAAGACGAAGAGGATGATGAGGAAAGCGAGTCGCATACCGAGAAGAGTAAAGATATGGGCTTGGCTAGCCTTTTCGATGACAGCAGTACAAGTGGTGATCCCGAGGCTACGAAATCGAATTTGAATGACGTGGCTGCTCTAGCTGAAACGTTCCAACCGAAAGGAAACACCTTAGCGTCAGCCCAGGTAAAGCGAAAAAATGCGTTGGAAGGGATTCTTTAAGTACCAATGACGAGATTAGCACACCCGTTTTTCTTTCCACCGAAACAATGGGTGCTATCAATCTCGAGATAACAAATTACAGCATGCTTTCGGGGCAGATTTTTTGTTTGATTTCGCGAACTTGAACGCTCCGAAGGTTTGCACAGTTTGAAGCTTAGAATTTACCCACTCAAGATTTTGTGTACTAAACGGTGTTTGTTCAATGTCTTGTAGGTCCACACCAAAGTTCCTTTCCTTCTGAAACTGCCGCTTCGTGAGTACCAACATGTCGGCTTGGAATGGTTGGCGACTTTGAACGAAAGGAAATTGAACGGCATATTGGCGGATGAAATGGGATTGGGCAAAACCATACAGACGATTGCATTGCTGGCTTGGCTAGCGTGTGAGAAAGGTGTCTGGGGACCGCACTTGATTGTTGTGCCTACGTCTGTGATGCTGAACTGGGAAATGGAGTTCAAGAAATGGTGCCCTGGGTTCAAAATCTTGACGTACTACGGCTCGCAGAAAGATCGAAAATTGAAACGCACAGGCTGGACGAAGCCGAATGCTTTCCATGTTTGTATTACTTCGTACAAACTTGTCATTCAAGATCACCAAGCCTTTCGAAGAAAGCGATGGAAGTATTTTATCCTTGACGAGGCGCAAAATATCAAGAATTTTAAATCTCAACGGTGGCAACTTCTACTCAATTTTCAAAGCCAAAGGTAAGCTACTTATTGCGTTTGTGGAGTAGTTAAATTGACGGTTTTGAATTCCTAGGCGATTGTTGCTGACAGGCACACCGCTTCAGAACAACTTGATGGAGCTTTGGTCCTTGATGCACTTTCTCATGCCAGATGTGTTTGAGTCGCACAAGGATTTCCGGGAATGGTTCTCAAATCCTGTAACAGGGATGATTGAAGGATCTTCGGATTATAATGACTCTGTAATTCGACGGTTGCATAAGGTTCTTAGACCTTTCCTTCTGCGTCGGTTGAAAAGTGAAGTCGAGAAACAGTTGCCGCAAAAGTATGAGCACGTGGTCATGTGCCGACTTTCGAAGCGTCAGCGTTACCTCTACGACGATTTTATGTCCCGTGCTAAGTAAGTTCCATTTTTGAATTATTGAAATGGTAGAAAGTTTCCGAACCCACTTACTGCCCCAGTAATTTTCGCTTCCTGGAAATATTGGGTTTAAATTTTAGTGGGTAAAAGCAAAGCAGTGCAAGCTCAAAACAGCGGAAGTTACTTCTATAGGATTTCCGACACCTGGGGCTTTCAACATTTTTTTGTCTTGCTGAAGTGTACATCTGACAGATTCTATAATTAGATTGAAAAATTAGGTTTTTGTGTGTCTAATTACGGGCTTCTTTGTATAGGACGAGAGAAACGCTGTCGTCCGGAAATCTGCTGAGTGTGATCAATGTTCTGATGCAGTTACGGAAGGTTTGCAATCATCCAAATTTGTTCGAGCCACGGCCTACAATTTCTCCATTCCAAATGGAAGGACTTGTGTACAAGACCTCTTCTTGCGTTTTTGGAGCATTGGAATTCAATCCTTTTAAAGTAAATATTTGACATTTTAATTCGGAACTTGACATTCACGCAAGATTTTAGTTACAAATGAAAATAATCGTATCGTATTAAAAGGTACTTATTTGAATTTTTTAGCACGTCAACCTGTTCACGCTGAACTTGCTATTGGCTGATTTGGAACTGAGCTTGACCGCGTTTGCAGCTCACCGAGTGAGACGCTTCCAGGCGGCTCCTTCGCTTATCCAAGAAGTTGATTGGAGCGCAAACCCACCTCCTCGTTGTCCTACTGGCAAGATACGGTTACATGTCAGAGCGTCGGCAAATGTACATCCCTTAGCTGCGGCGGCCTCGGCTTCAGCCACCGGTAGTGTGAAACCTAACCCAGCAATGCCGGTTCTAGGCTCACCTACCGCCAACCATCTCCAAAGCCGTCTTTCTGGAAGTCCGGCGACTGGAGTAACAGGCTTAAGTGCTCCCCAACAACCGCGCTTGGCCTCCCCGGCCCCATCATTGCCCGGATCGGCTCCTCAACCGTCTGCGGCCGGTACTGTCCAGTCACCAGCTAATATTGGAGTATTGCGAAGTATGTATTGCTTCGTTTACACAAACAATTTCCCTTTGAATGATGAACAGTTAAGGCATGCACCACTCAGAAGCGTTGTGAAGATTATGCTCACTCAACGGTTACTGATACATGCTTAACTTTTCTTTACGAAGGGTTTAGTACGGGCGGAAATTAACATTGCTTCCTTCTATAGGTCCCGCGCCTGGCAATAACGGACTGCCTCATTCATCAGTACCTGGTTTGCTAAGAGGTAAAGAATTTTTGGAATCTTTTTAACATTTTTAAGCACGTAGCAAAGTCGTGTTGGAACCGAGAAAATTTTTATGATGAATTCATTAAGGCATGCACCACTCCGAAGCGTTGTGACGATTATGCTCACCATTTGGTCCTGATTTATATGCTATTTCTTTTATAAAATGTTAGAAGCTGTGAGATAGGAGATTTATGGGGTATTTTTTCGCTAGGCACGATGCCGGGTACTAATCCAAGTGGAATATCCAGTCCGGCTACCAATGGTACGATGACAGGAATTCGGTTAGCCTCTGGAACGACGCCAGCTGCTTCTCAGGGGTCAATGACGTCGTTGACTGTCCAGCTTCCTCAGGGCGGAACAACGCGATTGACGCTGCCTACGTCCATTGCACAGCTGGTACAGCCAGGAGGTGGAAACTTGGTGGCTAGTCTGGGAGGCAGCGGAGGAAGAACGCAAGGAGCTCAACTTAGTTTAACATCAGGTAAAGATCGTGCAAATATGTGCCGTTTACAGGTTTGCGCTCTTAGTAGGCGGCATAGTGCTTATACAATCGCTGTGCTGCTGGACACGAGCGCCAAATTAAAGCTCGAGATAGACCGACGCATTTTTTATTTGCAAAAATGGGTTTTGTCGCCGTCTTGAACATACTCTTTGTATTCCTAACAATTAGGGTAGTAGTTATGTGCAGTAGAATACTATGTCTAGCGCAGGGGATTTTTCCAATTTTTACAGAGCATGTCGATGAACAGACTAGTAATTCTTTTTCCGCTTTGGCTAGTAATGACCTCTGCTGGACAGCGGTTTGTGTTGACACGAAATCCTGCTGCTGTGCGGAGTTCGGCTGGCACGCCCGCTACACCTGGGACGCCAACGACGCTCCGGGGGACGACGCCAATAACGCCCGTCAGCACGAGACTGTCAGTAGTGCAACGGTCAGATCCTCCGGCTATTACTACTCCTAACGTCAACACGAAGCTCGAAAACGGTCCTGAGTCGTTAGAGCCGACCAGAAGGCGAGAGAGGCATGCGTGGGACAAAAGTGTTTTCAGACTGGTGAGTAGGGTTTTCCTCGAACTTAAGCTTCAGCGGAGAAAAACTTCTCTATCTTTGGAGGGTGTGAGCACAACTCACAGCTCTGCCCTCCGACAAAAGGGAAGGAGACTAAAGTGCAAACCCAGAAACCAAGTGTGTCTTTCATGATTGACTGGGTTGACGGGAACGCCACATGATTTCTAAGTTACATGCCTTTTTAAGATAGTTCTTGCTTTTGTCTAAAACAGTTTATTTTATTGTCTACAGCCTACCTTAGAGGACAAGCGAAGACAAGAGCGGCGGGAGAAGTTGGCACTGTTGGCTCGCTTGAATAAACAACGTTGTACCGCGTGTCCGATTTACGGTGCAGATCTCATTGAAGCAGTGGCACAAGTTACGAAAGTACCCGTTCCACAATCCGACCCACAGCAGTGGCAAGGGTCAGGAACTGGCACGATCCATTGCGGGAAAGCTTTCCAGCCGTGGAACAGGGCAGAAGACTACCTCACTCGCAGCAGTGCACTGAGAGACGCTCTGTACACCCCTGAAGAGCGGATACAACAGCTTCGGGATACGCTTTCGAGGTATGGAAAGATTTCGTCTTTGACATTTTGTGATTGAGTCACTGTTTCATCATCATAGCCGCTTTACTGGCTAATGATGACTTGCGCAGGTGAAAGTGGAGAGCGTAGTCCTTTTGGTTTTAAGGGATTTTTTCTGATAAATTGTGTTTACTATTTTATTGCGTTAAATTGCGTTTAATATTATTTACTTGAGTAATAAATGCGAGAGATTTGAATAATGAATAATTTGAATAATTTGAAAAATGCGAGAGATGGAAATAAGACATTAATGAAATTGTTTTTCATTCTAGGTTCGTATTCTGTGTTCCACCTGTGAATGCTCCTGTCATCCAGCTCCATGTTTCGCATCCTCAACCTTCATTGCTTTGGCGTGAGAAACGAAATGAAACGCTTCTCAAGCAAGAGCTGTCACCCAAGTGTGGGCTTCTCCATCCTGTAACATCTGCAATGATGACACAGTTTCCGGATCCCAGACTGATACAGTACGATTGTGGTAAGTAGAGCTTTCTTGCTTTTATATATTGCGACTTAAAATAGACTATGCAATTCGTCCACTCGTTGTATTGTTGAGCAAGTCGCAAGAGCAAAATGAAATGTCATAACTCCCGGAACTGGGCTGTAAACATGGCTTGATCTGGGTTTATAGCATTTCGACATTGTTTTTTTTTTTAGAGCATTCTTTTTCGTGTCTATAAATGACTCGTGTTTTTATGTATAGGAAAACTGCAAACTTTGTCGGTTTTGCTGCGCCAGCTGAAAGCGGGAAAACATCGAGTCTTGCTTTTCACACAAATGACGAGGATGTTGGATGTGCTGGAAGCATTCCTCGCCCACGAGGGCCATCTTTACCTGCGTTTAGATGGCACGACAAGGGTCGATCAGCGCCAGGCTTTGATGGAACGTTTCAATGCAGACGCGCGTATCTTCGCCTTTATTTTGTCAACACGATCAGGTGGTGTGGGTATCAACCTTACGGGTGCAGACACTGTTGTGTTCTACGATTCGGATTGGAACCCTACTATGGATGCACAGGTCAGTTACTTGACGTGTATTAACGAAGTCGATTTTTTCGTTCTTTCGTAAGTTATAAAAAAAGCTCAGCCGCATTCACACAACGCGTATTCACCCCACGTTGCTTTATAAGAGAGTAAGCGTGTTGTAGAACTTCGCGAAATTATGCTGACGACTCATCTACTGGGAAAATGGGCCCATAACTTCTCAGTCAGACGTCATTCACACATTTATTTTCGAAATAGTTCCTATTTTTTTACGAATTGTGCTCATGATTAATTAAATTGAGCGACATATTAACATTCAATCTTTGCCACAGGCTCAAGATCGTTGCCATCGTATTGGCCAGACTCGTGATGTACATATATACCGGCTAATCAGCGAACGTACCATCGAGGAGAACATCCTGAAGAAAGCCAATCAAAAGCGTCTGTTGGGAGATATTGCCATCGAAGGTGGCAATTTCACAACCGCACACCTCAAAAAGTCGACCATCCAAGACCTTTTCGAAGTCGATCAGAACGAGGCAGATGCGTCCAAGCGTATGGCTGATGTGTTGGACAGACCACGGGCAAGTGTGGCAGTGGCATCAGAAGAGGAAAGTGCTGAAACGACGAACAACACGTCGATGCACACGCCTCGAGAGGATAAGGGTGCCCTGGGTGCTTTTGAAACTGCGCTAGCCAGCGTTGAAGACGAAAGTGACGTGGTCGCTGCCCGAACCGCTCGTGCTGAAGCTGCTGCGGAATTGGCCGAGTTTGACGAATCAGCGCCAGTGACGCAGGGCGACGACGAGAATGGTCCGGAATTGAGCAAAGCTGAAGCCGGTTTGCAGCAGTTGGAACATCAGGTATGGTTTTATTATTAATCTTGTTGGAGAATTTTGTATGCATTGGCGATCAGTGGTGAGCCTCTATGTGGCGTACTGCTTTTGCACCTTTGCTAGATTACAGTTACTTGGTTACCAGCCGGCAATGTTTTTCTATGAAATTGACCGTCTAGAACACTAAGAACATTTCACTCGTATTTTTTCTTATTATATCATTTTAAGAATTAAGGTTATGAAGAAGTTAAAAGCTGTATATCTTTTGTTGAACAAATATTTTACTTATATTTTTTATTTCATAGTTGACTCCTGTTGAGCGTTACGCCATCCATTTTATGGAAATATGCGAGGACACGTGGACAGCGGGGCAGTTGAAGCAGGCCGAAGCACAGATCGAAGAACAGAAGAAAGCGTGGGAGCTGAAGCGATTAGCCCAAAAGAACGCCTCCGAACAAAACCTGGACGAGGATGAACAAGTTAACACGATCCATTATAGCCGCTACGACGCTAATCAGGTGCAGAAACAGGGTGGGACGAAGGGGAGAGGTAGGGGACGGGGTCGTCCCAGGGGCAAAGGGCGGGGGAAGGTTGAAAGTGTGACGGAAATTGTAAATCATGTTAAAGAGGGTGAGGATGTCAATTCGATCACTGTAGTAGACTCGTCCAATCAAGGTGACAATAACCTAGAAGCTAAATCAGAAATAGAAGATAACAGCGTCGAAGAAGCCAATGTTGCAAGTCACCACTGCTCGTCGCCATCACCTCCTCCATCAGAACCCGCGGAACCGTTGTCGGAAACACCATTGAGAACGCCTCAGACTGCACAACGATCGCCAGCACAAACTGCTGCATCTAAAGAAGGCGTCAACGGCGATGGCCCGCCCCGAAAACGTCGTCGAACGACGCTAACGAGTGTGGCAGAAGATTCTGCCGACGAGCCGCGTCAAACGTCTGTATCCGCGTGTATAAATCGGGTGACAGAAAATAGCCCGCGGCTCAGATCACGTGGCCGGGTCAATATCAATCTTTGGACACTAGATGTTAGTCCTGTTTTGCCTGGAGTCAAGCCTGTACCCGTGTCAAAAGGTTTCCGATCGAATTCCCGAAGCGACCGCGATGGAAGTTCGCAAGAAAGTGGCTCGGAAGAAGAGGAAGAACTTTCTGGCAGCGAAAATGAGAATCATGGCGATGTTTTACCTGATGAAGAGATGGAGGAGGGTGAAAACATAGAGGGTAAAGCCCAGCTAAACGACGTCGAAAGCGCGAAAAGTGTTCAAATTGAAGGCAACGATGTCGATATCATAAGCTGACACGAGCTTTGAACATGTACAGGAATGAATTTCGCTGTGTAACAAGGCTTCGCGATGGCAGTGGATCCCGAAGGCAGTGTTCATTTTATGTCGCGTTTCGGGGACAGTTAGCGTACTCGAAATATTTTATGCTATGATTTCCTGACCTTTTTTCGTACCATTCTATGATGTTTCTTGTGATAATAAAACTCCACCGGGGCATCCCTTTCCTTAGCGCCAATTGCAAATTATAGCAAAGGTGAAAGGGGCCCGGAACCGTTTTTTGCTCTAAAATAAGTGCTTGTGTTTTAATTTCTTGGGGAGACTTCCAAAAGTTTGAGCGGAGTTTTGGTGTCAGACAACCGGGGCAGGGATTTTCTAACAACAAAAAGAAAAAACCTGAATTGAGAGTAGTTAGCTTCGGTTATGGTTTTTCCCCTGAATATTTTTTCCCTTGTTTACTGCTTGGCGAACTTGAGTAGCTTTCTGGGGATTGGCAGCAGCAGGCCTAATTTTTATTATTTCACGCGTGAATTAAGCATTCCTTTTCAATCCAATTCTTTAATCTCACTGCGACACCAAAACATGGGCCATGCCATCCTTTGGAAGCTCTCGAAGAAATTCAGCCAACGCTTATTGAAGGGAAAAAAGATGAATAGTTATCACAGTGAGACCATCAATTGTGCAGATAAGAGAAAACCAGATACTTTATAATTTTTGTTTCAGAAATGTTGAGGTCTTTGTTAAATTTTTTGTTTCCGTTTTTACCAGTGGGCTATTATTTATGGAGTATTTTCTGTTCTCTTTATTAGGATTGGGTTTGGGACGAAGAAACGATGCCGGTAAGCAAATTGAGAATTAGAATAGGGATCGAGATTTTGAGTATTCGTATGTTAGGTCTGGTGTCCGCCAACTCCGCCTCTAAGCGAAAGCGATGTGTATGTCGACCACTGTCTTAGCTATCTGTATGAAACCACTCCTATGGACGAAAGTCGGCTGCCGCCTGTCACAACTCGTCGCGAATTGAAGCGACCGCATCCTGAAACTTCATCCATTGTAAAAGGAGAGGAAGGTAAAAATGTAAAGGAGCGCAATATGCGCACCAATTAAGCAAAAATTTATCAATAGGACGGCGACCGCTCAAAATCCGGAAGGAAGAGTCGTTTTACGCTCCACGGTCGCTCTTCGATCGACCGTCGCCAGCGCTCATGAAGATGCGCAGGGATATGAAGCTGCAGAAGGGACGCGGGGTAGTCCTGTCTGCCATTCCTGGTGGACCTGGAGTGGGTTCTGCCGGGTTGGTACCTCCCGGTTTCAAAGCGCAGCCATATGGCTTGGCTCGTTCATTGGGCAATGAAGAAAGCGAAAACGTGCCTGAATGGCTCATCCAAGAAGATATGGTGCTTCTGCAGACGGTGCAAAACATGCTCGAATTACCTGCCAGTCTCATGGTTCTTACACCAGCACACACTCCAAATTGGGATCTGGTGTCAGATATGGTCAATAGCGTATCTCGTACGTACAGGTCACCTAAACAGTGTCGTAACAGGTAATTGGCTCGACTTCTAGGAAGATCTTGTGTTCTGATACGGTGATATTAGGTACTTGAACGTGATCCTTCCGCGGGAAGAAGGCAAGTTAGTATATGAACCCAGTCCCAAGAAAGCTAAGAAGAACAAACATCCGTACAGGCCCTCTCAAGTAAATTCGGCTATTCTTCCTTGTTAGAGAGTAACTCTTAATCGGTCCTTTTTCGTTTCGCGAACTAAAGGGTCGATCCTTGCGCACAGCACAGTTGTACAGTTCGGACAACAACTCGTCGTTCACGTCACTCTACCTGCAGCGTTTCCAATCCATCAAGTCCATTTCGATCAAAAAAGCTCCCACAAGTCGTTCGGTCCTTTCCTCGACCGCGGCGTGCAATCTTCCGTCAAGGAGCAACTCGGTGTCTGGATCTAGTACCCCGAGTTCGTTATCGAGCAACAGCGGGGCTAAGCAGACATTGCTCCTTAGCGAAGCTGGAATTCAGTATGAAACACCCTTATCGCCTTTGCAAGTCGCTGTAGCTCGAGCGGAACGAGTAGCTAGGGAAAAGCAAAAGACGGCAACAGCAGCAGTAAGAGAAGTGTTTTTTCTTCTTGTGTTCCCTGATTGAACTTTTTTTAACATTAATTTTTCTTTACAGTTGGCAGCGGAACTAGCCCAGCAAGCGCCGAAGCCTAGCGTGACAGCTAGTGTTAGTCCAGCACCGAGTTCGAGTACACCTCCAACTCCCCGCCTATCATCGCCTTCACCAGGAGCTTCGCCACTAGCTTCCTCTTTGGCTAGTCAAAACACGTCCGGACAGTCTGTTTTAGTCAGCGTTAGCCAAGCGAATGCTTCCTCACCGTTAGCCAGCGTAGTTAGCCTACCTGGGAACGTCTTACAGGTAAAGTGGGGAATAGTATGTAAAGAATTTTCAAATTGTTATATTCTATTGCGTAGGCGTCTGGAAGTGGAACGACGATTCGCGCTCAGAGGCCTGCAACGACCTTAGCTGTGCCGTCGGCGGGAGGTGTAGGGTTGTTGACTGTAGCCTCCAGTAGTGGAACTTATACAACGAATACGATGAACTTAACCACTAGCCAAAGCTTGGGTCCAGGGAATGTGGTATCTGTTAGCAACCTGACTGCAGCGCAAGTGCAAGCAGCAGCACAAGCTCTTGCGTCGGCAGGGTTGACTACCCAGATTATCGCCACCACTACTGCCCCAAGAGGTAAGAAATTCATTATTAAAACAAATCTGTCCTGACATTCCTTATGGAATCCATACTGAATTGACCTTAAATATGTGATACATCTGTTTGGGTGTCCGTATTGATTATTATTATTTTTTTAATTTTTTTTTCCTCAGTAGCAATAGCAACTGTGCAAACGCTGGCGAGTACGGGAGTCACAACAACGACAACTACAGGCACCACTAGCAAGACCTTCACTCCTGCCCAGCTTCAGTTATTGAAACAGCAAGCCCTTTTGCGCCAACAGCAGCAGCGTTTGAATGCGGCTGCTGCAAACGCTCAAGAAGGTACGAAGAAACCTACAACTTTGGCTGGGTCACCCGCATTTCTAGCTACTGCCACGGGAAATAGTCCAACCAAAGCTGCTGTGGCAATAGGGTCTGGAACATTGGTTACAGCAGCACCTGGAAGATCATTGGCCACCATAGCAACATCAAAAGCTGGGGCAACGACATTAGCCCGCACCCTTGTGTCAGAAGCAGACATGGCAGCTTTGATAAGGCGCCAGGTAGCGAATTGAAACGTTGCTCCAAATTCTAATAACTGATGTATTTTATTCTTGCTAACTAGGCTCAGGGTGGAACTCCAACTTTGGTCAAAGCTGTCACGGGAGCGCAGACTGGTTCTACGGTGACGTTGCCCGTCTCTGGGGTTGGTTTGCAGGTGAAAGGCCTGGTGTCAGGAACAGCGTCGACTTTAGGAGTAAAAGCTACTCCGGCTACGCAGCAGCAGTTGAGACAGTTGGCTTTGCAGCAGCAACTATTGCAGCGTAAGGCTCAGCAGCAGAAAAATGCGTCAGTGCAGGTAAGACGACAGGAAAAGACGATTCGATTGTTAGTCTTATTCTGTTTTTTAGGGCAAAGGAAATGTCATGACGGTGTCAGGGCAATCATTAGGCATGGGGACTGTTCAGTTAGTACAGCCCGTTAGCGTGACGCCCGTAACGGCGGCAGCTGGCACCGTTACAGCCGGTAGCACTCAGGGCATAGGTGGACCTAAAGCTGCTACGCTTAGCACCACAGTAACTATGCAACAACTGCAGCAAGTCATCCGACAAGTAAGCTGTTAAAAATCGAACGAATTTGAAATGTAAAATGTATGGGTGTTCCGTATAATAGGTAACTGGAGGAGGAGCTCAAGGTCAGACGCAGATCGTACAGCAAGCTGTGCTGGCCAAGCCAGGATCTGGTGGTCAAACAGTTCAGGCTCGAGTTATACCGGTTAACCAGCAAACGTTAAAGCAGACTATTCAGGTAAGCTATCTTTATTTTCCGTTCAGAATAATTTAAAGTCGGAGGATTTAGAGGTTTACTAAGTTTCATTGTTTTTATAATAGGATACGCCTGTAGTCGTGAAAGTTGTATCAGCAGGCCAAGGGTCGGGTCCACGTATGGCCGTGAGCAACGTAAATGCGAATTCCTCAGCTGGGGGAGTTCAAGATGGCACGGCAGTGGGACGAAGTGTTCCTTTGTCGGTGTCTATGCCTGTCCCCGTATCTGTAGCCATGGGAACAAATATAGCTTCCGCACTAGCTGCCGGGACCTTAAAAGTAGCTGCGGGAACTACTGCGCAGCAACAGGCTCTTTTGTCACAGGTAGAAGATTGTGTTATCGTCTTTGATCTGGGATAAACCGTTCTTCTTGTGAACTAGGTCTCTGCTGCGCTGCAAAGTGGGCAACCGGTGTCTTTGGCTGTGAGAACCGGTCCAGTGGGAGGAAGTCCGGCGCGTTTAGTGGCACAGACGACATCAAGTTCCAGTGCAAGTCAACCTCCCCCGCCTCCTCCTCCAGAAGATCCGTCGACATGAGACCTGTGCTACATTAATGCTGTCCACGGTGTATGCATGACATTAACTTGAAGCAATGACTGACGTTAGCAAAAACGGCGGCGTTTTCGGGTTCTCCTTTTGCACGTTGTTAATAAAGTGAAGCACGCTGAAGTCTTGTGGATATTGAATCATTCAAATGTGGCGATTACGTTCGTTGATATTTAATCGTACTGATAACCGAAATAGGAAGCATTTTGATATCGCATGTTATTCTTTTCTTACTCAAGAACATTTTGTGTTACATAACCTGGCAAACGAAAATACACATGGTCTAATTTCTGTAAACGAGTGTACGTTCGTTCAAGAAGTGTTTTGAATTTGGCGCTTGATGAGCGCGGTATGGTGAAGCAGAGGGCAAGTCACTTCCTCTTCGAGAGGCGGCACGTTGCCAGAAGAGGCTTTCGCCATGGTTTGTGACGTATGGAAGCACGCGGTCTGATGGCTACAGTCATGTTGTAGTCTGCATGGGAATAAGACCTGCTTATCTGCTATGGCGAACCAATTGGCACCAGCATTGTAAAAGTGTTCAAAGTCTTGAAGTTTTCTTGCTTATTGAAACGTAGATCTCGGTTACATACTTTATTACCTATCCGTGACTCACTTTTGCCTTGTGATTGTCGTTCCTGTGAGTGAAACCTGCAAAAATGGATCTTAATACTAATCCGTCGAAGCGCGTGTATAAAGTTGTCCTGACAGGAGGTAGTAGAAGATAATTTATGGTTTGAATTTTCATTAAGTTACTGCGTTCTGGAATGTAGGTCCGTGTGGTGGAAAAACCACGGGTCAATCAAGATTGTGCACCTTTTTCGAGAACCTTGGGTGGAAGGTGAGTTTCTGCGTTTTTTTTTTTTTTTTTTTTTTTAATTTTCACATTGAAGTATACACCATACCTACAAGCTAAACGACGTGTGTAGTTGTGTAACTTTTTGCAACATCCTTCTGCTCTGATTGAGAAAATGAAGATTCCCTGAACTGAGATTTAACTGTTTAAATGTGGACAACAACATTAGGACATACCATTGTATCACGTACTTCTTCAGGGAACATCAAAGGCTTCATTGTTAACTACTGCGCCAGACATGTCAGGACGGGAAAAAGCGCGTGGTGACATTCCTTTTTATCTCCGTAAAAGGGATCTAGGCTAGATTTTTTCTTAAGGTAGCCGTGATTTTTTTATAGACAAAAATCTGTCGGTCAACGCTCAGAAATGTCCGTAAGCCGAGATCCTACAATGAAGGAGGAACAATGATCAGCTTTTCTTTGGAAGTGTATCTATGCTGCAAGTCGCAGTGCATTGAATGCTAAACTCGTGGCGTGTGATGTTTCCAATAAGTCGTATAGTAGATTACTACATCAGACAGTTGAGAGTTAGGGCTTCCTCGTATGGATATCAAGCGCATAAAATTAATCCGCTCGTGAGTCAAACGTCCGGAACTCCTTGAAATTTTCTTATTTCGAAGAAGTGGTGTAGATTTCTAAGGTGTAAGAAGTCTGAACTCTGGGTGCTGGTAGTTTGCCGTGTCGTTTTCTTACGTTGCGTTCTTTTCCGGCAGGTTTTCCGTGTCCCGGAGACTGCTACAGTCTTACTGAGGTAAGGTTGCCTTATTGGTTTTTGATCATACATTTTTCACTACTAATTTTATTGATTTTTTTAGCCCCTATGTGAGTTGTACAGTGCTGGTCATCTTTGATGTGTTTTTTTTTTTTATATTGTTCATGCTTTCGGAAAACGACGTCCGAATTTTTTACATGTGTCAGACAAGATCACCAGCACGTATTCACACATATTTGATTTGTAGCATTGTATTCGTGTGTTGATCAAGGTTGCTAGGGTAACTTTTGATCGAAGTTAATCCTCTCATCCATGTTTCGTGATCAGTTTTTTTACTAATTGGACTTCTTTTCCTTTGTCGTTCTAGCGGCGGAGTAAAGTTCTGTGACCTGTCTCCTCAAGAAGGTAATTAATGTCGTCATGCACGGAGATTTTAGTAGCAGTGTACTCACGTACCTTTTCAGATACAATTTCTATTGCAGAAACGGGTTAATTTGTAACTCTAATTGGTTCCCTTTTTTTCTTCAGGTATGAAGTTTCAAGAAAATCTGCTGAGAACCATGGTTCAGATGGAAAATACCTTTTTTGCATTGGCGGAATCGTGTTCAAAAGATTGCCTTGTAATTTGTGACAGAGGAACTATGGACGCGTCGGCATGTAATGATGAGATAACTTATCAAATATCAAATTTTGTTAACTGTTTTTTGTGATGATGACTGAAGTTGTTACGCCGGAACAGTGGGATCAAATCCTGCAATTCAACGGCTGGAATTCGGTGGATATCCGGGATACACGTTACAATCAAATAATCCATATGGTGTCAGCAGCCAAAGGAGCGGAAGACTTTTACACTTTAGAGGTATTCGGTTAACCATAATTTGCATAAAGTGCCTTCTGTCAATGCCTTGCTTAGGACCATGCTTGCCGTAGCGAAAACATTGACCTGGCACGCGACTTGGACGAACGTGCAGCTCATGCATGGATTGGGCACCCTTATTTTGATGTGATTGATAACTCAACCGATTTTGACACCAAGTTGCGCCGCATGATTTCTGTAAGGGTCTTAACTTACCTAATAGCTTTTATACACACGTAAAATTTATAATAGTCAGTTTGTCAAAAAATGGGATTGGATACTGGAGACAGGTTGGAGACCAATGCCCGCAAAGTCAAATTTCTTGTTAAGTACCTACCTCCTGACGATAAATTTCCAACTTTCCAAGATTTCGATGTCGTTCATGATTATCTTCAGACAAACAGTCGTAAGATGCAAGCCAGGCTAAGAAAACGTGGTCAAAATGGTAAATTATACTTGATTCCTTTAGTTGCATTTTTACCTCAAATATTATTTATTTTTATTTGTAGGCCGCTGGAGTTATACTTTGACGATTCGGCGTCCAAAAATTGCCGGACAAGTGGTTGAAACCAAGATGCAAATTAGTCAAAGAGATTACAATACTATGCTCGCTCAAAAAGACCCTCACCATTTAACGGTCTATAAGCGGCGGCGTTGCTTTCTTTACAACAACCAGTATTTCCAGTTGGATATCTACCAAGAACCCTGTCATCCTCGCTGCCAGGGTCTTTTACTGTTAGAGACCTATACCACATTGCCGACCTCCGAGCTACAGAAGCGTTTACCTGAAATGTTGAATATTGAACGTGAAGTTACAGGACACCCCGAGCATTCAATGTATAATCTAGCCCTGAAGGACGAGTGGGTAAACAATACCCAATACTGCACCAAGCTTACAGGTACAACTTCATGCATGAAGTCGCTCATAAACTACCACGCCAGGCTCTTGTACTTGCTTTATAAATGACGTAGCTCGCTACAATTACTATTTACTTTCCATGCTGCTTCGCACAGGTGCTCAGGGGAATTTTCAGTAAGCTCGTTTGTAAAAGCTTTCGCTTTCCTTTTAAGTATTCTAATCGCACTTAATTTCATGATGTCTTTTCTCTCTGTCCCTTGCAGATGATGGAGAAGATCCGTCTCAACCATTTGTAGAAGAAAATCTGTTAAACGGAATCTTAAATGGTCATTAACGGGATGACGCGTTTCGCAAAGCTGACTAGACGTTTCTGTTTTTCGTGGACTTTCCTTTTCCTACCACAAGAACCCCTCGCTACATTTACTCCTCAGTAGTATAGTATTTCTAACCTCAAGGAAGAAGTTCCCAGACTGAAGTGCTAAAATTTTGTAGTGTAGGCACTTTTTTCCTCATTGCTAGACTAGTCTTTTTGTTCTTGTGTTTAAAGTATTGCACGCTGTAGTGACCTTAGGAACTCCCTAATTAGCATGCGAAAGTTCGTTACTCAAGTAAGCAAGCAGCCAGTACTTCTGAGTAAAAAATTGTAGCTCCCTTTTCTCTCTAAACCTCGAGTGCAATATGCAGGATCTAAACGGTACACTAACTGAATTTACTGTATTTTTGAACGAAAAAAAATTCTACATCAACGCCTGTTTGCCGCGACAATATATTGATAAAACTGAAATGCGCTCTTCTTGCCTACATAAATGGATTGAATAGTTAGCGTAGATAGTAAGTAGAACAAATTAGCTTTTCAAAAGCCGTGATGCGTCGGTCCGACCTTTGCCATTGTGGTGTCGCACGACCTTACTACTCGGCTCATTGTCCTCCCAGTGCACAGGGCGTTTCAACGTTGATCGGTTTGAACCACTAACATCTGTTTGTGATGATATCACAGCAGCTTCGTCATAAGTAGGAATCGGTTTCTTGTAACCTGGGGGCTCCTGAAGTAAGTCTGAATCGTGGGCGTATTTACAGTAGGAACCAAATCGGCAACGTCCTTTCCGGAAATTCCAGCAAACCTTTTTCCCATTGATTTCGCGAACATCTTCTAATTTCGGCGCAAGCTTGACGTGTTTTTCAAGCACTAAAGTTTTCGCTTCTTCGGCTTGCTTAAATGGATTAAAAAATACGGAGGATTGACTGGATTCTCCTGATTCTAACTTCGCTGAAGGAAGCAAAGTGTGTGCAGATGGTAAGGTCGGAAGTACAATCGTCTTTTTACAATTGTCGTCGCCCTCGGGATCCTTTTCATCGTTTGCATAAGTATCTTCATCACTGTAATGACGAAATTAAATATTATAACTAGCGAATCATAATAACCTTGAATCGCCTGCGGCAGTTTGGAAGAACACAAATGTTTGATTGTCTTTATGAAGGTTTCCTTTCTTTTCCGAAGAATGTCTTTTGTGTTTTCCTTGATTTCTCGAGTCATGGTCAAGCTCTTTTTCGGAATCAGAATGCGAACTGTAATCAGCTACCAACGACGACATAGCGGAAGATCAACTAGATGAATAAACGAAATTCACTGATTGTAAATCGAGATTAACATACTTTATTTCGAACCACTTTTTAAACTTACAAAAATGTCAGCCAATTTTTTTAATCGCAGACAAAAACTGCGTAAATATTTCTGCTATTTTACTTACAGTAGCTATTTGATAAAATGGAGTGGACATCTATTAATAGGCACGCGTCCAGTATAACATTTGTCGATTTGCAGTGATTCGAAATTACAGAACGAATATTTTGTTTACTAATTTAATTTCCCTAGTGTGAACCTGGCTTTGAAGTGACCCACGAACTCGAAACAGTCAATAATCGCTCTTCTGGTCTCGATAGCGATAACATTTGTTTTCGCGCCAGAAGTTAATGTTTCTCCGTGAGCGAACGCCTGTCGAGTTCTTTGTAACACAAAACACTTTTTTTTATCGTGCAGTGTGCTCATTTTTAGCTTTTCATCATGAAACATAGCAAACGCGTTCTAGACTCTTCATCAGAAGATGATGAACCAAAACAGAAAATTCCAAAAGCAACGAAGGGTAACGACTCCGCTGTTTCACGCGCCAAAATTCCAAAACAATCAGATTCTGAGTTAGAGCACAGTAATGATTCTGCAGATGAAGATAGCAGCGGTCAAAAATCCAAAGAAGCCTTAAGTGAGAGTGATGACCAAAGTTCCAAGGGAAAGGAATCCGGAAAAGCCTCTGAAGATTCTGGCGACAGTGACGACCAAGGTTCTAAGAAAGTGTCCAAGGCTTCAGACGACAGTGGTGACCAAGGTACCAAAGAAAAAGAGCCCAAAAATGACTCTGAAGATTCTAGCGACAGTGACGACCAAGGTACCAAAGAAAAAGAGCCCAAAAATGAGTCTGACGATTCAAGCGACAGCGATGACCACAATCCAAAAGATAAAAAAGAGACCAAAAACGCCTCTGACGATTCAAGCAATTCAGAATCGAAGAAGACAAAGCGAAAGGTAAGACTTAAATAAAACTGGTAAAGATATAATTAAAAATTTTCTTGCTTTGCTAGAGCTCTGAAGAAAATAAGAAAATTACGCGCATGAAGCGTTATTTTAAGACAGCCGGCATACGCATTCACAGTTACGCGGTCTTCTGGGAAGGTTGCAAGTCCAATCAAGCCAAAGTACGGAAAATGCTAGAATATTTGCGCGAGAAAGGACTGAAAAGCAAGCCAACGTTGGAGTCATGTAGGAAACTGAGAGCTAAAATTGAAAAGCGTTCTGAAGTGGCCGAATTGGATCTGGAAAATATAATTGATTCCAATGGAGGTAATATAATTTACCGATAACAAAGTAGCAAATAATTTTTATAACTTGTATTTTCATTTAGGTCGACCTCGTCGTTCTGGTTGTCTGACCAACAAGCCAGCACCTTTGAAGGAGAAAAGGGTGGATTATTCTCGCATAAAAGCTTTAGCTGACAGTGACAGTGATTAGATTGATTTTAAAAAAGTCCGAGAAAGGAAGGAATCTTTTGGTGAATATGTAAACGGAAATAGCGATTGGTTTGGATTTTTTACACTTGTACATATACATTGTCACTTACCACACATGTCAAACATAGCAAACATTGTTTCTAGTGAAGTAATATTCTGTTGCCTTGCCAATTTTTTAATAACTTCGTTCGCTTCTAATAATGGAGTAAACTGTTCGGGCAAGAGGTTCGACTTGAACTTTTTCATATAGATTGCGAATGCGTCATAGTGGACCAGGAGAATATCTTGTAATAAAGTCACATCCGGTGTAGTGAGTAATTTCGTTAAATGACAAAACAGGAGACAAATCTAAAGTAACCACAACATATTCATATAGTACTGGTAAAAGCTATTCAAATTGTGTTACCTGAAAAATTAGCTGTTCTTTATGTTGATACTCGCCAACTTCTTCGGATTGTTCTACAGCGTGCAAGGTGTTAAATCCCATTTTCCAACACCTCCCGTAAAAATCACCATACGAAGACCGACTGTTTGGCACCGAGAGGGCAATAGTGGCAGCAATTCTGACTTTAAAATTATTACATCGCTCAACTATATCCACTAAAGATCCCAGTAACGTAGGCTACAAAAGAAGAAAAACGATAATTTAATAACACCATTTTCTGGCCAAATAGGTATTTTACCAGCCATCCGGGTGAAGAGGATAACAGTTTTTCGTTCTTTAATAGATTTCCGACAGCGTAACAGGCATTCCACTGGTTCTACATTTCAAAACTAAAGTTTGAATATTTCTTACACATTTTTCTACCTTTACAATACGGCTGCACGAAGCATTTTTGTTCAATGCTGTGACAGCGGCACCAATATCACATTCGGCGTCGATATTTTCACACGGAAATACCTTCAAAAGCAAGCCAAGGGCGCGAACACCACCAGCTTTAACCTAAAAGTTCCAGGATACGAAGGCCGTTATTTTACAAACAAGTTCAAAGATACCTTTGTACTTCCATTGGCGGCTCCCGTGGCTGCTCTTAAAAGTTTTGTCAGAAATACAGTAGGCAAATCTTCAGGGAGTCCATGAGTTTCGCTTAAAAAAAGAATCCGTGTTACTTCCGGGCAGCTTAATTTACATACTTTGCAAGTAACGTAAATTCACTAGAATAATAATGTAAAATTATGCAAATTCCTCTGTAACATCAAAGCCATTCTAGCCGCTGTTTCTTTTGTTAAAAGTGCAACCCCCCCCCCTCAAAAAGCAAAGGACGACACAATAGGCTCATCGGTGTTTAAATCTAGCCTGAATTTACATCTATTATATAAGTAAGTTTTAAGTAATATAAGCCAGCGAAAATAAACTACTCACGCTGGTTGTGAAATATGCATGTGTTTCCAGATGCCGTTTTTGGGGGGTAAATAACACAAAAATAAATAATAACCTTCAATCGAGGGTGAAGGTTATTGCCTATTTTTATCTATTATGTCTGTTATCTAGTAGTGTAGCCAAGCTTGATTATAATAATTGCACTATTGTTGGCGTATATATTGATTGATGAGAAAAAATCACAAGATTTTTCTTGTGCGGTATAAATATTAAACTCCATTTCATTTTACAGAACAAAATCTCAATAAGCAAATTTAAGTGTCTCATTTACCTCAAGTTTTGTATTGCATCAGAGAGATTGCCTAAAGACCACGAAGCGTTGGCTTGCACCGCAATACTTTCGTCGGCCATTAACGCAATTATAGCTTCTGCGGCATCTTGCAAAAACGCAGTATCCTAGTAAAAAGAACATTACCTAAGACAATAATGAACTGAGTTAATTATTACTTCAAGCAGTGCTGGGAAGGTAACGTAGAAACCAACTCCTCGTACAGCAGCAGCCTTGACAGTCAGTTCAGGGTCGCTCGCAGATCCCAGAATAAGAGTAACGCACAATAAGCGTACGTCTCTCTAAAGGCACACAACGATTACTATTTCATTAAATACAGCGCTGTTCATACCTGCAGCAAATCAAAAATGGCTGGCGACATGGCTGCTAAGCAATTACATGCTTCCGAACGCAACAACTCTGATTTATCTTGATGTATGGCAAGTAATGGACCCCGTAAAACTCGCATCCAAATATCATAGCCTTCTGTCACAAAACACCCTTTCTGTGTTTGCTCGCTGATGGAAGTAAGAACCATTGCTAACACCTTCGCAGCTCGCAGGCGTACATGTACATCGGGTTCACTCTCGGATAAAGAAGCGCACAATACCCCGATTATTTCATTCATATACGGTTGTACCATGGAAAAATTGTTCTTGCTCAAGTCTCCCATCGCAAGCATACTTTCCAGCCGTAACGGTACAGTTGATGCAGAGAGTTTCGCAATGTCTTCCATTCTTGTATTCCTTTTTGCTCCTCGAATGCAGACATTGAGCAGCCAGCAGTTTTTAGCATTAGAAGGCAGCTCGTCCGAATGTTCCGAAGGTGGAGTTATTTCCTCCGCCAGATCCGTCGGGTCAACTTCATCGTCAGCGTCAACGCCTAATGTCGTCGTGAATGGCAGACTAAGCATGCTACTAGCGACCAAGTCTGACGTCAAACTTTCTACCACCTCAGTACTATGTGGATTTGTAGCGGTTACCGTTCGTAAGAGTGCCAAGCAAGCAACAACTAGCGTGATATCTAAATTACAGAAATAACTCTTTAGTATTAAAAATAACAAGTACTTTTAAAGTTACCTTTGTGCTGAAGCCAGGGTTTGACTTCAATTATTAGCTTACGCAGCATTCCACTTGGTAACCTTGAATACTGGAAGGTACCAGCAGCAATGGTCAAACACTGAAATAGAGGGATAAGGACATGTGGCAGGTGTTCAGCTTTTATCGCTAACAGTAAACTCCTGTGCACTGTCACGCACATGTGCGACAGTGTTTGTGAAAGAGAGACGAATGAAGTAGAATGAGATTTCCTAGAAAAATAGTCTTACTACTTTGCAAAAGAAATATCTGTTCAAATACGTACTGTACCATAGCCAGTGACGGTCTCGCGGCTTCGAGCAACGCGGCTAAAGCGTGCAAGGCTGTGCTCCTCACCTGAGGAGATGGATCTCGGAGTATAGAAACCAGTAAATGTTGTCCATTCAAACCGATACTTTCATGCTCGCTATTGGAGGGATAATCCGAGTCAGGTAAAAACGCTGGTAAGTAGTTCATGACTACTCTCCGTTCCAAATGCTACGGCAATACTATTTACACTTAAATATTGTTTAGCTAGGCATATTTACTCTGAACAACGTGATCAACAACTGTAGGCCTTTAGAACGGACTTTCCATTGTAGTTCCCGTGGCGTGCTTCTTTGTTCTGTATCAGAGTAGTCCGAGTCACTACAGGTTTTCCATGCAGGTTTTGTAAGTGTTGTGGCTGCAATACCGGATGCACCTTGACAATCGTCGTCTGACAATTTTTCTGCGTCGTTTCGTTGCTTACGCGGCTTATGTCCCTTTTTCTTTCGTGGAGTGGCCTAAAATATTCGAATTACGATAGCGCTAATTAAAGTTATAACATTATACTCATACTTTCGATGAAACTGCTTTATTGCTTCCTGGAGCAATATACGGTAAGACATTTAACGGACTAGTGGGAATCATTCTTAATTGTAAAGTATGTCCCGGCAAGCCAAAGAAGGAGTATGCTTTAGCAAGGTTAAGTGTAGTTGTACTTTGTGCTGCGTAATGAGATGGGAAGCTAGTGTAAACGTTATTTAATCCTTTTAAGCTTATGCTGAATGCCTAAGAATACGTGAGTATAGAATTTAAACATAAAAATGCATGATTTTCAACATACTCTGACAACTAAGGGATCTTTTTCATCGAGCTGAGCATTTTGCAACACGCTGACAAACGTGTTGAAGCATTGTGTCACAATGGGTTGAGAAATATCCACGGTTTCTTCTTTTGAAGAGCGGCAATATGACTGGAGAACTTCCAAGCACATTAACAAGTCTTCGGTTATTTTTCCTTCTGGTAAAGCTGAGAGAATACGAAATATGGTACCACTAGGATGCAAAAGTTTCTGCGTGGCCTATTAGGCATTTTAAAAAAGTGTTTAAAGAATAATTATAACTTAACTGTTAAAGTCAACTATAATTTCAACTGTTTAAGAAATCTTACCACAAGTGTTTTACTGTTTCGTAAAGAAATTGCAAAAGATAAAGATCGAAGACAGTCGGAAACGAACATGTGTTCTTGTTCAAGTATCGCACTCAGCCAATTAATATAAATTTCCAAAAGCTCCCGACTTGGAACTATTCCCTCTTGCATAGCCACGTTCCAAATATGACAGACTTTCATAGCCCGAGAACTGTGTCCGGGATCCAAATTTCGAAGCAGATTTTGAAATAGCTGAACTTTGACGTTAGCAAGTGTAAACTTTTTATTAGTATTTACCTGCTCATTTCCAACTATGTATTTTGAACTTTGCTGGGCGATCAATTCATCGAGAATATACACAATACGCTCAGACATGTCAACGGTCTTGTGCCTTCGTAAGCAAACATCATTTAACTCATTCAAAAGCTCGGAAGGCTTCATCTTTGTTTTCGGTTTACAGACGTTGTCAACAATACATCAGCTGACTATAGAAGCAAATGAAAGGCGGAGTTTCTCTGCCTTGAATGTGCTTAACAGTGCTCTACCCAAACGGGTTAGTGCGTGTGCCGTCAACGGTGTTCCTCATTTCTCCGGCGCGCAAATTTGAACTGTGCAGAGGAGTAAAGCGATGCACTTCTCATGGTCGTAATTATTACGAAATGGTGTCAGTCATTCACAATATTAACGCAGCAACCAGAACGAGCTATCTTCACAATTTTAAGCAGTTTTTTTAAGGCTCTTGGAGTTATTCTGTAATACAGACCGCAGCATACCACAACTTTTGGGCGAATCACGTTTAAATTTTTGTCGTCTCCTCATAAGAAACTTCTGTATACTTTCCTAAAAATTACCGATATTAAACTTTATATAATAGTTGTCATGTACAGGGGCGCAACGAGGGGGGGGGGGGGGGGGGGGGGGGGGGGGGGGGGGGGGGGGGGGGGGGGGGGGGGGGGGGGGGGGGGGGGGGGGGGGGGGGGGGGGGGGGGGGGGGGGGGGGGGGGTGGGGGGGGGGGGGGGGG
>JAGQDJ010000156.1:366886-416145 GCA_022885665.1 Triops longicaudatus | reverse complement strand
TTGCCCCCCCCCCCCCCCGAAAAAATTCCTGGCTGCGCCCCTGCCCGAGAGAGCGGTTTGCATAAAGTTGCATGAAGTTTAGTTTTAAACAGACTATATCCGTGCAGTAAATATAAAGAAAGTTTATTATGTTCAATACAATATAAATGCTGAATAATGTAGCACTCGTAACACATGGCGCCAGATTTCAAGCTTTCTGAGAAAACAAATACATTTTTAAGACGCATAGGGTTGGGTTGAATTTCTCTTAGCATCACTAGGGAAAAAAACGATATACAGGAAGTTATACCAGACTCCCATGCTCTTCTTTCTCTAGCGACCTTATTTATAATTTGTACGGCTAAGCGCAGCCCAACATAATTACTCGGCACCTTCGCTTAATCTTTTAACGTGGCTGGATGACTACATAAAATAAAAAGAACATAAATATCTGCTTCCAATTACATACTTTTTAATATTAGATAACTTACAGTCCGTGTCAAAAGCTCGTTGTTGAGGAAACACACCTGGCCTATGCAAGGGCAATGGTTGCGGATGTTGCAAGAAACGGGCATTGCGTGTGATCATTGGCGGCTCAGCGGGGGCCAAGTTCGGTTGACGGACCGGGGCAGGTGGCGCTACCATCGTGGCTTGAATCTGCGCATTCGCAGGGTTGAAACTGGGAGGAATAGGTGGAGCAAACTGTCTTGGGACTTGGGGAATAGCAGTGGCAGGAACGCGGGGTGGCAATTGCATACTGTCGAATCTTTTCTCCGCCATCTTGCTCTCAGCCGGAACAGCAGCTGGCTCTCTCACAGGGATTGGGCGGTTGATCTGAGGCCTGTTGGGGCCTGTGAAGAAACCCGGATTCTCTGCACGGCGATTCGGTGACAGAGGCAGCCTCATCCTGGTTTGTTCCATGAAAGAGTTGACCAACGCTTGGAATGGATTACTAGGTCTAGGGGACGAGAACTTGCGGGCTTCGGGGTCTTCCAATTGCCGGCCGAAGCTAGGCCTGTCAAACGAGCGTCTTGCGTTTTCGAAGCGTCTGTCTTGAATGTTGTTATTATTGTTTGTAGCTTTGTTCAACAACAAATTGTTGAGACGAGAAGTAAAACGGGGTGGACTAGGGCGAGGAGATAATTCTTCGTCTGATTCTTCATTGCTTTCTTCGGAATCGTCTTCATCAGAAACGCTCTCCAAGGATAGAGAAGCAGCAAAAGCTGGAGGGAATCTGTTCATGCGAGGAATGGGAGCGTTGTCCGGACGGGGATTAAAAGGAAACGGCAGTTTCAAAGGAACGGTGTTAATAATGACGTCGTTGCGAGGGAACGGAGGTTGAGATCGTGCGAAGAAAGGGTTCAAGTTGAGGGGAAAAGGGGAGGGGCGAGGTGGACCTTGGAAAGGGAACGGCAACAGCCTACCATCCAGGCGTGGCATCGGGAGAGACAAGGGTGCCAGGGGCGGGGCCATCATGCCACCGAAAGGATTTGGCCTAAAGGTCGTATATAATAATCAATTGAGGAGCTTTCCGTACATTAAGTATTACAGGATAAAGTACAATAATTAAATAAAATTTTGCGAAATAGGGCAACTAGATTAGAAAGTATTACTGAAATAGACAATGTAGTAACTAAATGCAAAATATAGGTAAAATTTGTGCAATATTTTTTTCCGTTTTAATGTGCAAAGTGACTGTATGAGATTGATTACTTAGGAGTTTCATCACAGATCATTACGACTTTCTCGCCCACGATTTTGATATCGTTCTCGGTGACGTTTAAGCCGAGGAGCGCGGGGATATTTTTCAACGGGTTTTCGCCGAAATCTTCTATCTTTTTCTTCTCCACGTAGCAATTTTTCTTGCCGTTATTCTTGAAATTCAGCATGTCCTAAGAAAAGTTAAATGAGAGGAGTATGTAAACCATGTCCCGCATTTAGATTGGTCGTTTGAGCAGCATGGAAAACTTACGTCGGTAATGTCGCCAAAGTTGACATCTAAAGGAAGTTTAATCACAGTAATCAAAGGGGAAACATCCATCTCCCCAGATTCAAGTTCGTTGCCTTCGTCTAAACGGCGTTGTCCTTTTACGTCCTTTTCTGCAGATTCAATTGATGTGTTCACCCTTTCGGAAATTAAAGCTCCGTTTTCCGGTACAATGGGTGCTTCCACCTGAAACGAACACAACTGCTTTTAGTATTTTTTTTAAAATATTATAAAATAAGAAAGCGGTCTCTGCAATTTTTTACTTATAGCTTCCAATAAAAATTCAGTTTCAAATAAGTTAATTTAAACCATCTTGTTTGAATTCTCTGCTTCATTCCGAAAGATACATCGAATTATGCGGTGGAAACCAATCATGTACCATTAGCAAACATAATGTGTGAAACTGTGTAGCAAAAATTGCTTATTTTTTATGTCAAAGCGATTAGAAACGATGTTAACTGCGCGACTGAAAAAGTACCGTATACTAATGCGTTAGTGTACAGAAGAAAGCAACAAACAAACAAATATTTGTTATTTGTATAGTATTTCTGAACATTATGCAAACTATCTGTCCTTGGTAAAGGTTATGACATTGCCAAGTTTTCTAGTATTTCCTTTACAAGATGATTTGCAGTTTTTTGTCTTTGTTCTCCAATAATTAGATTCTTCCCTTTTCCGCCCCACAGTGGATCTTTCCCTCCGTCGACGCCCTATCTTTCTTTTCGTCAAGCTCTCTCTTTTTCCTTTGTCTAAACATCCAGGAACAGGCATACAGTGTATAGAAAGGTAAGAAGCGCAGGTGGAGGAGCCTAGTCACGAAATCCAGGTGACCTGTATACTGTTTATTACCAGTTCGTGGAGCCTGACATATCCAGATTATGTTCGCATCCACCGTCAAAGCTTTCATATTCTGGGTCTCATTGTGTTTTCTGTCATTTAGCGAAACACAGCAAAACAGAATCGAAATAGAACTGACAAAATTAAGAAATCTTCTCACAGCCTTTTAAAGATGATACAAACACGGAATTCCCCTCTTCTGTCCTAACTTTCTATTCGGGTCGTTAGACCAATGCATTTACAAGCGTCTTTTCTATTTTCTCCCCAATCTACGTTGTAGAAAGTCAAACATGTGAAAATCCAGGTCAACAAACTTTTGCTCGCCGAAAAAACAAACGTGACAGCACTTCGGAACGGAAAATGTCGGGTCAGTTTCAACTCGTCCGATTGTCAGTTACGGTAATTCCGCTATGTTAGGGTTACGAAAGATCAAGGTTAACGTTATCGTCAACACGCCAGGAAAATGACAATTTGCCCTCTTAGCATAATGACTATTCATTATATAACGGCAAAGTTTCTTGACCGCTATTCATTAACTGTCAATCCTTTTGGTACCAGATAAACTAAGGTAGGTCACATGGGTTACAACAAAATGTGCGTTCTTTTCGATTCCGGAATTTGCTTATAGTGTTTTTGTTACTGGGAAACTCATTTTTCAACCAACCTAGCAGAATTACTGACTTAGTAAGACCAATTTACGTCCTTGAAACTACGCTGCAAAACGTGACTTTAGGGGTTTTTCAAACGAGATCCAATTTCGCAGTTCTGCATCTCGTTCAAAATTAATCTCTAAGCGAAACATCGTACAATAGTTCAACACGAAACGAACTTCCGAGTCAGCAGCTTTCAAAACATTTGGAAAAATATTACTGACTTACCATAATTTCTGTGGTAGTAGTTTGATTTCTTGTTTGAATCCAGGCAGCTAAAACAATAGCGGCACCTAAGATGAGAGCTACCGCTACCACCGTCACTGCAACTACGCGTGCTACTTGCACAGCAGCACGAGTGGGTTTCTTGTATGCCTAGAAAACATACAACTTTCATAATTTCTCAATTTTAAAAATATTAATAAATAAAAATTGGATAAAAATGCTTACTGGTGGTGGTTCTTCGCCACTAATGGAAAACGAAGCAGTATCAAAATCCTTTGTTACATTTTCCGAATTAATAGAAACCGTGTCTTGTTTCTCCGGAGGAGCAACTTTCGCCCCGTTCGTGCTCACAATCATTATAGAAGTGACTTTATTACAAAATGACTATTCCAGGTCCCACTTCTTTGGCTTTTTCCTTGTTAATTGTCCTTATTAATGACTTCCTGGTACAGATATTGTAAGCACCAGTTTACAGGAACACAAAATATATCCAAAAATGTTTTTGTGAAAGAATTGGGTCTACTACCGACCGCGCGTCAGAAAAGCTTGAAAGCTTCTAAGGTTTCCTCAAACTTCGCTATCGCTTTATATAGGTTCGGCCAATATGCATGCTCGAAGAAGGGCTTTTCCCTCCCTCCACTGAAATCCAGTTGGAGGAAAACAAACCTCCAGGTGATTGCAACGCACGAAACAAGGAAGTCCAAAACAATCCACTCAGGGTCCGAGAATTGGTAATAGAATTACCAAAACAAAAACAAACTTAAAGAGGTAGTTTCAATTCTGCGAATATTTAGCGTTACTTTCCGTCTTTCGAGAGACCTATTTTGCGGTGTTTCACCAACCGACCATTAACATCCTGAATGTCCACAAATTTGCCTGCTAGCTTATTTATGGTGAGTCGACTGATGCACCTTGCTAAAAAATTTTACCGGAAACAAACCACAGCCTTTTGCAGATGAGGCGCTGCGAGGATCCGATTTCATAATTAGAAAGTTCGTTACATATCTCGATGATTTCAAGCGATCCGAAAACTTTTATTTTCGGATTTTTTTTTTAGAATTTCCAACAGGTTAGTGAAGCCACGATTTTAAAATTGGCATGTCGAGATTTTTAACAAGATTTTTTTGTGGGTATGTTTGCTTGCGACAATTTTGTTCAGTATTTCTCATGTTTTAGAAGGGTTCAACAGAGCTTTGCGGATTCTGAATCTTATATACGAAAACTAGGACGAGTGGGAATACCAAAAAGCCTCGAGGGAGTCTTGGGGAGCGAAAAAGGCGTTAACAAAGGAAACTAAGGGGGGAGAATCTTCCTCTCATATCGTTGAAGCCTGTTTCACCAAGGTGATGGCCTACTTCGTGCATGCTAAGCGGAAAGCAACAGGGATTTCCTTTCCCCGAAGATGATGAACAGTCAGCCCAAGAAGAGGAACCTTAGCCAATCAGACCGTTTATCTGCAACACGTTCAGCGAATAAACCAGGTGTAAAAATTGGAGCGATGTAAATAAGCGCCAATTTACTTTATTAGAATCCAATTCTCTATTCTGTTTTTGTTCTACAAAGAAAAATTAATGTTTTTATGAATGCAGTAACGAAATGCCATTGTTTTTGCTTTACTGTTCCACGCTTAACGAACTTTCTCTTCGCTCGAGTACATTTAGTTAACAGTGCATTGGCCGAAAGCACGCCGTGCGCAAGTGCTACAAAATGTTTGATGCTTTTTTTGTGCTATTGTTCAATCCGACCAATGAATATCCAGTACACACGATATTTCAAGTTTTTCTATTAAAGATACACGCTCCTTTCGTTACACGAAAACTGTCCTACATCAGGCAGACGTCTTTGCTTTGGAGCGAAGGGTTCAAAACAAAACCGGCCTTGGCATATATTCCTCCGGTACATGAGACATAATACACGAGAACCTTCCAGAAGGACAACATTTGGATGAGTTACCTCGCTGACGGAATTCATCTGAATTGCAATAAATTACGTTAGAAAGACATTCGCTCCGAACTTTAATTTGTTGCTTTATAATTCTGTAGGTCTTTTAAGGTGTAAAGGGTATGACGATTACTGAGGTTAGGACCGGAACGTATAATTCATTATTTTTCTGTTTTAAGACAACAGAAATATTTCGCTACGTTTTGTAGCTGCTCGCTGGCATTACGGAATTCGTGGGTTTGACATGGTCCCTTGGTTACGTAACTCCTTTTAAACCCTTAGCGAGTATGTTGAAGAGCAAACAGAATGAAACGGTAAGACAAAACCTGAAAAGGTGTTCCAAAAAGGAAAAGCTTTCTCTTAGCCAATCTGTCCTCATTATATAATATTGGTAACACTCTGAATGTAATTGTAATTCAGTCAAATCATGTATTAGATAGTTAAGCAAACGGAAAATATTAGCCAGAATTGTAATTAAAAAGAAAATTTAGAAATGATTTCAATCGTCTTCCGCTTCTAAGTTTATGCTGCTGCCAAATTTGGCGTACAGTTGCGTTTTCAAGTCACTCATGATCGTCTTGACTTTCTCGCATTCATCGTTCAAGCTACTGACCTCGGCTTTGAGTTTGGTTTTTGCTTCCTCCAATCGTGCCTGTACAATAAAATTAATTTCCACCACTTTCGGTCCCTAAATTTCTCCTCACTTGAGTTTCTTCCAAAGACAGGTTGACAAATACTTCTCCGGCCATATACGGAATCAACGCTGATTCGTCTTCAGTTAAGATCAGTTCATCCGCAGCATCTTCGAGGTTTTTGATTTCATTCTAATATCGAAGAAAAACTTAATATAACAGTCCCCAAATTATTAAATACTAACCTCTTTTTTCTTTAATTCTTCCTTTAATTCTTCCCACTTTGCATTCTGACGTGCGAATTTGTTGATTTTCTGCTGGTCTTCCAGCGTAATGTGAATGTCAGTGTCCTACAAAATATATAATTATTTATATTATATTTAAGCATAAATTATAAGTACTCGTGAAACGTATAGTCTACAAAGGTTAAATGTGCTTTAAAACGAAAATGTGAGTTAAGATGTTGAGGTGATTAACGAGCTCCTCCTAACTACCGTAACAAACTTATCTATTTAAGAGAAAAGTAAGAAATTAGAGCAAACTTACTGAAGTGTAGCCGGCCATGTCAACTCACTATTATTTTTATTATTTTATCACAAGACGGCAGTTTAGTTCTTAACGAAATTCGTCATGCGGAACACGCAAGACTGTAAACACATCAATCACCGGGGAGAGAGACTCTTGTTGTAGGTGGTACTTCAAGTAGAAATCGGCACTCATCACACAGCTATAGCCACCGACGGACAATTTACTAACTAGTCAGAACTATGTTAAAATATTTGACGAACTAAACATTAGTGTAACGTATGCAAAGGCTATTGGATTTTTTATGAAATATAATTCGGAATAATTTATTTGATAAACGTAATTTTATTTTAAAACTGTATTGTCGAATAAACCAAGTATTCGGTCAATATTTCTGATGGCGCTGTTGCTCGACCGAGTAAGGCAAAATGTACGTGTCACTATTTCTGGTAGATAGCGTTACCGTGCAGTTCTGCCTCTTGCATGGTGCGTGGTGTGACTTTTAGCATATTTCGGATAAAAATTTGCTATCTCTAATAACACAAATCAAGCGGATATTATTTTATATATAATTAGGTAACTCATATATCTGGGTCTTTTCAGCTTTCTAAGCTACGACTAAGCTAGTCAAGCATGTAAATCATTCTTGTTATGAAATAGCTGTACACGCTTAGATAAATTTAATGACATTGGCTGTATATTTTTTTCTTCAAGGAAAAACATTAAGCCACCATGCCTCCGAAAGGCAGTTCCGGTGCGAGCAAAAAGACTGAGATGAAGAAGAAAGAGAAGATTATTGAGGTTTGTTACGTCAATTTATGTATGCAGTTCAACGTAAACGCATTCATTTAATTCTTGATTACCTTCGTTTATTAGGATAAGACTTTCGGGTTGAAGAACAAGAAAGGTGCCAAGAATCAAAAGTTTATCCAACAAGTGCAAAATCAAGTCAAAAGTGGTGGCACTCCGACGGCACGAAAACTCGAAGAACAGAAACGTCTGGAAAAAGAGAAAAAAGACGCTGAATTAAAGAAACAAAAAGAGATCCAAGATCTTTTCAAGCCTGTTCAGAAAGTGGATAAGGGTAAAAACTAAGCCATATGAAATTAGTTTATTTAATTAGTAACTTAATTTTTTTTTTTTTTTTTAGGAGTCGACCCCAAATCAATTTTATGCGCCTTTTTTAAATCGGGCAACTGCGGAAAAGGTGATAAGTGCAAATTCTCTCACGATCCGGAAATCGAACGTAAAGCAGAGAAACGTAGCTTGTACTGCGACACCCGAGACGATGAAAACAAGGAAGAAAACTCGGGTGATTGGGATGAAGCCAAGCTCAAGGAAGTGGTCGAGAAAAAGCACGGCGAAGCCAACAAGAAGATTCCCAAAACTGATATCATTTGCAAGTATTTCTTGAGTGCCGTGGAACAGAACAAGTACGGCTGGTTCTGGGAGTGTCCCAATGGTGGTACTTGTATCTACAAACACGCCCTGCCCCCAGGCTTTGTACTGAAGAAAGTAAGCCTCATTCAAAGAAAAAGAATAACACCATAAATGAAGGAGGAAAGTAAATTGTTTTTCTAAAATCTTTTGCTTTATTAGGATAAGAAAAAGGATGACAAAAAGGATGAGATATCATTGGAGGACTTGATTGAGCGCGAGAGAGCAGCTTTGGGGCCAAAACAGACCAAGGTGACTCTGGAGACCTTCTTGGCATGGAAGAAGCGCAAACTCAAGGAAAAACAAGATTCGAGCAAAAAGGAGTCCGATCGCAAGAAAGCAGAATACAAAGCCGGGCGCTCTGTTGGTGTAAGTACTTTTTTTATAGTGTTTCCTTGCGTAAATTGACGCAATATCTTCTCTTTTAGTTATCCGGTCGTGAAATGTTCACTTTTAACCCTGAGTTGGCCAACACTGAAGGCTACGAAGATGGTGACGAAGCTTTCGATACCTCTAACTTACCTAAAGAGAATGAAGAGGACGATGAAATGGTAATAAATATTTATATTAACTGTGACTGTAAGCTTACAGAGGAATCTGTTTGTCATAGTACCGCGAATTGACGTTGGACTCGTTGCAATGTGACGAAATTGCTAGTGAAGGACTCACGAAAGCTCCCGAGAAGCGCGAGTTCCAAGTGGCAGGTTCGGAATCTGCATCCAATGGTAATTTTCTTCACATTCTCTTATTTATGTTCTTCCTTAATAAATGAAACCTACAGGTCTCCTGGAAGAAGCGGCTGGTGGCGTACCTATCGATGAAAACCTCTTTAATGCCGAAGACCTGGATGATTTAGACGAGGACCTCGAAAACCTGGAACTTGACGATGATTGATTTCCACTCCATAAATTTAACCCCTTTAAAAACTAAGAAGTTCTGTAGTTTTCCTTTCTGGAGTGTTTCAAAACTTCTTTGGCGGGATTTGTTGCACATACAATCTTGTGAATCTTGGAATAAAAGACTCGTTGTTTGAGTCCAGCTCGGTCGTATTTTCTTATTCATGATCGCATTTATCATTTCTTTGTTATAAATGCGTTTGTAAAGTGTGAAAAAATTTCTAGGCGGAAAGAAAATAAACCCCTTCTATTTTCATTTACATTTTTCTGATCCATAATTGGAAATCTTTGTGCTGTCGACGAGAAAATACTTCAAAATCAACATAAAATCACATGGTTAAGGAAAAAAAGATTTTCCCCGAAACGCTTTATATAGCCAGGATTGACAAAATCGGAGGTTTTTTACTAATCGAGTGCTTCAATTTTGCGCTAATCTATCTTACTTGTATGAAAAAAGCATTTTATTTGAAACCTTTTTTTAAAAAAAGACTGCTTAACAATCGTGAACACAATACATCTTTTAGTCCAATTTGCTTGTATTTGTTTTCTTTTTTATATTAACCAAAAGTTTCTTTTACAATGACATCTTTCCACTGACAAAAATATTGTATCCTCGACGAACAAGGATTTCACTCTCATTCCACATTCTCAGAAAAATTAATAGAGGTACAAACAAAGAAATCTAATTCTCTTTCTTTTTGTTCTTAATCACTTCATGTTAACACGTCTTCGCACTAACAATGGTTGAACCTTCAAAGTATTTTTGGACAAACTAGGGGTTTCACCGTCATTCTACTACGTCTTGTCTTTTCTTAAATCCAGCATTTACGATCACTATCAATCCTAAATATGCCCTGGTTCTGTACAAAAAAGAAAGAAACCATGGACCCATCAAAGTCTGCCTTACTCAAAAATCATTCCAACACCGAAAACCAAGAACGTAGGCTTGCATCTTCTTTCCATTAAACCAGTCTTCGCAGTCGTTCCACAATCGCGTTTGCCAAAATTACCCCCATCAGTCGGAATAGTTTATTTCGGTACACAGTAGATTTCGAGGAAAAATCAGCTCCCAAATGTCAGCTCTCTTTTTCATCTTTTTACAACAAGAACATCCGTCAACCACAACTGTTGGTCTTTTCCCATCGCTCCAGCAACTTTTTGTACACGCAACAAGATGAAAACGAACGCACTCAACTCGAAATGACAAGGGTCGGGGCTCTACAAAATCTGGAACAAAAAGTACAAACACATTATACACAAGCCAATTCTTAGAACATTATGCACTGACTAAGAAATAATAATAATCAGAAAACAGCCGAAAGTTAGTTTCACGGAACGTCAAACGGTAACTCCAAAAAAGATTTCATCATATAATCTTACAAATTGTCCACAGAAATGGTGACGAAAACTTACCAATGCAAAAATAGGCGAAAATAGTCCGCAAAAGTTCTCCTCTCCCAAGCTTTGTACATGTAACGATGAGGGTGGGTGTAAATAAATGAAAAAGAGACGGGCAGGCATAAGTCAAACCTAAACAATTAAATATTAATTAATCAACTGCCTTTCAGTTTCACACAAAACTTCACAATATTACAAAATCAGCAAACAGCCGTAGATTGTTTTCATAATTCTCAAACGGTAACTCCAAAAAAGATTTCATCATTTAAAATTTGAGGAACATGAAAAAGTGACAAGATTTCAATTACCTATCCAAAATATGTTTTAACTGCCTTCGTGATGTAGTCCATTTATCCAAATTTGTCTACGCATATTGATCCCACCAAAACCAACCAATGACGAGAACTTCCATCGAATAAGTTAAGCGTTGTGATTTACATGTATCCCATGGAATCTTCATTCATACTGATCCATAACTTTCCCAAATATTACTCATTATCAGCCTCCAAACTGCTACAAAAGCTTCCGTTCTCGTCACTCAGCTTTTGACTTCGGTGAATTTGCACAAAGGGATAAATGAGACTCGACAAAACTAAAGATGATTTACCTGTACAAAAATACAGAAATTAGCAACCCGAAATTATTAAGTCTTCTACTTCTATTACGTAAGTTAAAGTCAGCATCTTAATGCGTTTTCAAGATACATCAAACGGTAACTCCAAAAGTTTCATCACAAAAATGTTTTCTAGTAAGACAATAAATTTTTCAAAATACTACTTACCGAAATGAAAAAAATTTTCTCGTTGGATTAATGTCATGGGTATGGTCGAGGAGAAATTTGCGAACTTTTAAGCACTGAGAACTACGCCCTGTTGTCCTGCTAAGATCAATATTCATTAGTTTCTTACTTCGGAAACAGGAAAAGTATCCGATACTCACCCATGCCCTTCTTTGCTGTTGCGGCACCGGTCGTTGATCCTGTCCGTCACGAGCACCCTGATCATCCCTACTTTGGTTCCTATCACCCGCGTTGCTATTACCACGACCTCTGCCTCTGTAACCACCACGGTATCCTCCTCGATTGTAGTATCCTCCTTTGAAAATCAAGAAAAATAATAAATTACTAAAAACTCGCCAAATAAGTGCCAATAAAGATATAATTTTGAAAAACAAGAGAAAATTTAAACGAATAAAAAAATAAGATAAAACCTGTAAAAGAAAATCTAGAACCTATTAAAGAAAGTCTACGTCTGAAAATTTCCGAAGCTTTTTCTTACCGCCATAATCGTTGTTACGGTATCCACCCATTCCACCTCGGTAGTACCCGCCCCGGCCTCGGTATCCGCCTCTTCCGCGCGTTGCCGACACGCCAAACGTTTCCGTGTTTAATTTACGTTCTTGACGCCAATCCGTGCGATGAACATTGCCTTTGCTTCGTTCTTGCGCCTCGCAGCTGATATTATCAAAGAAAGACTTGGTTTTGTTATAGCCAACGACAGAATCCGCTTTGGCTTCATCTTCTGCCCCTGTAACGTGGTCCTCAACTTCGGGGGTGTGGCTTCCTTCAGCTGCGGCTTCGTCTTCCTTCTTGGCATCTTTGCTTTCTCCACCGTTGATAACCGGTCCTACCATTAAAGTGTCGCCACCAATCTTCATTTTGGACATCTTGCTCTTCAACTCTTCGAACTCCAAGTTGGCCGTGTCGAAATCGTAATCGCTATCAAATTTCAGCTTGTCTTTGCCCTTGGCTAAGCCACTGCCCACTGGGAAACGGTTAAAGCCACCCGGAGCACTACCTCGACCACGACCACGCCCTCTCGGCGGGCCACCGTGTACACCGCTCATTCCAGCTCCACCCCCTCGTGGATGGAACGGCCTCTGACTCCGCTCATTGTACTGCTGCCTGTCCTTCGACTGAGTATTGGAACCACGACTAAACACAGTCAAATAAAATAATGTTACTAAAAGAAAACTAACGAGGTTTGTATAAGGGCTTTTGCAAACAATTAACATACTGAGATGCTGTCCTCAATACAAATTTAACATCAGCTAAATAATTTAAAATTTTGTATTTTAGGAATAAAATATTTAATTTTCAATAAACTATTTTAAAACAAATGAATTTAAAACAGTCACGAGTCAATCCTCTGGAAACCTGTGGGTAGCTTAACTTCTAGTACAAGGAAATGGTAAATAAGTGATAAGTCTTATATCTAACGATGTAATAAAAAATAAGTGAGGAAATGAGTTTAAACAAAATTACCTGCTTGCTCGACGTTCTTCCCGACCAGCACCACCGCTCACTTGAGTACTTTGATCAATAGTAGGTGATTTACGAGCAGCGTGGACTCCAGTTGGTGTGGAAGCTGAAGAGCGTGCCGCAACGAAGTCTAAAAAATCGTAAAATTAACACTGGAGCCCTTGACCGTATCGAAGAACGCGGGTGGGAAATGAAGCTGATACCGAAGCATCCCGAACAAATGAGCATTTCAGTAGTAAACCATGCCACGTGCATATAAAAGCTGGTACATTACAAATGCAAAATCCATGGAAATCAAAGTTATTTTGTAAGCAAATACAAAGGAGCCCAAAGTTTAATAGCATGCGTTTCGATATACGAAAAAAGTTCCAGCAAGGGAGGCATGCTGAAAAGCAAATGCTCATTGTTTCAAACCTTGACCCTCTTCGGGTTGGTCAGGATGCGGTGGACTCGCTGCTGCTCCTAACTCACTGGACGAGACGGGTGGTTGGATCTGTAAACCAGCTAATCCGGCTGCCAAGCCACTAACTTGGGATGGTAAAGGACCTCCAGGAGCGGCTGCAGTGCCTTCCACTCCACCAACCATGCCAGGGAATCCCTACATAGAAAAATAAATTGGAAATCAATAGATTGTAAAGGTTAACGGCTTAATAAAGGCGATAGCATGAGAAAGTTGGAAGAAATCTCAGGTTCAGCCGTAGTTTGGTTTCATAGGAAATCAATCGGTAACTCCAAAGTTTGTCATCAGAGATGTTAGCTACGACGGTGAGTTAGTAAATAGGGATGTTTTTTTACCTGATAGCCAGGTAAACCCGAGACACCTACTGGTCCAAAGGCTGGTTTCCCGAAAGAGGAGCCGACAGGCTGATGGAATCCGGCTCCAACCGGAGGAACGGAGTGCTGTAACAAAGATAAACGAATTAGAGGTTCTGAAACGTCTATTTCTTGCAGCTTCTTGAGCATTCATTTTACTTGGACAATGGCAGGATCATAAGCTAAGCCACCTGGCAAAGTTGGTGGTTGAACCGGTGGTTCACAAAGCCGGATATCCTTGATATCCTGGCCTCTGAAGATAATAAATTCGAAGACTTCATCCCGGGGGGCTACTGGTCTACTCGTGGGCCTTTCTTCCGTACCAAACGATCTTACTACAAAAAAATACAAATTAAATATTTCAAGGGGCTTATAAGAGGGCTAATGAAGGATGTATAAGTTGTTTACCTTTGGCCAACGCCAATGTAGACTCGTTTGTATCCAAGCTAAATAAAATGCCTTCATAGCGGATTTCCGACTTGGAAATCAAGCTAATTTTGCTCCCCAGAAACTGGACGCCTTTACTCATTTTCAACCGCTTTCATACACCAACTACACAAATGGATGCTAACCGATAACTCCAATAGACAAAACTGCGAGCTTTCTGCCAGCTTGAACAACCATGACACTTTCTGCCCCCTAGCGTGGCATGCCAGCTCAGAAGAAGCTTCCCTCAGCTTCGTGGCATCTTGTTCGGTGTTTTGTTCGAACAAAGTTCGATGACGTCACGTATAGGGAATACGTTCTTCTACGCTAGTACCTTTGGCAAAACGCACGAAACTACTTTTTTTGCAATCTGTAGAAAAAAGGTCCTCTACGAACCTAGTTTCCTCGATTTTTCCGTAGGGACAAAAAGGTTAAAATTTTTCATTCATTCATTCATGGGTATTTGTTCTTTTCGCTGTTCGCTTTTATCAACTATATAAAACCTCTTTTGCATTTAACAAAAGGCGACATATGTTTTTAAAGAGTCATTACAGGCACGTCTACGGATATTTTCGGTAGGAAGCTAAATAAAAGAAAAAGTTGGAGCTTACATAATTTCATCCTGTTTCGCTGTTCGCGAGTTTGTCTTTCTAAAAAGCTATCCTGCAATCATACTGCTAGTCGTTCTTCCGGCAAGATGGCTGGCGTTGTAGGGAAGTTGGCTAAAAGCGGACTCTTAAAATTCCCTAATGGAGTATTATCCCAACAAGTAAAGCACCTTATACACAGTTTGTTTTCCTTTATGTCCAGTGTTGTCCGCAATTTGTGTAGTTAACTCCCATACCTCGAGGCTTATAAAACTCCCCAGTGTAGTCTGTTTCTCTACCTTGATCTCCTATTTTAGTTCGAAAAATAACTAGGCAAATCTTGACCAGTTCTTTAATTAAGACCGCTTTTCTTTCAGACTTGCCAGCTTTCAACTTTGAAAGACCTTCCGAGCACCAAGAAAGCCGTAAGTTGTATCAAGTTGTTCTTACTGTGAGATCGACTAATTCTGTCCCTTGTGGGGCTTACGATTCGTTAGGGATTGGCCATTATCGGCTCGATTGTCGGTGGTGCCGCCGGTCTAATCTACGCTTTGGATCAATCAGTCAAAGCATCTGGATTGGAAGCCCATCCACCTCAGTTTCCTTGGTCTCATTGCGGTCCTTTCAACTCCCTCGACCATGCAAGGTATAAATCACAACATGTCCTTTTGAAACATTTTCACAAATTTTATATTAACCATTACAGCGTTCGTCGTGGCTACGAAGTGTATAAACAAGTCTGTGCAGCGTGCCACAGCATGCGATACTTGGCATACCGCAACTTGATCGGTGTGAGCCACACCGAAGCTCAAGCCAAGGCCGAGGCTGAAGAAATCCAGGTACAGAATATCAACATTAAAGATATGAAAAAGAAAATCCTGTTTGCTCAGCAACTAATGTGTCTGCTTTTCGTAAATCAGGTTACCGATGGACCTGATGAGAACGGTAACATGTTCCAGCGACCGGGAAAACTTTCCGACTATTTCCCCAATCCTTACGCTAACGATGAAGCTGCCCGTGCTGCCAACAATGGTGCTTTGCCCCCTGATCTAAGCTACATTACCTCTGCCCGACATGGCGGCGAAGTAATTTATTCGTTTGAGAAGAAAAGCTTTCGGCTAATGTTGTATTTTTCGCGCGTAGAACTATATCTTCTCCTTGTTGACCGGCTATTGCGAGCCCCCGGCGGGTGTTTCCATTCGTGAAGGTTTGCATTACAATCCTTATTTCCCTGGAGGAGCTATTGGCATGGCCCAGGCCTTGTACAATGAGGTAAGTAAAATTTAGGCTGCGAATGTAAAGAAAAGTTAGTAATAAAGATGTTCTTGTTGTAGGTCATGGAGTATTCGGACGGTACACCGGCCACTGCTAGCCAAATGGCCAAGGACGTTGCAACATTCTTGAAATGGGCAGCTGAGCCGGAACATGACGAACGCAAGAGAATGGCACTGAAAGTAAGAACTTGTGACATTGGATAAAAAAGGGTGAAATTTTGACTAATTATGATGGTAAATTTTACAGAGCATCATGGTCTTCTCTTTCCTCATCGGTGTAACGTATTACTGGAAACGCCACAAGTGGTCTGTTCTCAAGTCCCGCAAGATCGTCTACAACCCTTCGTCGAAGCCCTAATTTTTAAAGAAAAAATATTTTTCGAGGGGAAATTTACGAAGGGTTGAAAGTGTTACCTGGTGAGGCGAGAACAACTGTTAGTACACCTTCTGTTTAGGCTACAAACAAATACCAGACTTTTGACCGTGCTAATGAAAGAACGTTACAAGAGCTAAGAATTTAGCTCTCAAACGGGTAAGAACTTCTAACGTAGATGAGATACAGAAACAAATAAAGAGAAGTGTTTAAATTCGGGGGGTTGAAATATAAGCCAAGTGCAAAGACCCAGTAGGGAGATTGTACAATACAGAAAGCACGGTTAAGAAGGTGATTTTGACTTTTATTTTCCACTGAATAATAAAGAGTTCATTTAATACACTTAGATATCAGGAAACGCCCGGTTACCGCAGACGTTTGGGTAACTTTTTCGTACTCAACCCTTTGGCAGAGCGTCGGATGGCCAAGCGTTCTTTATGGTGTTTGTCGGCCTCCATACGAGCTTTGGCAAATCTATCATTCTATTAAGAAAACGGAAATAAAAGAATTACAGCCTGAAAAAAAAAAACAAACGTCGCATGCTATAGAAAATGCGTAAACCTAAAACACTGCGCACGGTACACACACACACACAAAAATAATAATAATAATAATAAAAGAATACTTAGAGAAAATAAGGATTGAATATCGTAACAGAAACTTATATGGAAGTTAATATAGTTTAACGGAATAAAAAATGGCTAAATAGCTGAATTACAATAACAAAGAAACAAATCAGACACAAAGTATTTGTACCCTTCTACATAAAAACATAATAATTATTTGACCAAATATTGACGGAAAACGTGAATATTTGTGGTCAATTACCTGTTTAAGGGTGAAAGTCATTTCTTTGCTGCCGAAGCTGTTCGTCACTTTGGCTACATCGGCTCCTTCTTTCACAACACGTTCTCCTAAGGCTGCTTTGGCTAGTTTCTTTTTCAAGCTAGCTCCCCGATCTTCTTGCCCTGGTTGCAGCACGCTGGAAAACTCCTTGCCTGATGCTACTTCATACAGCTTGGCTTCAGTTCTTGCTTCTCGAGCTTTAGCCCATTCTGCTTTTCTTTCTATGATCTTTTCGCGCTTAACTAACTTGTGCTGTTTCCTCATTTGCCGCGAAAACTCTTTATCGTCTTCGGAACTGCTTGCTGAATACAAACTATCACTGTCTCTGTCATCCTTTTCGTTCTAGATCAATGACATAAATGTTAGACAATAAGTCGCAGAAAAACGGCTAGAATAAAATAATAATAAATAAATAAGCATTTTTTCCCCTCTTTTTTTTTTTTAAAAAAAAGCAACAAGCTACAAACACGTTAATACCAACGTAAAAATAAAGCATTAAAAATGCAAATCTTACATCGCTCTGCTCTTCTCTGGACTCCTGGGCGGCGATTTGCTTTCTAAGTTCCTTTTCGCGTTGTCTATCCAACCGAGAAACGGCAGGATTCAGTAACCTAACGGACATAAAGTTTAGTGGAATGTAAATATTTAAAACTTATTTCTTACTTGTAAGCTTCAGCAGCTTTGTCCACTTCAAATTCAGGATTTTCGAAAAGAGCTTTGAAACGTGAATCCTGCAACAGATTCGAACTGAGAGTCTTATTGGCTTTGGCCGTTTTGCCCTTTTCTTCCGCAGCAGCCACGGTACGTGCCTCGTCCATCAATTTCAGGGCGAGTTCTTGATTCACCTTCGGCAATTTCTTCAACTGTACACGGTTTGAGCGTTCAGCGGTCAACTTCTCCTTGATCTTCTTCTTCTGGTATTCTTCCAAGGAGAATGGCTGCGCCAAACTCTTAGCCTTCTGATACAGTCTGATGTCGACGAAATAGCCGTGCATGTATGCTCTCATCAAATTCGTTCCTAAAAGTGATTCGTTAATATACTGCAGTTTGAACTTGAGTTTGCACACAAAATTATACTCGTGTTTTTGTTTTTCTTACCAATGAGATGTGAAAGACCCAAATTCTCGACTTCTGCAGGTGTAACAAATTTGTAGTCGTCGTAAATAATCGAGGTGACACTTTCTTCCAATTCTTCTGTTAAACTGTCCAAGAAGCTGCACCAACGAGGGGCAGGGCCAAGACTCTAACGACACAAAATAAAAATCACAAGGAAATTTAATTTCAAATTTTAAAAAAATAAAATTTAAATTTAAAAGATCACGTGACTGTGTACAGGACTACAAAAATTGAGTGGTACAATGCCATAATATATTTTTGAATATCTAAGTTTGACTGAAAGTTTGAATGAAACTTTGCCTAAAACTCAGCAATACTTACGGGAACATAATACGCCAGCATTTTTTTGTCTTCCTGTGCCATGAACATCAAGCCAGTGTTGGGTACCATACACAGATCATTGAATTCGGACTGCGTCTCAATAGAAGTATACGGCTTCGCCTATTACAAACACAATACATTAAATTAGAAATAGTTATGCTCAGAAGTAATTCAAAGCAGGTGCACGTTATCTGAAATGTGAAGAATGTATTACCGTATTACGATCCCAAAATCGGACAACCTGACTATCCATTGTCACCACCATATCATGACCTCCGTATGGGTGGAAAGCTATCTTTTTAATGGGTTTTCCGTACATGTGGTCTTTAACAATCGTTGGCTGATTTGCCCGGATATCGTACAAGAGAATCTGGCCTGTCGACGTCCCTACAGCAAAATTCATGGCATCGCGAGATTTTATTGACGTCACAGCCGGTATTCCTTCCAACCTAAGCAGAAAATAGTGAAACTTTACCTCCAGATCAACTTATTTATTTTCTATTCTTAATTTTTAATGTTCTGTTTATTTTTATTTTTTTTATCCTTTTTAATTATTTTTTGTTATTAAGTTCCTATTTATTTATTTTTAACTTTATTTTTAATTCATTTTTATATTATCAATTTTCTATTTATTTATTATTATTTTTGTTTGCATCGACAAGGCATACTTGACATCAGGATTGACACTGGCGAAGGCACAATCCAGAACGCCGACACGTGATCGTGAACGGTGGTCCCAAGCCTCGACTCGGCCTTCGGCAGTTCCGAAGAGGAATAACTGATGATGCTCGTTTATATCGACGGCATTGATGCTAGATGCTTCTGTCATGAAAGGCTGCAAAAACCGTCCTTGATCAAGGTTCAATCGGTAAACGTCGCTTCCCGAGCCAGCAATTAATACATCACAAGACTGGTAGTGATATTTGAGGTCTCGACCGAATTTGGGGATTCGCATTCGGTAGTATCGACCGTGTTGAGCATGAATTTCCACATATCGGTCACATTGTAAGAAAACGAGCTGAAGAAAACAATCGAAGCTTGTTAGGAATATTTTCTTTGAATAAATTTTCTTATTACTTTGCTATAATCGTCTGAAATAATGTCAAAAGCGACGACTTCTGAGTCAAAGCACCGCTCGAATTTCATTGACAAATTATTCACGTCATAACAACGAACGCGAGGTTTATAGACACCAGTGGCTAAAATGTACTGGCCGTCTTTGGACATGTTAATGCAAGAGCTCACGCCCGGCATGTCGAAATCCTGAATTAACTCGATACGGCGTCGGAGTTCTAAACGGATTTAAAATATATGATACTTTGATGATTTGGAGTATCATTAAAATACAGTGGAAACTGAAAGATGGATCTTACCTATATTCTTTTTGAGTGCTATCCGCCGTTTTCTATCCGAAAGCCACTATTAATAAAGAATTATTAGCACGAAAATCCTAACATTTAAATATCTTACTTCTGGAAGTGATTTCCCCGCACTCAAGTTGTAAATTTTAACATTATTGGCGCTCAACGAGAGCATTTTGTACTTCTCCTGTTAGCTATGTTTATATTCTTATTTCGTGAAGCACGTGTGCCGCAACTTTTGACACAACGAAAGCTGTTAGTCCCAGCCTTGCGAACTGCGAGTTACCAATATGGAACTTTTCGCGCGGAATTCTTTTGCTTAACGATAAGAAGGGAAAAGAAATTTAAAGAAAAGAAAGTCAAAATCCCTTACAGTAAAATTTTATAGTCATACTAATATCGGCGAAGTAAAGTATTAGTTTACAGGTTAAAGTCCACGGTAGGGTCTAACAGCGAAGAGGGGGTAGAAACCGAAATCCTGAGTTCTCGTTCGGCTGGCGCTGTAGTCCGACCACTGTCGCATCATACGTCAGACCTTTTGTATCCTCCCGGTAAGTAAACATTAGTTAAAATTTTAAATTACATCCTTACGTAGTTTAATTTTGTCGGCGGACCGCAATATAAGCATCACTATAACTAAAATATTTTTTTTTCTGTAGAGACTTTGACTGTGATTTACTATAATGGGCACCGACTTCGCGACTTATGGTTATGCGCTCTTGGTAACATCTGGAGGAGTCATGGGTTACGTGAAGGCTGGTAAGATTTTCCGCGTGTTTATCGAATATGTTTCTTTATTTCATTCATTTAAAAAAATACGAATAAAATATGACAGGTTTCGTTTTGTTTGTATGACAGTAAACGAAAAAAATTAATTGTAAAGTTTTAGCATGTAATCTACATGAAGATTCGTGAAGCTGTTAATTGACGTGTTTTGTGATCACGGTCAAACCTGTCCCTGCTACAAGTTTTCCGATCTCACCACCAATACTCTTGTATAGCGTGCGGTAGCTATTTAAATCGGACATCAATAATCCTAAGCTTTTTCAGCATTGCGTTTGCTAGTCTTTTGCTTGCCTTTTCAGCTTTCTTTGCCAAGAGGTTGCAGCACATGCTGGGAAAACAGGCAAGATTCAGATCACAAAACGTGTCTTTTAACGTCTTATAAAGATTCGATGTACTTCACGCATGGCTTTGGGAAACTTGACACCCGAAAACCGAGAAATGTGATATGCTTGCTCTCTTTCTGAGAAACGTCTGAATGGGCTCAAGCGTGCGGATTTTGTTTTCGGGGGGATGGAGCTGATACGGGAAGGGGCGTCTGTACGAATCGACAAAGAGAAGTAACTAATTTTATATCAATAATTAAAAGAGGCAGAGGACTTTTTAAGGACTTCTTAGTCATATTAGGCAGGTTAAAAGAAGCATTCGAAGTCATAAAATGTAGCACGTTCATTTCCCTAGCTCACCTCGAGTAGGACGAGTTAACATGTAGCTTGGAAATACCGCGAAATGCTCCAATTGCCAACTCATCTAACCTCAGCACTTCCAGGCAATGCTTTTTTAACTTTTTTTCTTCACACTTTTGTAATTACAGAGGTGTGCTGATCTTTTTTCTGTTCCTTTTACCTTTGTCCTTTATATTGCGTTTCTTCAGAGAATCAAGTAATCTTTCTGCTGTAAATCAGAAGCAAATGACGGGAGCATGCCGGATTCGTAAAGCGTTCCTTCTCCAACTGTTCAGTACTAACTAGGCAATGTTTAGAACGGCCTTCCAAATTAAACTCGTAAAGAAGGAAGCAAATCCTTTTTTTAAGCTTGAGTAAACTCCATCCTTCCTCGATTTACCCGTCTACACTTAAACCGGCTAAATGTCATCAAAATGCATTATCCTTCTTAAAACAAAGCGCGATTTAGACTCTACATAACAAAAATGAAACGGAAATAAACCGGATTTGTTAAATTTTTTAATTACGTTCATTATTCAAATCTTACCTACAAGTCTATTTGCTGGTTTTCCCGTAGGTAGTCTTCCATCATTGGGAATGGGACTCCTGTTTGGCGCGTTGATTGGAATGGGAGCTTACCAAACCTCGCAAGACCCGAGGAATTATCACTTGGCTTTCGGCACCAGCGCTGCGTTGGCTGCCTTTATGGGCAAACGTTTCCTCGATTCCGGAAAACTCATGCCTGCTGGTCTGATCTGTGGTATTAGGTAACGCAGCATCTATAATTAACATTTTAAAAGATAATGTATTAAAAAAATCTCAATTTAGTCTCCTTATGGTGGCGCGATTCGGTGCCCGTGCATTGGGCCTTGCTCCGATCAAGAACGATTAAACCCAGTCTGCATTTAAGATAATTTTTGTTCATTGTTTTCCGGGAGTTTTTTTAGTTAGTTAACTTGTTGTATCTTTTATTGTGGGTGTTTATACAAACAAATCATAAGGTAATAATATCTTCTGTTTTTGTCTAGAACATATTTTGTAATAGTCTGCCTGCAGAGTTCTACAAAGTATGCTTTCTTTGATTTACAAATCGTTGAGCGAGGTTTTATCCTTTTGTAAATAATAGGAACAAAGGGCTTAGTATTTGCCAGACACGGACGAAAAGGCGTGGAACGACGAGTCAGGATATGTTGAGTCCGATCCAGGAATCGAACGTACCTTAATACACAGCAATGCAGTCAGGATGGAGGAACCAATAAGGATCAGAAGCATCACAATTAGGCCAATGGTAAAACTGGCCACAGACATACAGAACTCCTCGGAAGAAGACAGGAGCTTGCCTAAATAAGAGATATAAAGCCACGCTTGTTATAATTATGTATCCTTAACAATACCAATCTTCCACTGGTTATGGTTTAGGTGACAAAACCGAGGGATAAGGAAATCACATGATTCTAGCAGTCTTGCAAAAGTTATTAGAATTTTGTCCGAAAATTTTACAGTAAATTGTACGTTAAAATTGTACTCGCTTGGTAAGAATGTACTAACATTTGAGTTGCAACATGGAATATCTTAGAATGAAAATTTTTGAGAAAATAATTTCGTTTAATTGACTCCAATCTTAGAAATTCTCGATTTCTAGTTCAATTAATTAACTTTTGAGAAAATATAATGCTTTCAGGAAGGAAAATCCTGTTCTTTTTATGGAAATGGGGACGTATTAGACAGTGAGAGTGTGATTGTAAGCCTGCGACGCTTTGCGTGAATATTCCTGTTTGGCCAATTCTTCCTTTATACCTCGATTAGCTAACTCGTATCCTTAACTTCTTTATTAAATATATCTTCGCCAGTCGTAATCTTATGCGATTGACTTATGTTACGTTGAAGAGCGAACCATATTCACATTTTCCACATTTTTTAAACAAGGATAAAAAAACTTTTATTTATTCATTCTTTTTGAGACGTTTGCAGCAGGGTACGACATTTCTTATAAAAGTAAAGCTTTCTTTCGGGCGAGGGGGCACACAATCCAGTCATCATAGAACAATTGATGGTAGGAAGTGCCAGTAATATAATTTTCTTTTTCGTAACATTTGCCATATACAAAACTGAGCACTGAGAAGTCAGTTCGTCGCGTCAAGAGTATTAAGGAAATTTTGAGAGAGTTTGTATAAGGCGTTAAAAGATATAGAGTAGTTCGCAGCAGAAAATGTGAATTGGTTGTCTTTAGGTCTTTACTGGTCCAACTCACCGGATGTCAATGAAATTAAAGAGCCACTATCGGAGTAGGAAATATCCTCAGGGGAAAGTACCCTAAGGCGTCGTGCAAGACGGACTGGTTCCGAGGTTTCCACGGTGGCATTCCTACTCGCCTGGCGTCGCGATCTGGTGCGAACGTCAATCTAGTTGTGAAAGAGTACGGTCGCATTAGCTTCAAACTCGTATGGAAGAAGTAAACTTATTTTTTAAAGCAGTGTTTATTACTTGTCCAATGCCAGATGACGCGTCTTCTGGGCAGACATTGCATTGATTCTTGCAAAGTTCAATGTTGCACTCCAAGAAGACATCCATGTGATCGGGGAATTTGAAGGCTTGGAAGAAAGAGTAGGCAATAATGGAAACGCCGTTGCGACCAGCAGTTTGACGCGTTTTCTGCCAAGGACCCATGAGTTTCTTCTTCAGCACGCAACCGCGGCTGTCGGTCAGCGTGATCGGTTCGTTGCGGTTGCCTTCGTGGGCAATACAGTCCTTAACGTGGATGTCGAAGTTAGGATCGCCTTCGACAGAAATAACCATGGTCAGAGTTTCACCGATCTTGACCAAACCGTTAACAGGAGAAGCGAAAGGTCCTTTGCCAATCTATGGGACAAGATAAGACAAATGCTGTTTACGTAAACTTTTCCAAGAGTCTAAGTTCATTCTGCTGTGTGCAAGAGATAAAGGAACCTGAATGTCCATAAAAGCGTTAGCGGTGTCGCCGCTGAAAGCAACAATTTGCGAATCCAGCATATCGACATTGAAGGCGTACGTGACCGTCTTCTCCAAAGATCCTTCCCAGAGACAACGAATGCGCCGAGAAATATCCCAAATCTGTTTTTCAAAGTCAATTTTTTATATCTTGTGTTTGTACGTTGTGAGAAATCAAATATACCTCTTGAATGCCTGGTTCGTTTTGGATAATGATCACATTTTCCAAGTAGGCTTGGCCACCCACGGAGAATTGATCAATGAATTGTGAGCCGCAGGTTTCTAAACGAATTGTAAACTCGTAGAAGTCACGGTTGCTGTTAAACTCGACATAGCGGCAGGAGCTGACACTGTAAAATCCCTATTAAAACAGAATGACGAAAACATTAGGTTTGGCGCGGCATTGCTCATCCTGTTTAATTTTCACAATTTAATTTAATATTGCAGCAGAACCTCGCTAAAACAAAACCCGTGGGAATAGAAAAAACTGTTCTGTGTATCCGAAGTTCGGTAAATCTGACGCTTCTTCCATGCTTTTGCAAGTCTTGGGATCTTAGAACCTCTCTACTGCAACCGACAGTTGGTTATAAAAGGATTCGTTGTAACGAGACTATACTGTAAACTAAAACATCGTTATAACGGACACTCAATTAAACGAAGAACTTGTTCGTTAAAGCTGGTCGCTCGTAATCGTCAATATTGGCTTAACTGCATTTTTTTTTACCCAGGACTGGCGAATCTTGTACACAGTAGCTGGTTTTCTGTTATAACTGATATCCATTATAGCAAGGTATTACTTTTTATATTTCGTTATTATATTTTCTTGTCCCGTCATTTTTTTTTTTTTTTTTTTTTTTTTTTTTTTTTTTTTTTTTTTTTTTTTTTAGTGTATCTTACCTTGGAGTAAATAAGGCCATTGAAGACACGATCGAAGGTAATACGGACTACCATGGACTCCTTGGAGCAGGAAACGTCCAAAGAGACCACTTGGGCCATTTGTTGGGTAGGTAACTGCGGCATCAGCGCGTTGGAATCGATGTCCACAACTACAGGTTGAACTGGTAGAGGTTGAGGCAGCAAAGGCTTAGGGGAGGGAAGGATCGGTTGAGGAGAGGGAAGGATCGGCTGCGGAGTTGGTAGCAAGGGCTGAGGAGAGGGAAGAAGGGGCTGAGGAGGACGAGGTGAAAGGGGTAATGGCTGAGGTACCTTCACTGGTGTTGCTTGAGTAGAAACAAAAACCTGTGAAAATTGGGGAGCCGGAGAAAAGGTTTGCACTATTGGACGCGGCGTGGTGGAGATGAATTGGGGTTGAGGTAAGGGTTGAGGCAGGATTTGGGGTTGGGGTTGAGGTTGGGGTTGAATCGGCAATTGTTGAATATTAGGTTGAGACAGTAATAGTGAGCCTTCGGGTTGAATGACTGGTATTTGAAGCGGGCGCACTGCAAAAAGTTAAAAAAGGAACAAGTAAAAATAAGCACAGATTCAAACCGGTTTTGCTGATAAGCATCAGCTCTAAGAAAAGTATGCAAATTAAGGTATCTTGGTGAATCCTTCTGGTGACTTTTATAGTCAGCTGCCAGCGGAAAGTTTAAAGATTCGCTACTTTCTCCCTTGGACAAAAAGAAGCAAAACAAGATATCCTTTGCAAAACGAGTTTGACGGGCGTATTCATATGGCAAGGAATAGGAGCGTAATGGGGTTACGAGCCGTTTACTCTAGTTTGTCTCGTCTTCTACGTGTGTTAGGCAGAAATTCTTATAGCGTATTATACACGCGTGACTCGCACTATTGTCGGCACTTAAAACATTAGCAGAAAAGAACGGCATGTGAATTGGCATGCAAAGATGTAGGAAGTGACGAAAATGCTGTTATGTGAACAGCGGGAGGGCTTATTATGCAATACAGGCGCTTCAATTGTAAAGGAATAAGGAGCAGCGGAAGCGGCACGAATTGCTTTCCATTTTTTTTTATAAATTGGTGCAGTGTGCTGGAGTTCCCTGCGTATGGGAAATTCGTGCCTCTATAACTTTTCGTTGGTTTACAAAAGATTTCTCTTTCCCTGACACTTTTTCTTTTAGGATTTTTTTATTATTCTGTTTTCAACATTGTAATGTTAAATGTGTGAATTAAAATAAGAGAAGGAGTTCGATGAAAATCCAATGACGCCTTAATAAAATTTTATGGACTTACCCGTAGTTACCGGAAAGGTAAAGGTCGGGTGGGGTATATTGTAGTGGTAAGCTTGAGATGGCGGAGCACCTTGTCGATTATGAACACCACCACGTTGGAAAGCCTCGGCATCATTACCCGATCGGGGCTCAGTAGGTAAACCGCATAAAACACCCTAAATTACAATTGAAATAGTAAAATCGAACGAAAAATATGACATGTAAGGATTTCCAGAATAGGTAAGAAATTATACTTACGCTGGTCAGTAATCCAACGAGGAATACTCGTGCTCCGCTCACCATTCTGGTTCCTTGAAACGTGCACGCAAAAATTAGTAGTGCGTTGAGCAGTGATTTGCATTCAATAAATTCAGTTATGCTTTTTATTGCGCCATTTGAATTGTCAGTGTTCACAAATATTTTCCACGAGTTAGTCCAGGCACAGTATTAAATTTTTGAAAATATGATTCTGTACGTACTTCTTTAGAGGTTGTAAAACGATGCAACAAAGTTCATTAAAATCGAAGGTAAATACACCGGTGTTGTGAATGCCGCGGAGTTTCGTCCGGTACTGAAGACGGGAAGGTGTGGTATCGTGTATTTTCCGTAAGTTCCTTTTTATAGGAAATTCAGGCCAGTGGGTAAGACGAGTGTTAGCTGACCTACTCTTGTTGGTCGTAACCAACCAATTCCTCCTCTTCTTTCCCCTCAGGCGGTAGCTTTCATATTCTCAAATGACTTCACTTTTCCATGTGAACATAACCCGTGCATGTGTTTAAGTAGTGCAAATGAGCTTCACCTTAATTATGGGTTTTTATTTTTGTGGCCATTGGAAAGTAACAGTCGAAATGTCTTTCATGGTTCGATGGGCTACTGATCGCCCATTCAAGCATAATGAGCTCGAAAGGAAATACTTCAACCATGATTGACTTAACCTATAGTCTTGGCGACTTTATTGTGCTAATTCGTCGATAGAAAAGCTTGTAGTTTCTAAGCCTAATCGAATTTTTTACTCGATCTGTTCAAAGTAATCTACGAAACAAATTTCACATTTTGAGGAGAAAGGCTTAATTGTCTTCCGGTTCAGTTGCGCGTGTTTGACTTTCTGAACTCTCCGACCTTTTACTTTCGTGGACGAATATTGGCATACTTTTGACTGAAACTTCGTGAATGTACTGCAATCAAACTCGCTGTAGTGTTAGGAGTGTACTTCGAAAGAAGTACCGAAATGGATTTGATAAGTACATAATGTAAAAGTGAAAGAAGTTGTTGACATTTGTTTTCGTTTTGTATTATTCTTTTTAAAATCTTCTTTCAAGATAAGCGTATGAATTGAAAATGGAAGAACGAAGCTACGAGGGGAATTTCCTTGGCAGGGGCCTTCAACTTTATTTTACAAAAAAAAAAAAAAAATGAAGCTAGGAGAAGTGGTCAGTGGGTGGAAAGAGAAAGGTAATACACGTTGAGATTTTCGTTGTATGCTGGACAAAAGAAGAAGCATCCCTTTCTTTTTCTTTATTGCTAGAAAACTGCGAAAAACTTCGACTTTCACCTCATATGGAAAAAGTCTTAAAATTGGCGAGAAAGCAACCCCAAAAGTTTTATTTTGATAACTACGTGTGATTTACTGCAATGCCTTTTAAAGTACAGTCTCCTTCCTAAACTATTATGCACCTTAGCTTGCTTGAATAATTTAATGTTTACTCTTGTTTTGCCCATTTTGGAGTTTAATCTATCAAGAAAATCAAAAGTCACTCCTATTTTCCTTCGGACTTTCAGTATGCGTCGCCAGATATCTTCGACAATGTTGTCATCGCTGAGTCGGAGAATTCGTGTAATCGAGTTTCCAAGTCCAAGACTGCGGTAAGCACTTTTGCAATTTTCATTGTGTTCATTATCTGCACGCGTCTGACAATACACTTAAGCCTTTGGCCCTTTAACCCATCTTTGATTTCACATCTCATAGCAAGGACAAGGAGAAACATGTACAAGCAGATTGAGTGGAAGAAATGGAGGAAAAAAAACACCGGAGAAAACGACAATGCTCACACACAACGTCTGTCGCAGTAGCGCAATCGCGTAATGCGTAGTACATGCATAACAAAAGTAACAGGTGCGTTCTTCACTTTCACAGTCAGGATCATTATCCCAACACTTTTACGAACCTGGGCAAACACCGTGACTGTGTATTATTCCACGGTCTCATGTTTCAGAATTACGTATTCCTCGGTGGGATTGTGATAGCGACTCTTATAACGCATGCTTTTCGTCAGTCAACCGATAATTCTCAATGCGAAACGAAGAAAATACATAGATTTGAAAAGCAATTGTATTGTGCGGTTCAATTGATGTAATGACAGAAAGTTACTATCCTTAGTGCTTTACCAATCATATTTCAAGCCCCAGCTATTCACGTACCGTCAATTGACCACCACATACATTTACCAACACACTGAAACGGATTCGATGGAAAATCATTGGAATGTTCGGGAAGTAGGAGTTTAGATGACCTGGTGTTATTCCAGTCTTTTATTGTTTAGTATCGCTAACAACCCACGAAAATTACTATGACAGACACAAGAACTAACTTATTCACTCAAAACTTTCCTATCGAACAACCAGTCGGCTAATTGGGGACTTTGCTGTTTCAAAGAGGTCAAGGTGTTGACCAAACCAGCAAGGTAGCGCTGGCCTTCCATTTGTTCTTTGAGGAACTCGGAGGTAAGGTAATCGGCAGCCTGGTAGAAAAGAAGAGAATAGTTGAAAAGTCATTCCCTGATAAAAAAAAGAAATTGTAGGGTGAAAGTTATGGTGTATTTACTTGGTGGTCTTGTTCGTCATTGCAAACATCGACGATCTCCTTGATGTGGAGGGTGACTTGCTTCTCCATAGCCAAAGCTTCTTTCAAGACTTCGCTGGAAGTCGACCAGCTGCTTTTGCTGTTCAAAGGCTTCAACATGCTTGGCAACCATTGGTTATCGTTGAAACCTCGCATACGCAAGTAGCGCAATAGTGTCAAAGCGTGACCACGTTCTTCATCAGCCATATGGAACATGGCTTTAGCCAAACCGGGACGGTTGACAGTATATTCGTTAGCCCAGGAGCCCTATAACGGAACGCACGGAAAGTATTGTGAACACTTCGATAAAGATGGAATATTCACATACCATGCTGAGGTACGTCAGACTAGCTTTCAATTCCCTTTCGAGGTGGTCATGGATGCGTTTCATACATTCGGCTCCAGTGGTCTTGTCATCCTTGGCGTTTACTTTAACTGCAGAACGATTGTGTATAAAGTATTAAAAAGAAAAATAATAAATAACTAAATAAATAAAAAAGTCAATCGAAAATGAGTACTGGCTACGCTATCGAAGTACTTACTTCCTGACGCGTAACATCCGACCACGGTTATAAGGAGAAGGCAGAAGACCCTCATGTTTTTTGCTAAATACTTGCACTAGCGAAGACTATTGAGAAGTAACTGAGCGATCTGTCGATTGAGCCGTTGCAAGTAAGGGAGGTAGCAAAAGCTTTGTAGAATTGTCTTGAGTTAAGATCTGACACAAGTCACGCGTTGTACCGGCTAAGAGATAAAATATTGCTTAGTACACCTCCGCGATAAAGAAAAGGCGACCAGAAGTGATAAACACAAACATATCGTCCACTTGGGAACAGATTTACAATGTCACGCGATGAGCGAAAGCTCACTTAAACTTTGACTTGCAAGTCTCCGAACTCGTTAAAGTCCGACGTGATGTAAACCAGGGACAACTTGATTGTTCCCCTGATAGTGAGTACGGCTCATTAGAAATCGTCAGTCACACCAAGTCCGCCGAAAGAATCATACACACAAACTATGAAGTACTTACTTCTCATCTTCTTGTGCCCTGCGTTGGCTTACGCAGCCAGCCAAAGTTGTTACTCGCATCTTCAAAGCTTGCGAGGTGACGGAATATTGGGAACCTGGAGGGGTTTCAATAGCTACAGTAAGTTTTTCTGACACATTTTACTTACATTTTCATTCAAGTATTGAACAAAAACCTAATTACTGCATTAACTTACTAGATGCATCTCGTTGTACTGCCCGATTCGGTCGCTTCAAGGAAGAAGCCCATGACCAAGTTTACGAACTTATCAAGGATCACCTCCGTCACAGTTTGGAATTGGACTTGATGGTAAGAAGAATAACTACCATTTCCGAATAGTACTTTGAAAATCTTTATTCATCTTCGCAATTTTGCATAGGCCGCTCATTTTAACTCTGATGTCCAACACCGTTTGGGTTTCTCTAAATTCTTGTCTGGCATGGCTAACCAAGTGTGGGGTGACGCTATTGGCCTTGTGAAATACGTCAACCAACGTGGCTGGACTCTACCCAGCGATACTATTGCCATCGACAGGGTATGCGTGTTTAACTTTCGTTAGACTCGAGCTAACTTTCGCTTTCGAACTGCGGTGGAATTTCTAGATTACTCGCGCTGGTTTCCAAGGCTGGTCCGAAGTCGAAGCTATCGGTAAAACTTTGGATGCACTTCACCACTTGGCTGACCGAGTTCACGCTATCCACGCTGAAAGCCAGGACGCTGCGGTAAGATTACCTATACAAAAATATGAAACAAGATTTGTTCGTACATATTTGAAATTCACTCAACCATTACGAACGACTTTATACGTGTATCCTTCTAAAAAGCGACTTTGTTCAGAAAATCTAGCAGTATGTGGTATGACAGTTGTCGTTGAAAATTATTTCAATGTGCCTAAAACACCTGTTACAACGGGAGAGTGAAAGGACTGTATCCTCTTAGGAGAGTGGTCCTTATGTTTTTCTTTTGTATTTTTTTTAACGTAATCAAGAATATTTTGATTTTATTTGTTATCTTGACGCAGTCGGTTATAAAAATAAACCAACGTACTGTATTTTTATAGCTCATCGCCTTCTTGGAAAGGAATTTCGCTCAACAGCACGCCGAACGCATTCGCGAATTGTCCGGAATGTTGGCAATTATGGCTCCAATGATGGCCGAAGACACTGGAAGGGACATGAGCCTTTTCTTAATCGATCAAAGCCTTCAGTAAATCATTTTAGCTGCCTCTGTAGTTTCAATTGAAAGGAGAAATTGTGAAAGAGTCTGTAGAACAGTGGTTGCTTTTCACGAATAAATATACACTACTCCAGAATTCTTAACTGATGCACTTTCTTATCTTTTTCTCGAATACCTAATTATTTGTTTCAGTGAATGAATATTAGCTAACGAGGCGCACAAGTAGTACTATTATTATATAATGTTATGAAATCGACACCGTTTTGGCATAGCGAAAAGTTCTCGGAAAGTGCCCTACGTTGTTCTACCTATCCTAAATGTGAAAACCCGTTCCGGGAAACATGAGTTTCAACGTTCGTGCATCGAAGGAATTGTTAGTACGCAGAGCCTAGTTTGGGTTGCCCTTTGCTTCGCATACAGTCCGAGAAGACTACAGAGTGCAGAATAAGCAAGCAGAACAGAGATAAAAGTTGTTGCCGGACAAAGATTATTCAGTGAAAACTATCGCGAATTTCTTGCGCAATGACAGCGGCACCACCAAAGCGTACAGATTTGGGGCTTCCAGACACCACACAGTTCGACAAGAGCTTAAATAAGAATGGACCCGCAGATTACATGACGTACGGCTTGGCCGGCTTGGTATCCACTTTTGGTGTCATGGATTACATGAAAACAGGTAGAATATGCCTATTTGCTGTCGAGGATTGTATGTAAAAGCTGTAGTTGATCAGGAAATATGCCCTACATGGCTATGCATCTGGCTTTTGGAGGAGCTTTGGCATACGGAGGCTATAAGACTTCTAAGGATCCACACGATTACATGACCACCTTGCTAGCCAGCAGTGCTTTAGCGGCCTTTAAGGGGAAAAAATTCTATGATACCGGAAGAGCCGTACCTTTCGGCTTGGTCGCTGCCCTAGCGTATGAACAAACGTTTATTACAAAATGAAAGCTTATCTAAATTATTTATTAATTATATTGATTTCGTAACGGATTGTCCGTTTTGAATAGGGGTGCGAACGCCATACGTTATGGAGCCCGTTATATGGGCTATGGCCAACACGGTCAACACTGATGTGATGGCGAGTAGCTGTGACGAAATCAATGGTTGAAGGAAATTGTCATATGACTGCTAGCATGTTTAGATTGTATTTTTATGTTCCTGTTACATTAATTTTTCCAAGCAAATATACAACAGTACACGATATGTACACATCTTTTTATTGAGAAACCAATTTTCTTTTAAATTCAAAATCGATGGTCCGTTTCTGGTGGACTGTCCGAAACTCGTTACGCTAGCATACAAAAATGGTAAAGACCACGTTTAAGAAAACTGGTAGGCGTTTTCTGCAGGGCATGAGCATCCACAACCCGTTGGACAAACGTCGTTGGTAAAGAACCATTCTATCAAGTGGCGACTGTGTCCACCATGTCCGCAGATTACGCAAAAACTCGAGGAACCTGTATAAACAATTTGAAATTTAAAATTTCCAATACGTCGACTTACGGTTAATAATGATGATACCTTTTACTGCTATGTGACAAATCGAACAACGGAAACTCCAACTTTTGCAGTTCAAGCACTGCGGGCCGCGGACAGTTTGTTTGCAATAATGGCACTCTGTGACCAATTCAACTCCTTTATGCGCTTCTGGAGGGACGCTGAGATACTTGAGTACCTAGTATGAGGAGTTTGAAGTTTCAGAAGAAGAAATTTACATTATTCGTAGGAATTACTTGCGCACGTGCGTCTAGCTCACCCCAGCGGTACAAAATCTCGGCATACGCTTTCTTGTAGTTATCGAAAAGAGTTGTACATTTTGGATCCAAGAGTCTGTCGAGAAAACGCACATAAAATAAATAAAAGGCTGAATAAAGCGCAAAATAAAGATAGACTTGAGTGAAAAATAAATAAAATAAATCAGAGTTAGAAAATAATTAAAGAAATTATAAAATATCGTTAATGTATCAGAAAAGGTTAGAAAATGTGTATGTAGAATTTACTTTGTATCCTTCTCTCGTGTATCTTCCTGGGCTTCAAGTTGGTTTAAGCTGCGGAAACTGAGGTTCGCGCGCACATCGTCAATGGAGTCACTCCACGAGTTTGAACGTGTATGCTTGAGTGGTGCGATATTCCATCCGTCCAAACTTGTGTCATTAGGATGTATCGTATGGTATGGAGATTCTCCCAGCTTCACATTGCCAATACAAAAATGTATATATTTAAAAACCCGTTCAGTATGTTACGCATTAATGAAAACGCGTATTTGGAAAGCTTTGCTCGTTGCACATGTGCTAAAAACTGGAAAAAGAGCCCAAATGTTGCTTTACCTTGAGACCCAAGCGGACATTTTTCTGGTGCGAAGAAGGAGACGCAGAGTAGCAAAAAGCGAAAAAATGAACAGCACATCGTTAGCCATTGCGCATATGAAACCCTCAAATTCAGTAAACAAACCATCCCTTGATGCAGAGAACAAAGAGAACACTTGTTCCTTAAAACCTATGAGGATACTTACACTTCCCGAATCTAATGTTATCTTTCGCCGTAATGTGACATCCAGGTCAGGACGAAGATCAAACGTACAACACAACATAGCTACTGTCTGAACATCTCTTTGCTTCGCGTAATGTTCAATACTGCGATGGAATACATAAGGAAACAATTCAGTAAAACGAAATTCTAGCCGAAACTTGGAAGAAATTTCGTTACATGGAATGTAATAACTGTCGCCCAAAGGCTTTCTGTGCCCAGGGGCTTACGGAGGACGCATCAAGCTCAGGGGTAGCTGTTAACGCAGCAAGTGACCAGACTTGGATGAGATCTTTGCGACCATTGGCTGCCGCCACCATTGCATTCGTATGGCACACGTCCACCACGTTTCCGCTCTTGAGACTTAAAAATAATTTGAAGGTTACACGTGGTGTAAACTGAGGGACTGCGATACGAAACATTTCCTTACATGTATTTTGCAGCCAACTCTCGCCGGATTGGCAAAAGTCCTGCAGCATCGTAAATGGTAACCACGCCAACCTTGTGCTGCTGCTTAACTTCACTTAAGCTTTTTCGCTCTTCAGTTAACCTGGATCGGACTTTCAGCTTTCCTTTCTGACGCTATAATCAATTGAAAGAATTGCGCAACAAATTTCTCATTAGTATACTTAATACTTCAATAAATTAATAATTTAGTAAAATACAATTTAAAAAATAAACAAAACTAACTCAAATAATAGAAAATGAATGATACTACGAGAAATAAAAAAATAGACGAAATTAACACGAATAATAAAAAAAATAGGAGATAGGTTAGTGAAGTTCTAATAATTTTTTCGCAATTCCTTTTTTACTTTATCTTTGTCTTGATAGTAGAAGCTTGACGGCGTTCCAGGCGGATCACTCGTTGGACTTCGGGCCAAGCCTCTATACATAAGGCCGGCAAACGGAGGCCCGGTAGTTGTTGGGCCAGTAGCGTGCGAAAGCGAACGGGGTGTGGAGGATTCCAGAACTCCTCCTTTGCCGAAAACACGTCTCAGGTACGAAGGTCGACCAAAACACACTAGGATTCCTATAAGGACAAAATCAATTTCATCATATGTGCTGAGATTTATTGTGAAACCGGGGATTAAATCGGAATTAACTTTATCATATGACTAGACAGGCAGACGAGCATGCCCTTGAAAACGGCATATTTCACAATCTTAATCGTCTTAACTTCTTGAGGCGCTTACACGAAAAGCGAAACACACTTACGGCTGACATCATTTACTTTTAAATTATTAATTTTTAGGGCTGTTAAGTCATTTTTACTCGTTCAAACAAAGCTCTTATTATTAATGCCAAAAATATTATAAAACTTAATTCGAAATGCAATATAAAGACCATTTTTCAATAAAACGAAAGTTTTTAAGATTTTATACGCAAGCAAGTCTGCTCTCGGCTACATTCATTTGCATAGACAACTTTTACGCATAAAACCTTATAGATTTCGAATATGATTATAGTGATCTGTCACGCTCTCAACGTTTAAATAAACGAAATAAAGATTAGGACTTACCAGTACTACAAAATCTGGCTCCTGAAGAACGCGGGTAGGGGACATTATGGTCCTGATTATGTGTGATGGATGAGGGCAAGGAAATAGGCCCAAAAATGGACGAGGATTCTACAATTCCATTTCCACCTGAGATGTACGCCTTCGAAAGGGTAGTTTCGTTCTCGTAGGGTCCGTTCTAAGAACACAGTACACAATAATGACGACTTCCTCACGTTACCGTGTAAAGCTTGTACCGTTGTGTCAATAGCACTTAATAAGTATTTCAAGCAGGGCTCCAAGCATCGATTTCCATTCCTCATGGCATGTTGTGCCGATTGTTTCAGACCCTATGATTAAATGATTATTAAATTTCTTAAGATATACGGTTTTTTGTCAAAGACCCAAACCTTAATGAGCTCGTATTTCAAGCCGGGATCAAAGTTAGAGGTCTTTTCAAACTGGAAATCCGGGACATGACTCTTTGTCGGGTAACCCATAGGAAATACAATCCGCAACGAAACAAAATATTTGCCTGCTTTGAAACTGGTCTTGCATACCCGATTTTCGATATCTGTCTATTATAACGAAAAATAATTATAAGATGTTTTTCAAAAATAATAATAATAATAATAAAACGAATAAAGTTTTACATCTAACGTTAACGAGCTTTCCATAGACAAACGGAGATCATGCCACTCGTCTTCGAGTAATTTGTTCTCTTCGCTCAATGGAGACTTCTCAACCTTCATGCTGGGGAAATGAAATGGTGTTTTGGGCGGGTAACTGATCTCGCTGTGATTCACCGTTGGAAGAACAGGCGTTTGTCCGTTCACTTGCGTTTCATGCGGGGATAAGGAAAGGACCATTTCACCAACTTCTATCCCCGTCTCCAAAGATTCTTGGTCGATGAGTTGATCATGCGGCAAATGATGTAATTGGTCCTCGCGATAATCTTAGAATAAACAGCATTACATTATCCGAGCTTTAAACCCTTTTTTTTTTTTCGCTTACTGGTTCGATGTCCTTCAGCTGGGGTGTCAACTTCTGGGTCGTATCCGCACACCTAACAATAATAATAATAATAATAATAACTTCTATGAGTGCCTAATTAGAAAATGCAATTCACAGATATTTACAATAGAAAAATATCGTTCAAAAATAATTAAAGACAAATAATCCCTGAAACTAGTAGAAAAAAACTATGGCGAAAAATTACCCGCTGTAGATAAGGGTCTAACTTCCAAACTCTCAAACTCTGATCTTTGGACCATGTGACCAGCTCGAAATCCCCGGAATCCTCCTTGTGCCGCCAGTCAAATTCCACAACGACGTCAGTATGGCCCACGAAGGAATGTACAGGATGATTCAAGTCATTCAAACTCCAAAGCATCAAACTGTTATCGCCTCTTCGTAACTGGGGCACTACAACTGTTACCAACCCATCGCCGAACGGCTATGGAATCGGACGAAGATTGTAAATAATAGGTTGATAAATGAATTTGTGTATACAATTTAGAGGTAAAGAAAGACAAGTTTACTGTGTATCGGGCACGCCAGACTGGAGATGAAGTCCGCAAGATGCTTTCAGGTTTACGGGGATGATTGACATCGAAAAATTTAACGCTGCAGTCCTGACTTGAGGTCGCCAATTGGTTTTCTTTGATATAACTCCAATCTAACCCATGAATCTGTGTGGAAACCAGTGAGCCTCAGACTCAAAGAAATTCGATAAAACAAATTATGAGTGTACTTTGCACAGATGGGCTGCTACGTATTGTACAGGCGAGTTGCCCTTGCGAATATCCCAAACGCGGACGTCCCCATCATGGGCTGTCGCCAAAGTATGCGAATTCACCCGGTTCCAACGGACTTGTCCCGCTCCAACGACAGTGGACAAAGAAACATGAGGTCGTCGCGGTTCTCTAATGTCCCAGATGTGAATAAACGTGTCAACGGAGCAAGTAGCGAGCAAATTAGGATCTTGACGATGCCAGTGAAGGTCAGAGACAGTTCTTGTATGACAGCGTAAAACATGTCCACAAATTAAGTCCGTTCCTTTGAGAAGTAAAATCTCGGTTCGTTGATTACTCTACAAAAGGAAAACTTTAAAAATCTTTGCATAACATTCCCTTGCATATCATACAGTGATTGCACAAGTGTTGTGCCGATGAGGACTCCATTCCGAAGAACCGACTTCCCATTTGCTTTGTCGAGCAATCTTTTTTACCACAACGTCCGGGTTTTCTAGTTCCACTAGTAGCAAGTACCGTCGCCTATGAAACCGGTAAAGGGGCGGGACAATTGATAAATTAGTTAACAAAATTCTGAAGTAACGAACGAACGAATCTTTTGTTCTTACCCTGCTAATAGAGCATATTGTCCTCGACAATCTACGGCCAACGTAGTGGCCTACAGAACAATGCATTGCAATGGAATTAATGAGCGATAAAGTATGAAAAATGACATGAGATCATACTTGAAGATCTTTGTATTCAGTAACCGTGCATAACGCTCCAGACCAATTAGCTGCCATTTCTTTAATGTTTAGATCAGCGAAGAACGGCACACGTCTTTTCAAGCAACATTTCCAAATTGTTTACTGTTTACCAAAAGTGATGACACATGAGGTATTTACGAGTTTTAACCCCGCAATGCTGCCACCTAGTAATTATTCCTATGGAAATTTTGCGACATGTATCATTGGTATTACATTTTCCGTTCTATTGAACTTCCGCGAAATTATTATTCCGTTATATAAAAAAGAAAAGTAAAAGCGACATAAAAGCGACACTCAAAGTGATCAGTATCTCACTGACCTATATGTTTGTAGTAAAAGTTCGATTTCGGAGGTTGTCGCGACGATCGGAACAGTATGTCGGACGCGCAAAGGTGTTTAAAAAAATCTGAGAACTGAAAGCAATGCTAGAAAACACTGTTTTGGTGTGATAACACGAAACACTAGATTTTTCATTCCATTTCTATTGTATTTGCATTTCAACTATTTTCTCCAACTAATTGCGATGACTCGAAAGTACGGAATCATGTTAGGTTACTATCGCCTAAAAGGAAAAGTCCCAGTACAGTTGATGTAGCAGGGAGTGACCAATAATCAGAGTTGTATAGGAGTTCATAACTGGTCAACTTTTACTATATGAACCGACCCTGTATTTGGACTAAATTCTTAAATATTATCTTTGACACATGAACATTCGGTGAAAAACGGGAACGTCTCCAAACGCGGGAAAGATATTTCGTGTTCATACTAGAAGTTTTTGACTAAACATGGTGTCCATGCTCGGCACACTTGGTGGGAAAGTAAAAGAAACGAAATATCTCTTCATCCGAAGATGGGTGACAATGAGGAGGCGTAGTGCTGACCACTTCCAAAAGCTCTTTCCGAAAATTAACCATATGCTAAAATAGTAATTGTAAAACATCGTTAGCTGTCAATTTATCTGGTTTCTAGGTAAAACTTTTCCAAACCTGTTGATTAATTGGAGCTACAGTTTCATGAATCACACAACGCTCTGGATAGTCCACGCCGATCACACAACCAGCTGTTTTCTGAACTTCCAAAGGCGCTTTCCATGGCTCGTGGATATACTTTATGGAAAAATTCTTCAACTCAGGTACATAACGACTGCAAAGATGCGTGCTTTTATATTACAAAGACACTAACGAAATAGAGGAATGAAAATACCGAATATATTCGCCTGTAGGTTCCATTCTCCGACCATAAAAGACAGGACTCACGCAAGATGAACAGTTAAGAATTCGTTCAAAGGCCGAGCTTGAAACCCACAGCCAATTTCCGGCGTTCACTGCCCAATCGGCATCAACCAGGTACTCGAGAAAATGCACATGTCCAGGTTCCCAGTTAATCCAAAGATCACCTCGGGTTAAGAAAAGAGCCACGGCGTTCCGAGCAGCATGGTGCATCCAGCCTTCCTGTAACATTCGAAAGTTCCCCTTAATAAGCAAGTATGTACTTTCTTATGGGTCGAAAAATAAATAAATTAAAAATAGGGAAAAAAGAAATTAAACTGAAAGTAAATTAAAGCTTATATTTTAAAATAAATAGATAATTAATTAATTTCAAAATCGTTCAGAAATCTTACAAACCTCCATCAACTGTCTCATAGAAGCGTCTATGAAAGGATAACCGGTTTGGCCCAGCTTCCATTTCTTGAGCAATTCCTCTTCGTCATACCAAGGGATCTTTAAACATATAGGGTTGTTTTCGATGAGATGATAATATGGATTGTTGGCCGACATAGTATAGAAATATTCTCTCCACATGAGCTGGCCTGTGATGTTTCCCTCGGCTAAAGGGTGTCCACTGTAGACTTCATTATACAGGTCGTGAATAGCCCAGTAGAACCTCAACAGCGAAGCAACATTGAAAAATTTGCCAAGTTTCTTTTTCCAATACTTTCTAACGGAGATGCATCCTACTGCCAGGGCAGCAGAAACAGCCATGGGCGGGCCTAGGAGATCGGGCTTGCCTTGATTCGGTCTATACGTTCCTTCCTCGAAAGCTTGTTGTTCAATTTTCAAACGCGCGGCCAAAAGCTTCAGACCTTCACGCTCTCCCCCAAATACTTGCCGCTTATTTGCCGTTTTAATCAAAACAGGCGGGAGATTCGGGAAATCATCACACGACGGAATGCCTCGAAATAGCTAACCGTTTCGCCCTTCATTGAATGTCATGAAATCTAAATTTAAACGTAATTACAGTCACGTCTGGATTTTCAGGTACCGGGATGGTGGCAAAGCGTACTCCAAACCATTCCGGTTCTTTCACTGGTCTTTCTGGTGGTCCAAGCGAAAGAGCTACATGCTATTAATATAATAAGAAATGCGTATAGAATACAATAAGAAAATAAACGCAACGAATGTTATAAGTCCTCTTACTGTAAACATATCATAGGTCAAAGGTGGGACACCACCGTTATGTTCGATGACTTTCCTCGGATCCCACAAAGTGTGAGAAACTCGTTCAACGTAACTGATATCAGCAGCGTTAAAAAACTCAGCCAAGGCGAGATCCCGGTCTTCAAATACGGGTTCAGGTTGCTATTTAGTTAAGAAAATGCAGTCAACAGGTGTTCAAAACAGAACGCTATACTACGTTTTACAGTTTCGCAGAAGACATGCTTCAAATTGACGCTGGAATGGATATGCCGGAAGACATCTACCGGATTACCCCGGAAAACGTGAAGTTTTGCGCCAACAAGTCTCAGTTGCTCCTGTAAGTCTGCCAATGATTCCATGATAAAGGCATACTGGTGAATGGATTTTTGCTCTGTTCCTAAAAGGAAAAGAGTAGACGTTAGTTAATACTTAAATAAACTGCATTCGAATTTTTTTCTCGACATTATAATTTGCGTTTGATGAGCAACCTTTGAACGCGGTATCAAAAATGTAGATGGCTGTGAAGGCGGAGCCACACAATACTGCCTCTCGAAGGGCAGGGTTATCATGTAGCCTCAATCCGTAACGAAACCAATAAATTGCAACCTTCTCGACTCCGCGAAGAGACATAATAAAATAGTATTAATACGATTCTACATGCGCCCGAATTGCTGAGGTTTATAACTGAATCCCCAAAACACTGCACTAGAAAGAAAAAAAATAAATAAATAAATATAAAAAAAAAAACAAGCCAATCACAAAAATTTACCTTATTCGATGTATTGAATAGCCCACGAAGTCAGCTTTGCTTGCTAGCCGTATTTCTTTAATGCATCAAATTTTTATACTGGTCACAACTCATTTCAAATAAACGGTCTTCTTCCGAAAAAAAAAATCCTTAAAGTTCCTGCTGAGAGTTTGATCCTACAAGAATAAAACGGTAGAACAAGTAATATAACAAGGCTATTAATAAATATTTACCTTTATTGATTCAATATTTTTAATGGGCTCACATAAATGACATTCCAGGAATAAATTGACACGAATTGACAAATGCGATTTCAATATATCACATCTTAGTCTGAATTCAATGCAAATCAGAGCTCCCCCCTGCAAATGAACATTTCAAAATATATGGACAAAAATTTCCAAGGTGCAGAATTACTATCAGGTTTCTTATTTTATTCTTACACGTACCTCAAAAATATGGTGTTGAAGCCACAAATTATAACCAACGTTTTTCACGTTTCTGACTTTTTAACACAGATTTATTACCTATACGATTCTTATTTCAGAGCCCAGAGTGTTACAAGACGCAAGTATATTTCTTGAGAGTGCTAGTCGTACTATGGGAAATCCGCGCTCAAATGTTAGGAAGGGAAAGAGACAAGCTTGGTTTTATTTACTCGCTTCCTCTTGCTCACTGGGAGCGCTAGTATCTACAATAACAGTTCAAAATACGCTAGAAACGTCTTCATCCCTTCATCAGCCAAAGGTGCAATAAGTTGCCTTTACAGTCGTCGTTTCGACTGTAATCGGCAAATCCTTGGAAGATCAAATACTTTATAAATGATAATATCTGTTCAGGCGTTAGGAAACAAAAGGGACAGAATCGGGGTTACCAGCTTGCCACCGATCGTAGTGTACCCACGGCACAATGCCTTAAGGGAAAGCAAATGAAAAGTCCTCTGGAACGGACACTGGAACTTGAAATGTCACTACTCCATACGGGAAGGAACCTGAAGTCGTAGAAGGAGACAGCTAGATATAGTTGGCCTGACCTCAATCAAAAGAAAAGGTTCTGACTTTATCGCCCTTGATCACTGATGGACTTCTGGAGCGGCGTAGATCCTAAAACGCGGGCACAGGCGGATGTCAGGATCCTCGTGGCTCCTCACAGGGCCAAAATGATCGTGGAGTGGAAGCCCATCAATGAGAGGGTATAAGCTATTCGGTATAAGATGGAAGGCTTCGGAAACCTAACGATCGTTCAGGTGTTCGGACCCAACATTGCGGCTGATTATGACCAGTTTTTTGCCAACATCGACCAAACCCTCTCTAGATTGTTACGGAATGATCGACTGATCCTGATGGGGGGTTTCAGTGTGCGTGTAAGGTACGACGAACAAACCTGGGTAGGGGTGATTTGAAAATTCGGCGAGACAACCCAAAATGGAAGCGGAAAGAAGTTGTTCGATTTCTGTGTAGGCAAAAAGACCCATAGGCAGGCCTCGTACAAGGTGGCAAGACTATTCTGCCAATCTTTGTTAAGAGAGGCTCGACATTCCACGCTCCGAGCTAATGTCCGTAACCGAAGATAGAGTTCATTGGATGACACTCGTAAGCTTGCTCAAACCACGACCTCAGTAATGGGAACTGTGATTTCGAAAATGTATATGTGTAGAATCGGAGTTAGACATAATCGTAACGCCGACGAATTTTATAAGTATCTTAAACTAATGTACCGTCAGGAGCAAGACAAGGGAATTAGGAAGCATTAGCGAACCGTAGGGGATAGCTTGTTCTCTCTTATTCTACATTTTTCTCGGAAAATTTTATATTTGCCTTGATTTTTAGATATAACATTAAAGGAAGTCAGACAAAATCTTGAGCCTTGATTTCCACTAATGGAATTCGGGACTAATAACGCGTACGTGTCAGAGTTAACGTATTCATTTACGCTCGCTTTAATTTCACTCGTAAGGAGTGCATGCAGTAAAGAACGAGATAGAATTTTTCCATGGTTTATTATGCCAAACAGGTCTGAGGCCAAAACGAGGACAGAAAAAGGAGAAAACGTTGCTGTGGAGGAATTCATTTTCTTCGTTATCACATATTTTCTATTGTCTTCAATAACATGAAAAAAGGAAAATCCAATTACGGCAGGGTTATGAACCGTTGCCGGGTGTCGGTCTGGTAAGCAGGGTTACCTTGACGTGCATACGTGTTGAAAAAGGTTTGGAAATTTATATCCAGCGAAGTATTCCTCACTCTTTTAGAGCGCATGACCGAGTCGGTATCAGCAAAATCCACAATGTCTTCTTCCCATCGTTGACTACTGGTCGAAAAATTACCCATAATTGCGAAAACGGCGCCAGACTTCAATACGTCTGTCAAGGCTCCATCGCAAAGACGCACGGTTGACTCAACAGACATCGAGACTCTAGGAGCATTCGTTTATAAATAACACAGAAGTATAAAAAAAACAAGACATATATACTTGGCAAAGTATTCGTCTTGCGAAGAGCTATCTTCTAAACTCTTTGCTGTAATACCGTAACTAAGCGACGCTAATCCATCGATTTGAAACATTTGGATGAAACCCAGGCTACTAAGAAACCGAATATCGAGGCGGATTACGGGAGCAACGTTGTTCGCTTCGAAAGTTTCTGGCAAAATATCCATTTATTCATTTTAAGAAGCTACGCAGAAGAAACCGTTTGAAATGTTACTTATTTTGCTGAAATTGGCTGCCGGGGTGAAGTCCATTACGAACTTGCTAAACCGCTCGTATGTTTCCACCCATGTAATATGATTCAGTGTGTATGAATCCTTCGGGTACCAAAGTGTGTACGGTTTACTTGGGGGTTGGCCAGTAACGGCTTGCTTTTTACGAGCAATGTAAAATTGCGCAATTCGCTGCAAAAGTTCCTGTGCTGTCTCACCATATCCATTCAAATGAACACTGAACTAAAAATAGTAATAAAACATATTTGAGTTGGCGAAATTTATGAAACATGCATATAGCCACTTCGAGCAAGTCGAAGTCGAAAGCGCCAAAGTTAAAATTCAGACGACCGTAGACATCTTCCATATAAGGCTTGTTTGCGGTCATAAAGGTTTCCAGTCTCGCGTAGAAAGCGAACTTGTTTGACCGTTCCACGTATGAGAAGACACTGTTCGCAGAGTGTTGCCCGGTTTGTGCTTGTTTGAGTAAACTTAGTACTGAAACGGATTTTTTTGAGCTATAATAAAAAAATAAGAAATTTATTATTTAGGGGAGAAAAATACGAAAGATTAATTTAAAATAAAGACATTCCATATAACGTACATAGACTTGAATGAACCCAGGAATGTTCGCATCTTCGTGAAGGAGGCTATTCCGGTAGTGACGAAAGGGAGGACTTCAGTGTCGATTTCTTGGAAAGTTTGCAAGGCTATACTTTGAAGTTCGAAATAATCAGGACTACTTAGCATGAGCAAAGTATACGCAGCTAAGCGAACCTAGAAACATGGTTAAAATGCCAGCAGAATGCGTGGAATATCGTTGAGACAAGTATGTAATAAAACTATAAAAATGTACTTTGCCTTCTTCGGCCAGATTGAAGAACACCGCTTTTAAGATTCTTCTAGTTTCGGAATGTCTTCTGTGGGCGAGTTTATGCAAAGCCAGGACAGATCTTTCGCGAAACGCTGCTTCCGTGCTCATCTTATTTAAAGAGTTAGGAACGAAAGTTAGTAGAGGACTTAAAGATGACTGATAAAACCAACCTCACCGCGGAGGGCTTTGACAACCATGGGTACCACGGCTTGGTGGCCCATAACGTTCAACGCTCGCAAGGCTGCTGCTTGGTTTTCTTGTGATTCGTTAACTTGTACTTTCTTAAAAAGCAGGGTAAGGAACCGTTGTGTAATTTCGTTATCAGTACCGTCACAAAAACTTCCATAAAGCGTACTGGGAAAACGAACGGTCGCAGGTCCGCCTTCAAAACACGCTGCTCGCAAAACTGAAGCTACGGATATGAGACCCGTCCAGAAAACGGGTCCCGAGTGCCGCTCAAAGCGTTCCAGAAGAGAGATTAAACTCTCTAAAATTGAGATACTCGGAACACGGAGATAAAACGGAATGGAGGAGAAGAAATAGTGGGTAAACTTAATGGGTACCGTTCGCTGTACTATGGTTTCCATAGCGAATTCGATGGCACTTTGCGTGCCGGCTGCCAGGGTAGCCATCATCAGGGTTTCTTTAGCGTGCATGTTAGGGGCGTGGGTAAAGAGCCAGCGGAATTCTTCTTCTCTACACAAACGCAGCATGTCACGGAATTCGCGGAAGGCGTTATGGTGCCTTCCGTCACGTGGAAGAGTCAGCCATTTGGCCCGAACTTCCTCAACTTTGCAATGGGAAGATAAAGGCATCTCCATTTCAAACATGTGATTCTTGAACGTCCGATAATTCAAATCTGGATCCGGCTTAAATGTCAGAGCGCTCTTGTATTCAGATGTAGATTGTTTAACCGATGTCAGAGTAAAGAGTTGATCAGTGACGATGTGCAAGCTGTGCTGTAAGATTCCAATAGGGCGGATGGTAAAAATGTGGTGATTCCGGATTGTTAAAGGAAAGAAATCATTTTCGGAGAAGCATCCAAGGAAATGGCTGGCTGACATCAGCTATACACGGAAAAGGACGCTATTAGTATTAAATTCCGTAGGAAGTATTAGAAATACAGCTTCTAGGCTGTGTCATTGGGGCCAGTAAAGTAGTCGCCATGCGAAGAGCTAGCTCTGCGCTACGAAACATAACGCAGGACTTCGTAAAAATCAGAAAAAAACAGGACATTGTGAGCTCTGATTTTATTTGCGAATTTTTTTTTTTTTTTTTTTTTTATATCTTGCGGTGATTTTTGTTGCGCCTAGCATGCGTAGAGCACGTTCCTGACATGGCTGTTATTCTACTGGCGCCTCTAGTTAAATGCCATTAATTCAAATCTCTACTTGTCGCAGTTTCTGAACATTGAATAAGCCATCACATCACCTGCTGAGTGTCTTCGCAACGTGGGTTGCTGGGAGAGCAACGCCAAGCAGGAGGAAGGACAATGTTGAATACTGGCCACATATCGCAGTGCTCGAAATCTATCACTTTGTTAACTTCGAGTATTACGCGTTTGCCGCATATTCGGCGAGTTTCTGGTGCTGTATTTCTTAGCACGGCGTGAGAATTGGCTCTGTTAAGGGGTAAGACCATTTGCAGCTCGGCACATCCTTGACCACATTTCTACAGTAATATTTGTCATTTAGAGACAGGGCAGTTTTACTTCCTTCTTACCTGCTTTTCAACGCTAGAATGGAGCTCCGTAGTGTTGATGAACCATGCTAACTCTGTAGCGATAGCTCGTTTCAGATTCGTCAAGTCCGAAGGCTCGGACAGTGACGTTTCGGGTAATAAAATCTGCGTTATTTTTTAATTGGCTAAATGTAATGAAAATATGCCTTAATTTTCTTCATTCTTACGGTTCCGTCACGGTATGAAATAAGAAACGGTTTCATCGAAGTATGATTACGCGACACAATTGGCATATGAAGAGGTGTCCATGGTCCATTGTCTCCCTTGGAAGTTTCTTTGACAAGTTCTTTTATCTAGGAGAGTCTCAGAATTAAAAAATCTTTTAGAAAACTAGTAGACGAAATTGCATTTCTTTCTCACCTGCACCAAAAGTCCAGACTTTAGTGATATGACAGAAATTTTTCCCTTAATTGATAAGTCTGATATTCGCTCCGGTTCCGCACTGGGCTGCACTACTGTACGAAGATTTGCTTCGTAGTTGAATTCGTATTCGGTGGCTTCTGGCCAGGGAACGTATGAGCCTTTAAAGTATTTTATAGTATCACATACTAAAATGAGCCAAAAAAATTACCACTGGTGAATAATAAAGCCAATGTAATCACGAAAACATAAGAAAGCATCGCGGCCACAAATCCAACGTATCTTCGCAAGGATTACGGCAAGCGATGCTACGGAGAAACTGACATTCAAGTGAGGAAATTGCGAAGTTCACGGGGTTATCATCCGAAAAAGTCTTTACGTAAGTGAAATAATGTCTACTTTCATTCCATGATGGTGGATGAATAAATGCAATGTCAGCGAGTTTCGATTATTTTCTTATTTCCCTCTATGTAATGCGTTGAATTTTCTTTAGTTCGTAATGCAAAGGATAGGAGCAGCACCGAGCCTCGAATTTTTACGGAACTTCATCAATGCACGTGGTTTTCTTAACAGTTGTTTTGCTAGCAAATTAAGGAACTCAACTCGGGAAACAAAATAGTCATTTCTCGTCTATCTTAAATATGAAGGCTATAATGAAACTATTTTCGATTCTGTTTGTACAGCTTGCAGCAACAACCATTTCTTATGTAAGTACTGGCACATGTTTATTTAGTGGGAATAATCGTGTATGAGGTTGCCCATGGGCGGCAACTGGATTAATAATGGAATATTTCTTAAATATCGTCTAACATTTATTTTCAGTTTAAATACTGTTAATAAATTAATGTTTTCCATGTTTCTGTAGGGTGATGTGGACATAGATGGACCCTTCACAATAGAATTGCAATACAGCCCGGATTTAACCACACATCCGGACTTTAAGCCTAGAGATCCATACCCAATTAAAAATCTGCGTTCTGCTGCCCACCGGTTTGACTCGGTTATTTGTGTTGGTAAGGATGGCTCAACCTTAGAAGTAAAATTTGAATATGAATTTCAAACTACGTGTATAAGTTAAAGCCTTTTTATTTAGTCATTGGCTAGCGAAGGTGGAATGTACCGCTTAAAAGCGCTTGCTTCGGATGCTACCAGTGGCAAAAGTCCTGCTTCTTTCCTGACATATCTGCCAACAGTAAGACAGCTAATTTTTCAACGAAGGAAATGACACCAATAATTTTCCAAAATCCTGTTTAGAGCTCGATATGTAATGGCTTTCATGAGAAGTTAATGCTTCAGTTGGACCCCTTCAATCGAGTGGTCGCAGTCAACTATGCTCCTTTGAATAAGCCTTGCTCCGCCAGAGCTCATCTTTCTCTTGGCCTGTTTGCTTACACGGATTTTCTCGTTAACTACGTCGAACAAGGACCACAACCAGAGACAGCGTCCTATATTCAGCGCATGGAACAAGAAAAGGCCAGCAGAGAGACTGGAGAAGTAAAGGACAACCGTTCCTTTTTTGCGAAATATGTAAGTCACAATGATAGACACCCAAGCTTCATTACTAATCACTGCTTATTTCTTGTCTCCCATAGTGGATGTATATAATTCCCGTAGTCATTTTCATCATGATGTCAGGAGCGTCCGGTGGTGCAGAACAATCACGATAAAAACTTCGGTATTCAAAGCCAATGAGTTCTCACACATTCTTGTTTAAAGGAGTCATTTGTATTTAAAGTGAAAGTGGTATCTTTAAGGTTTACAAGCTGTGGAAGTACAACAGGACTTAACTCCCAAACGTTAATCATCCCTTTTTAAAAATGTCCGAAAGAGTTGACTTTCCAAACGCCAGAGGTCTTCGTAAATGATTCGGGGATCCTCCCATATTAAATTGCTTAGGGTTTTGAGGAGCCACACAAAAGTCGCTGGTAAGTCTTGGATAAAGTACTCAAAATCTACACCACTGGCCCGTTTCACAGCGCTTCTGTAAATCCAGTAATACGGTAAGGGTAACGACGAACTGAAAGAATGAAGCTCACTCTGTGAACTAGACAACTTTTCAATGTTAGTGTAAGGGTCGTCGACTTGACGGACACGGGTGCCCCTCCGTATTCTCTTTCCTATTGTCACGTAGATGTTTTTCTCCTTCGGACCGCGCCAGAAATGTTTAATATTAACTTCGCGTGAAACTGGAGCAGTCCACTGAATTTGTACGCCTAAAGGCTGAAGCTTCTCATTCAAGCCACGAGGGTCTAGGAAACATTCCAGCTGGGTTCCTGGAAAGTTCTGATGAAGATGAAACGCTTCCGCTTTAGATATCGTTCCTCTGAAACGAAAACAAATAACGTTCAATACTTCCATATATATATATATATATATATATATAT
>JAGQDJ010000156.1:304391-366715 GCA_022885665.1 Triops longicaudatus | reverse complement strand
ATATATATATATATATATATATATATATATATATATATATATATATATATATATATATAAATAAATAAAAACTCGTTTCTTACTGTTTAAGGAAATTTTGAAGTAAACCGTGCTGGGAAAGGAGGGTCGGTGTCTTGCCCATAGGTTTTGGTGGTTGCGTCTGGCTAATCTTCACAAAAATAGGTTTGAACGGTCTGGACCGCTTTTTCTTATCATTGGCGCCTAAAAAGAACATTATGTGTAACTGCAATAGATAATATAAAACACAACAAGAGGTAACTTACTTAATACCGGTTCGGGCCGTGATGTCTCAAAGTGATTTTTGTTACAGAATCGCTCCCATGATGAACACAGAAAGTCGTAAGCTGGTGGTGTTTCGTACAGGCAAACTCCCTTCTTCACGAGTGTATGTGTTCTAAGTTCAATGAAACGGACCCAAGCTAGGAAGTCGAAAAACACAACTTTGGGGCTAACTTCGTCAGGTGACTGGGGCCAAGCTGACACACTCAGAGACGAGTTCGCTTTTTGGGCAACATCCGACCACAAGTATTCGGTAACACCGTCCAATCCGAGTACAGTTTTCATGACGATCATGATCCAACACACCGCTTGCATCTCCGCGCTGCACAAGGTATACGCGGTCACGTCTTCCTTTTCGGTGTGATCGTCGGAGTTGTACATATCTGTCATGAGCTTCACAGCAATGGAAACAACGTCACCTGTATCGAAAGGGTAAATTTTATTCGTATGAACAGAAAGAGATACAAGGAAATAATTGCAGAGTACTAACTTGGTAACTGCATGTCGGCGACAATTCTTTCAATGAAAGGAAGTACGGGCTGCTTAGGTAGGGCGGGTATATTTAGCAAGTTTGTGAGCCGTACAGATTTTTTGCGTAGCTGGAGAGTAGTGGGAATGGCAGCGAAAGCCCCATTGTTTTTCCTAAAAACGGCTAAATCTAGTCCCCCAATTGGCACTTCGGTGCTCAGTAGCTTCCATGCTTCACAGTAAACTATATGGCCTTCCGTGACCCACCTAAAAAGAAAGTTTTCGTAACAAAATTACTGGTAGGTTTGTAACACAGATCAACAATTCAATCAAGTATAACAGGATATTCACATTAAACCATCTTACCTTACGATGTCGAAAATACCTAGACTAGATTGGGTTAGCCGAAGGCCCAAGTAGACGAAACACAACAATCTGCCGATGGAAAGGTATTCTGGCTCTACGACCACTGACGGGATCGAAACGGGTTCTTGTTCGACATCAGGATCAGCCGACTGGCTCATCACGTTTTTAAATATTGTCATTCTTGATAGTGACTGCCTTCTAAATTTTTTTCCCATAAAATACCAAATAGTTAATTACTTAATTACATGAACGACGGCTTGTTTATAATTGGCTACAATGCAACAATACTTGGTAGGCGGCTCTTCATCCTCCGTATCTTCTCCACTCTCCCCTGTTCCGTCAGTGGCGCTCATTTCCCGTTCCACGAACGTTTTCTGAGACAAAAATAAGTCACACCTGTGTAATTTTTATGTAACAGAGGGTTCAGAAACTTACAATTAATCTCTTCTTAATCCTCCGATTTTCTCTTTCGCTGCCGCTCTCGTAATCCGTCTCGCTATGACTGGACTCTCGTCGCTTCCTAGCTTTTCTTGCTTTTCTCGCTACGACGGGGCTAAGTGAGATAATAAAAAATTATAATTAAGGGAGGGAGAGTTATTTCTCTTAATTTTACTTTTCTGAATTTTTTATTCTGAAATTACTTTGATCGGTGGCAGAAAATCAAGGGACGTTTTTTCCGACTATCCTCTAGATCACTGTCTCCACCTTCTTCTTCTAACGTAGCTAAACCCGAATCGGGTAAGTTGCCGCCAAAAGCCACGTTGAGCGCACGGAGATACTGGGCCCATAATGTGAAAATCACTGGTTCAATTTCGGGATGAGCCCCACATTTGATGCAATCATGGGTCATCTGACGGAGGACGACGGTGAACGCTTCGTAAATATTCCAATGACGAATGGGCCCTGTCACACCTGAGGAACCTGCGGTACTGTGCTCTGAGTCAGAGGCGTTTCTATCCACAGATGCAGACGTTTTAGGGAGCCGTATAGTAGCAGAGCGTTGGCTCGGTTGCGAAAATGTCATGAAATCCACCAATTCATCGCGGATATCCTACGACAAAAGAATTTGAATGAAAAATGAATTCATGTTTAGATTAAATTTTAAAAGGACAGATTACCTCGGAAATTGTGTTGCACCGTTGGCAGTAGAAGTATCCATCTTGTTTGTCAAATTTGTCACTGGAACAAACCTTACAGATCACCATTTTCTCGGCAATGGAAATTAACGTGGATTTTTGTTGGGACTGTCAACAGTGAATGAGCGCGCGAGAAGGACAAGGCTAATTTTCAAAGAATTGCCAGAGATGGCAGCACAGTTAAAGAAATTATGCCTCTGTGAGGAATTGTCCGAAATCAAACGATTGTGAATTCACGAATCCCGTTTGTGGGACGAATATGATAGTGGGATTAAATAAATATGTAAGCCAACAAAGCTACTCTATATCTAAAGAGAAGCAAACTTCTTTTACGAAAGAATATGACACCGAAATTTGAGTAATAACTTGCACGATACCTAGAATCTTCTGACCTTCACAAGCCATAAAAAGATTCAGGAAAACAAGAAACATTTAAAATAGTAAGTTTTATTCTAAATTTTAGGCATAGAATATAATTAAAAGTACGCCTCATCGAAATTTTCTTTACCGGAATACGCTGTTGGTTTAGTATGAACCGCTGAGAAAACCCTTTAATCATGTTGCGTTCATTTTAAACTGTGTTTGACCCCATCGTCCATTTCTATACCCATTTTCCCTACACAACATTCAAGCGTGGGCATGTAAAGACCTCGACACCGGGATTTTACATGTTCCCGCTATTTCAGTTTCAAATGCCATATTCATTTAAATTGCTGTTTGCATATTTTTCGGAACTGCGGTTCGCAGTTCCACGTGTGCATGCCATGCACTTTCACCATAATATAAACAGAAGGGATGTCCATATGCTTACTGTAATGGATGTACCGTTACAGTAAGCCACAGGATATTTCTAAACATTTAGCCTGAAAGTGGACCACTTCTAAATATTTAATCTGAAAATTAAATGCGTAAATCTGAATGCCTCTAATAATGAATCTCATATCCGTGTTTGTGCTGTCGTTTCTTTACCTGTCAGGTAAAAGGTTATGAAAACGAGTAATCGAATATTAATTTGCTGATATTTTGTTTAACACTAGAACTCGGGCAAGCAGATAAGACACCTGTTGAATTAGTAGCGCGCTTTTATCAAGAAGGCTACCGGGGTAGTGTCAAGTTCATATTCAGCGAATCTCAGGATCCAGTTACCGTACACGTAGATCTAACTTCCGAGTCCTTTCCGGAAGCCAGCGAATATAAATGGTATATTCACACCTTGCCTATAGATCTAAGTAGTCAGTACAGATGCGACAAAGAAACAGTGGGTGAGAGGTAACATCATGATTTTTGCATGGTTATGGTCCCCTAATAATCCATTCTTCTTAACGTAGGCTAATGGATCTGACAGAACAGCTTCAGTTCCTCAAGCTGCCTGTTCAGAATCCCTTGGAAATAACCATATCTAATGTCAGTCTCACTGGCACAGGATCCATATGGGGCCGAAGCTTAGTTCTCCTCGGCCCTACGCGACTGTGTGCGTCTATAATGGTATCAATAATAGTATTGCATTATTTTCGTGCATCTATGGGTACTTCGTTCTATACCCAAGTAGCACAGATATTTTTAAAAGATGTATACAATATTAGACGTCCGAAAAGAGTCATCTTGACATAGTCGTAAAACAGGCGGAATTTTATTCCGAAAGTACTGTCAAATATGCAAAAAAATATCTTCAAGTAGAATTTTATAGTCTTTAATGTTGCTTGTAAAACCCTTCGAATGACGTCGCTGAACCCATGATGGGCGAAATTTAATCACGGTCTGTGATCCGAATCAAAATTTGACCCATGATTCGGATCATGACGTCCTACAAAAGTCCATGACTGATGTCATGAAACTAACTCAAGCAAGTCTACACCTGCACTAGCCAAATAGCCATGATTAGTGTAGCCTTTTCCTCGAAATCACTTACTTTTCTTATCCCTGGGATAGCGATGTCCAAAGAAAAGGCTTGATTATTTAGCTAGTGGGGCCGCAGCTTAACTCGTGTTAGCCAACAAATGTAACTAACTCAGGTTAACTTCTAAATTAATACTAGTTAATTAACTCATAAGTTAACCGTGTCTCAGTTTTCGCACAATTTTGCAAAATTAGCTATTTTTAGCATATGCGCCGTACAGTGTCCAACCCCCTTCATTTTTTCTTTCAGCAGCTTTCGTTACACAGAAGCAACGTATTATTGTAAGAGTATTACATTTTTGCAACGTATTACATTTTTGAGTTTGAGCTATGTATTTTTTACTTATTAATTTGTGTATGCTCATTTATTTATTTTTTGGTTTATTATTATTATTATTATTATTATTATTATTATTTTTGCAGCCGACTGATGCACTGCAGATTTCCGTAGCTCGATTTATGACTCCGGTAGCTGGATCTGTGGTGTTCTACACATGGGCTCCTCGAGCAGAAGAAGCACCAGATACTCTCATCATTTCCAATTTGCAACATGGAGTGGCAAATACGGCCTCAACTAGTTACAGGTGGCGGCTTTATACTACCGATGTATTGGATGCAGCGTTTGATCGCACCCGTCAAGGATGTGATTCTCTGCAGATCCTCTACGACCCTGATGGGCGTGGCCAAAGCAGAGACTGTCAGGGAGACAACTGCGCCGTGGGTGATTTGAGTGCTAGGTACTGGACGGAAAACTCTCCATTTTATCCCGTCAGCTTTTATTACTTTACGATCTTTATTTGAAGGTTTGGTAAGCTGTCGATCATGGGAAGAGGATCTTCGCGCCAGGTGTTCAACTATGCATCATTCACCTTACCAAACTTAGAAGGCGCTCGTGCGCTTCACGTCGTATTATTGGACGAATCAGGGCAGACTTGGGCTTGTGCACAGTTGAAGTATGCCAAACCTCGTGAAGCAAAGGTTCTGATTTCCCATGAAGGAGTCGTGGGAGAAATAAGTTTCTTCCAGAAATTCATTTACCATCCAACCCGATTGCAATTCAATCTGACAGGTGAAGAATAGATTTCTTGTACAGATGTTTTTTAAAGAAACATTTTATTGTATATATTCGATTTTATTGTTGTATTAAGGACTTTTGCACATTTTTATAAATTTTTGCACATTTATTATTTTCATATTTATTTACATATTTTTAGTGTTATTATTTAAAGGAGGGAAAAAAGAGATGACTAAAATCCTAATCGCAATTTTTCACTCCTAGGCTTGAATGGGAAAGTTGGTAAAGTAGCCATACACGAGTTCCCCGTAGCGTTCCAGCATCGTACAAGTGTCGATCAAACGTGTCAGGGAGCAGGACAACTATTTAAAACGGGAATAGGTTCGCCTGATGCCTTGCCATTAGACGATATGAGCCGGCATTTGCTTGGAGCCGACAAGCTTGAAATTCAGGAGTATTATCCTCAGCTACCGTTGTTTGGTACTGGAAACGTTTTAGGGCGTTCGTTAATGTTTTATCTCGCCAACGGTACGCAATGGTTGTGTGCAAACTTGGAAAGCGAAAGTGCGGTGATAGCGGAAGCCAACTTCTACTATCCCTTATCCGGTAGGATCTTGTTGAGGCAGTGGTCTGAAGAAGAATCCGAAACAAGTATCTTCATCGAAGGGCTACTGTACAGCGATGGCAGTGTGAACGCATCTTCCAACCATCAGTGGTTCATTCATACCGGAACCATTGACAAAGATTACCACGACTGGCAGAATCGGTGCCGAAGTGCAGGTCCCCTTTATAATCCGTTTCGGGTAAACTGTGATTTAGCTTACAGCTTTCTAGTTTATTAAAAAAAAAAACATAATAAATAAACTTTAGCTACATTTGAGTGGGAAGTGTTGTTTCGAAAACGTATGTATGTACACTTGAGTTGAAATTCGTCATGACTTAGGAGGATTGTGAATAGTTCTCATGCCGTATTTTCACACCAACAGATTGCGTTAGACCGAAACTACGAGTGCCATGCTGGCGTTCCTGAACGTTGTGCGTTGGGTGATTTGACGGGCAAACATGGCGTTTTGTCACTGGCTGGTAAACGCGTACGAGTTGAAGAAACCAAGCGATATTTTACGGATATTAGCCTGCCGCTGACGGGGCCCTGGAGTGTTGTAGGCAAATCGTTTGTCATCCAAGACGATAATGCTCCTAAACAACGTGGAAATCGCCTTGCTTGCACCATGTAAGATTTTAATTGGGGCAGCTGAGTTTTTGGGGTCTAATTTAATGAGCATAATAGGATTCGACGAATCTTTCGCTATAAAGCGGTAGTGACTGACTGGTTTCCAAACGGCAATACGGGAAACGCCATGGTGACGGGCAAATTTGAGTTCTACCAGAATACACCGTATAGCAGCACGCAAGCTGTTATTGGCTTAAAAGGACTTGGTTCCGGGCTCTCAGGGTATCACGTTCACATGGTAAGAGATAATACCTTCTTATATTTATTTTAAAATTATTTGGTAATTTATATGATTTGTTTTTCGATTTATAATTATCAGTAATTTTTTTTTTTAAAATCTTAGTAATTGTATATTTCAGTTATTTTGGCTATTACTATGTAAGTTTTTTTTTATTTTTATGAGCTTATATAAATATATTCTTGAATTTTTTAGTTATTTCTTTGAGTTTTTCTAATTTATCTCTAGTATCAAGCCTTTGATAAGTAGTCAAAAGGACAATTTAAAAAACGAGAATGGCGTACAAATATTTTACTTCTTATAAAAAGGTGCCCGTGATTCCGTCGTTGCAATATCCATGCATGGATCAAGTCATCTATGGTCACTATAACCCGTTAAACGTCGTCCCTGCCCTAAGTCCGCCACCCGGGGAAGGTTCGCATTCTGAATATGAAGTGGGAGACTTGAGCGGTAAACACGGTACACTAGCGGGGAAAGATTTGTACATCGAGGCTTACAATGATACCTTCCTCCCCATGTTTGGACCCACTTCCATTATGGGACGGAGTATTGTGTTGCACCGAAAAGGAGACAACGAAAGGTTTACTGTTTTTTTCCTTTTTTTACGCTAAAAATTATTCTTGTAAACTCGGTTTTAGAATGTTTTGCGCCTCTATTGGTTGGGGCTTTTCTGCGGCGGATGCGCGGCAAATTCGGGTCATGGCGTCGTTCCACCATCCTGGAGGATTTGCATGGGGCTATGTTCGAATGGTATAAAGACTTCTTACATACGTGACTTGAATCTGTAAATGGTATTTAATTTTTTCCCCTGTAGAGTCAACTAGCGTACGTCGGTGGAGGAACTAGTGAAACCACTGTTGAAATTAATTTGAGGTACCCAGGAGAAAACGATAGGAATTTGGTAAGAGAACTGTTGACATTGAAAAATTCTTGATTTACACCTTTTCTTTATAGACATATGGGCATAATTGGCAAGTTTTCGTAAATCCTGTTGGCCAAGACGCTGCAGTAGCGTCGCAAACAGCTCGGTGCGTTGCGGCAGGTTTCGTGTGGAATCCGTCGTTTGTGCAGCTCACGGACCCGAGAAATGTGAGCGAAAATAATGCGCCCTAGTGGAATTAATTAAATTTCTTTGTTTGACAGGAGGAAACTTATAGAGAAGAGTGTGGCCCTGAAGTACCGAAAAGGTGTATGGTGGGAGATTTATCAGGGCGTTTGGGACCAATAGCGATCGGAAGCAAGCGAGTGACGTTTTTGGATAGTAACCTCCCACTTACGGGTCCGTATTCCATTGTGGGACGTTCGTTGGTAATTAGCGGGAAAAATGGTAGCGGAGAAAGGTTCGCTTGTGCCAATATCCAAGAAGATCACGATACGTTTAAGTATGTGGTGATCTGGAAGTCTCCTCAGTTCATTCCGTATGCAACCCTTTTTTCAAATACTACTTTTGTAAATGTAATTCGAATTTTGATATTTTTTTGTTTATATATGCAGATCAAACTTTATAAAAGAAGTTCGCACTGTCTTGGGTGTTCCTGAATGGATGTTAGCTGTAGATAGTCGGGAAATTAGGGAAGTTCAGGAAGGCAAGTGTATCCAAATGCGTATTGTCTTCTATGGACCGTATGTAGCACAAATTGAAAGAGATTTGGGCCGGTTGTTGTCTCGAGTTCCTATTGATAACCCGAGCATTGATTCTCCCGGAGCTTGGCCCAATCCGAAACGGCCGAGACTCCTCTCCTACCGAAGCTGCGATGACAAGGAAAATCGTAAGTGATTCATTATTTGCTTGCATAACATGTTTTTTATGTGTTTATGCTTTAATGCAGGAAACGACAATCGCGCACGTGGACCTACTTCAGGAGAATACCGACAACGAAGCAGCTTGGTTTTCGTGATCTCCACGTTCATAACTGCTTATTACCTACTCTAGCCGGTCGTTTCTTCTTTCTCGAGTAGGAAGAAAACAAGTTGTCACATAAGTAGTAATGAACATTAAGTCTTGTTCCGTCCATTTTATCTTTTTACAAAGGATTATTGTGAAGGCTTAGCCGACATGGATCAAATCAATTAGTATTTTACAAGGCAGATTTTTATTGGATTCGCTACGAGTGGGCTCGCTGTAGGCTGCCGCGGCTGGACGAATGTATTTGAGAATATGAAATTACGACTTTTCGTCCGGGTTTTAGTTACTATATTCTATGTTTTAAATACCTTATGATGTTTAAACTTGAAGATTTGCGGGTTGTGAATTGTTTTAATTAAATACTTAGAAAGACACTTGTTTATCAAGAAACTGTGAAAGAACTGTATTGAAAGTAAATGCAAGATTCGTAATATATGTTTCTAAATGGAAGTGGTAGCATTTGTTGGAGGAAAAGCATACAAATAAAATAGAAAAACAAATATTTGCAATGAACTGAAAAAAGATTCATCTATTGTGCGATCGGTTCTAACGTAAAATCGTCTCTTTAGCACGAATTAGCTCTATAAATTCGTTTAACTTGCTGGTTTCCCTGTACGCGTTAGTTGCGAAAGTTCTGAATATTTTTTTAGTATGTAGAAAAAAGGTTACTTTATTTTCATGTCTGCGAAAAACTGAGATTTTTCTTACAAAAATTTAAAGATTCTGTCCACGAAAAACGAGAATTGTTTAATATTGTTACGACCAGGGGCGCAGCCAGGAATTTTTTTCGGGTGGGGGGACAACTTTTTCTTTATGCTGCCACTGAGCTTACTTGCACACAAGAAAATAATTTCGGGGGAGGGCCCCCCCCCCCCCTTCGCTGCGCCCCTGTTCGCTACCTGAAAGAATTCTAAAAAAAAAATAATAATAATAATAAATGAACAGCTCTAAACTTCATAAATGACAAGTGAACGATAATGATAGCATAAGTAAAGTTTCAAATAACAACTGAAATAAAGCGCTTTGGTCGAACGGTCCAAGTCATGGAACTGTGTTCTTGAGGTAGTTGGTTCGAGTCCTTATATATGAAGGTTGGTTTTTATGGGGAAATAAGTACCAACTTCCCTGTCCTGCTTCCTATGGATCCTGGTATATCCCAATAAAATGGGATTACCAAGAGTACCACTGGAAACAGCATAGGAAGTAGGAGAGGGGATAGGAAAGGGTGAACGAGGCCTCGAAAAGCATGATGCTGGCATCGTGCATCGCACTTTTTCCCATGTTATTCCTTATGGGATTTCAAACTTTTTGGGTCCTGAGACGCCCTCAGGGCATAATTTCATATTCAAGCTCAGTTTTCTCGCTTATTTGAAGGGCTAGCGCAATAATTCTTACAGATTCGGAATCCTCACGTCGAGGCTGACAATTTACATTCCTTAATTTCCAAATTGCAGACATGTCGGTTAATTAGGTTACGTTAGAATTACCATAATCTTTGTAATTCCAATAAAATTAAGTACGACAATAATTGTTCCAGTGCAACAAACTTTTATTGGCAGAAATAAAATTACTACCGTGGATTTGTCCCTGTGCGTTTTCAGGTGGGTAGTTTGTCTAAGTAGCCTTCGATGCTTGTGTATTGTTCTCCAGAAGCGTCAAACGGAACAGGTGTCATAATTTTGTACAAGTAGTTAACAACGCTGTCTGAAAAGTAACGTAAAATATTAAAATAAAATACTAAAAATATTAAAAATGTGCAACGTAGGACGAAGCTCAACTTACAGGGTCCCATTTCTTCGTAATGGCTCCAGGACATAGTAAATCGGGGTCAACTGTAACCGATTGCTTATGAATAGGTTCCACAGCCTCGTTAGATTGGAAAAGCTTTCCAACATGTGACGTGCTGGGGCTTTTAGGCATCAGATCGTTGGAGTTTTCATGAAAGGTACAAAACCTACTAATATTTTACAGAAGAACGACTTCCTTGACAGCTTTACCGGTCGTCACGTTAGCCATATTGAGGACAAGTTTGTATGCGCGCCTGATTCTCGGTTACCATAGCTACCGTTAGCATGGTAAGTAAATGTAAACGCTTCAGAATCCACGTGAAAAACTCGCGCAAATTTCAAGAAAATGAGCTTAGCTTCAAAAATAACCCTCGCGGTGTCGTGTTGTGTAACAGTAGCTACAGTTGTTTACGTGCACTATAGGCAAAACTTTGAAAGGTAACATGTCCACATTGCTATCGACATGGCTCTGAAATTAATTTTTATTCGCAGACAAAAACTTCATGAAGGAATCATTCGGGATGTTGAACGGCAGATGATGAAGAAAGCCCAGAATGAAAACCAACACCCAACTTCGTTCGCGGCGAATGAACCAACAAATATTAAATAACTTAAAGAGGGAAATTTCACATAACCTGGAACGGAGCTTAACTTCTGAGGGTTTTCCGTTTTAGACTATTGTAGTCTACTGTAAATAAACTATGTTTTCTTAAAATACGCAGAAGGTTTCGGCTTCACTCCCATGCTACTTTTGGCTGCACCAGCATTTTTCTCAGTCGGGATACTTTCAGATCTTACAATCCCTCCCGAAGCCTTCTCTTTGGGCTCTCGCCTTAAGTATTTGGGGTCTAAGGCACTAGGGGCAGAAATTTCTCCGATTGGTCTGCGATTAAAATCCGATACCTATAATGATACATGTAACAGTAGGTATGTGATGTAAGGCAGACAAAATATCACCTCTGGCTTTGCGGTATCCATTGGCGTCGAAAAGTACGGGTATCCAGGAGTAGTTGGATTATCTATATCGACTTTCTTGCCAATAGTGAGATCGTTGAGTTGTTTGTTCAGCCACGTGATTACTACACAATAGAAAAAATAGCATGATGAGGTAAAAAGAGCACAACAAAACAGTTTCCCGAAATATATGACAAATGTACCGTTATCATTGGTCTTCAGTTGGGTAGCTTGCAAGTCCAATGTGGTTTTGGCCTTTGTTAGCTCCTCTTTTATTTTATGGGCTTCATCAACCTTGAAATTGTAGTCGGCTTCCCTTTTTTTCAGTAACTGTCGCAATTCAGTAAGTTCTGCTTCTTTCTGCTGCAGCACCTTTTCCTGTTCCGTGGCTACGTTCCCATGTAATTTTGCCTAAGGATGAAAGAGCAAACACGATTAATATACAGATTGTTGAAAGATTGTTGTCGATACCTTATCGTTCAAAATGCGTAGTTGACTTTGAAGCTTTTGTATAATCTCGTTCGCTTTAACCAATTCCTCTGTCATCGTTTGCACAGCATTTTCTCGACGTTTAAGTGTCGCTTCCTTTTGCTGCAATTGCTGTTCAACCTGCATCCTTTGCTGATGGGCTGATGTGAGTAATTCTTGTTGCCTGGCGCACAGAGTTTCTTTATCCTTCATTTCCTGCACGTAAAATAAAAACAAAACGAAAATCATGCAATGATTTTTTATTATGATGCCCAGAGAATTACTTGTTCTAGAGACAAGACTCGAGCTCTGACTTGGTGTATAATCTTGTCTTTGCTGTGACATTCAGTGTCTAAAGTGGTCCCTTGCTGCCGGGTAAGACTTAATTCTTGCCTTAACTGAAGGTTATCTTCCTCTGCGACGTACAACTGCTTCTCTTTGTCGCGAAGATTACTTTCGAGAACGATTCTTCTCTCAAGTAATTCTTTGTTTTGGCTTTCAAGAGAGCTAGCCCGCGTTTCTAAGGATTGCACAAGAGCTTCGTATCGATCTTCGACCTCTTTTCGTTCCTGACGTATTCTGGTTTGAACATCTTCTTCCATCTGTAATGCCTGGTCTTTCTTAGCTTGTGACTCATTGTGTAACTTATCTTGCAAGTTTCTCAACTGAGCTTGCCATTCTCCTCGCATTTGCTCCAACTCGGAACTTTTTTGAGATAGTAGACTTCTAGAACTCTCCAACTGTTGCTCTAATTGAAATACACGTTGCTGCAAAACAGCACTCAACTGCTCTTTTTCATCCTAGAAAGAACATTGTGAAGGTATAGCAAAGACATGGGTTTACCATCATGCATACCTTCAGAGCTCGGAAACTCTCTGTGACATGTTTCCTTAATTGAATATCTGAGCCTTCTGAGAGCTTCAGAGACAAATGGCACAAATGTTTGAAAGGGTTTGTTTCCACAATCTCCAAATAGTTCGAACCCGTTTTAAGGGAATTGTCGGTAATTTTCTTCATAAGTAAAAGGAATCTAAAATTCTTAGCATTAGTACATTTGAGTTTTCATTTTGTAGTTCGTTATACTTAGGTGAATCAGAATTATCATCTGCAGAACATTTTTCCAAAAGGCTGACAAGCCTCGAAGGAAACACCGAAAAATCAACGAGCAAACCTTGCTGACTTTTGAGCTGAGCGTAATCTTCTTCTGTAATTTTCAACGAATAGAAGAAAAAGGGATCTGTGTCGTCTTTAACCTCAACGGTCAAATCCTAAATGGAATGCTGTTAGACATGAGAGCTAGAATGTCATAGTCTTTTACTTTTCGACCGCTCGACCCTGGCAGTAATGATCCATTCACATCTACGCATACCCTTAGAAATATTCTCCGCTCTTCTGCCCCATGTTGGTATTGAATAGGAAGCAAACCATTATATATTCGTTCGGAATCTCTTGACTGGTTTGCTGTCAGCAACGGACTTCTTAAACTCGGATTTTGCAGTAAACTTGCAGTCGACAGTAACGCCATATTTTTATATTCTTCGTTGCACAAAATCAACTGCATACCACCATAATGAACCGAGATTTCCCGCCAAATACTCAGTAAACATTGAGCCACGGCATCTAGCGGAACTATTATTTTCTACAAATTTGAACTGAAGCCCACTTTCCGAAATAATTTTTTTCGAAATTATGCGCTAAGATCTTACCGCAAATTATTGGAATGTTTATTAAGCATCGCTTTTTAAAAAGATCTTTCCAAGAAAACCGCAATAACAAAGAACAAGCAGACTCGATATACAACTTTTGTATGTCCATAAAAAAAGAACAGTTTCCACCGAACAACCTCTTATCACTAGGTAACGCACAACTGCTCACCAGTCTAAATATAGCGGCTTCGCGCTTATTTTTTTTTTACAAAACCATTTTTATGGAACACAAAAAATGTAGAATAATGAAAACACAATGGAACATTATACAACATTGTTTTCTGTTTAAATTTCCGGTGCATGTTTGCCTCCACCATCGAGGTAATGAGTTCACATGATAGGTTATCTCTATATAAAATTGCAGAGCAGGATTCAACCTCCCCGGTCTCATTTGTCCTCCCAAATTTACGAGTTTCATACACACGAGTTCACATAGTTCTTCACAGTTGCACTTTTCTTAATCTCAGGAATATGAGTGCTTCTCCTGCTCACATCGTTGGTCCTTGCTGCAAATGTTCATAGTGTATATTGCCTCCCACCATGTGTGAAGATCCATTTGTAGACGCCGATCCGCGTAATACTTCATCTGTCGTTGGACAGTGTGGACGCGGACCGGGCTCGGGAGTGTAAGTAAATGTTAAGCGCGTTGCGTAAATGACGCCATCACTACGTACTAAAGAAACGGGGACCTAGATTAAGACAGAAAAATTAATTTCAATTTTACTATGAATTCAAACCAACTTTTCCATAAAAAATAAAGCTAAAGGTGAGTAAAATGCATACCTGTGTGGGATGCCGCACCCACTGCCAGCCACTTCGAAAGGCGGAAATGTCCGGTACGACGCAAAGCATACTTTCTTCGCAACGGAACATGGTTTCAGCTTCCACGTCCCCAAACCATACTTTCAGATTGGGTGTCAAGTTCTCACCCGTTAATTCCAGCATAGCAACATCCCCGCCTCCGTTCAACTACAAAATGCATAACAAATTAGCTGCCAAGTTCTGTCACAAAAAGACATTCCAAGCAAGGAGAAAAACGTTGCAGTCATAAACAGCTTTTATGGTTTTTATCTAAGTCTCATCACAACTCTTTTCTTTTTTGGCTTCTTCCCACGACTAAAAATATCGTCATGGGTAGCCAGTTGCATTGATTGTTTTTCCCCATTCTTCTTAGCTCATTAATTCATAGCCACAAAGTGGGGCGGATTTGTGGTCGGCCTTTTCTGAATGACCACAATAAAAACAAGCTCAGTGAGAACTATATCTTGTAAGCATTCCCTATCTATGGACTCATTTTCCATTTTTCTTCTTCTATCTAGTTTCCTCAATTCGAGAACTCACTGGTCACAAAATTCCCGTGGGAACTTCAACATAGCCATTAACGTGAATTTTAGTGCTTCAAGGTAATTCCGCGTCCAGTCCTCAAAAAAAATCCATTTCTTTGTGCCTAACATGGAGCCTATTGGCGACAAGACATGAAACCGTCCACAGACAAGGAAAGTCAAGAAAATTAGAGCGTCAATCTATAATTACTTACATGCAAGCTATGCACGATAGGTACGGGTGTAACCGGTGATCGAACAGGTCCCATGCCTTCGAAGAACTGGTACTCGGCTTTGTCGGTCGAAATGATGGTCCACGCCGCTCCGTCATTGATCATCTCCTTGTTGGGTTCCTTCGGACACGGCGTCGCTTGAAATTGGATAATTCGCTCCTGAGACAAACACAGGTACATTCTTTCTGTGTCCTTCATGTAAAAGGCGCATTTATGGAGTTGTGAGACGGGATCATCTGCATCCAAGACTGCCATTTGCTTGTCCACCTTGCGGATGATTAAACGAGGTAGGGCCATTCCAGTTACCGAGCAAACAAGTTTCACCGTCGAGCCGTAATGGATATACCCGTCCCGAACAGTAAACTCCTCCGATTCCGATTCGGAATCGTCCACTGTGAATTAAACCAATCTTTCCTTACTTCAACGTCCACGACACACACACAAAAAGATGAGTACTTACACAAGTGTATAGTGAAGGCACCCCATTGGGTTGAAGAAGCGTGGAAATTGTTATTCTCGACGTGCAAATATCGCGTGCTAACTGTCTGTGAGCGCAGTCGATTGAATAACGCCACTCTCGTTCCACTAGCGATGCACACTGTGTTGACACAAAGATAAGATTAGTAAATCAATTCTTTTTTTTACCATCTTCAGCAGAAAAAGACACTTACAATCAGCATTTTTTAAAGACTGCTTTTTCTTGGATGGCTTGGATATCACTTTAATTCGTTTGCTGTGGAATACACCAATATCTTGCCCGTTTCCGTAGAACATTTTGACCGACAGCATGAAATGCTTCCGCTTGTCCGAATCGGAAATGAATAACGTCTTTGCCGCACAATAGTGCTAATTTGGATGAAACATAAAACATTAATTTCTTGCTTTTCACACTTAACTCCGAATTTTCATTAAATTTTAACGAAAAACATTAATATTATTTTTATTAATATTATTTTTTTTTTTTTTTTTACCTTTCCGTTTAAGTCTAGCTGCTGCATGTCTTGGTCAGAGTTGCCTATGCCAATAAAGGCACAGAGTTGGGACGAGGCTTCGGCTTCGGCTGCTGACGCGCCAGCCGCCGTCGCTTCTCGCTGAAGCTGTTCCCGACGCCGCCGCCAACCATCTCCGTAGAGGTAGATACACGGTGGTGGGCAAAAGAATCGCTTTTCGTTGCCGTAAGATTTTTGTGCCACTTTGGCGTGCAAGATAACTAACACCATATCACCGCGTTCTTGCAAGTAACGCATCATAGCTTCCCGCGTTAATCGCTGCTCTTTGGGGCGAAAAAGAGGTGGCCCACTGAAAAGAAAGAATAGCCACATGAGTTGCGTCCCTGATAGCTTACATGATGCAACATACCCGTATCTTTCTAGCGGGACCGGCGGTGATGGTGTTGACAGCGGGGACGGAGGCGTTTGTAATGTGGGTACCATGTTGGCCACGGCGATGGAGTAGGAACTCGATGCGGAATGCAACTGCTGCTGAGATCCTCCGCCCCCACTTTGACTATTACTCACGTCTCCGTTCACTTTGTCCGGCGGGGTTAACGTCAGTGGACTACTGTGATCTGCGAAAAAATTGATAAAATACGGAAAATTAAAATTTTGGTCCAACTTCGTAAAGCGAATCGAGCGCATATAGAAAAAACAGAAAACATCATTTCCCCTTTTCCACAACCAATGCATGATTTCGATCCAACATTCACAACCCACCACCAGTACTATAATTTAAACAAATTTGTATTTTCCTTACATCGAAGGTAGTTCTGGGTTTTAAGATCGGGGCTCTGCCACTCTGTTCGAGAAAATAAATAATTGATTAGTTAACTGAAGGCTGGAATGGTTACGTTTTAGGGCGGAAATAAGTATGTGTATTTGTAGCTATTCTGAAATAAAGCCACGAAAGTCGCACCCAAAGCCATAACTGGGAGATACGGTTCATCTTCAGTGTAAAGGTAGTACTGTTCTACTGAAGGGAGTTCTTCCATTAACTCGTAATTTACATTTAGCTTATAGGCCATGTCTCGCTAAAGCGTCGAAAGGAGGAAAAAATTCGTTGCTTTGGAGAAGCTCAAACCGATCAATGCACTTCGGCTAACAGCTCTGCACTCATTCAATAAATTTAAACTAAGAAAATAAACTCGCCGACTCGTTAGAAATCTCCTCTGAAATGAAGACGGGGCTACAACATTAACCAATAATACAAGCGTGAGAAAACAGCAGCAGGTCCAGTGACGTCACCCGATAGCATTTTACCAGGTGCACTTAGCTACTGCGGTCACACATTTCTATATAGTCCTACCTTCTCTACACCACGTCATATACAAATACTGCATGTCTTAAGAATTACTTTACCGAAAGGTAAATTATGAGAACAAGTCCTCTTGTATGAAAATTGTACTACACAATATATTAACGTTGTTTTAACTATTGCTATCATGTAATAATCAAAGGTAATAAGCAAAGCGAGGTCAATGACGAATACGATAAGTTTAATTTCTGTGTGGTTTGGACGCTCTTTCCGATGCGTCGATGAGTATAGCATAAAGAAATACTTGCAAAAGAGAGAGAGAGAGAAAGAGAGAGAGAGAGTGCGAGAGAGAGTGCGAGAGAGAGAGAACAGCTACAGTGCCAGTGAAGGAACACCGGATGGGGTGCTGGATCTTCTCCTCTGTTTGTCCTGTCTATTAATTATCCGCGACTACACCTGTGCGGTTCCCACACTTCCATTTGAGAACGCGGGATGGTTTCGGGAGGGGTTGCAATATAAGGTTCAGCGCGGGGCTTTTGCTTCGTTCCGCCAAAGCAAGTCTGACATACACTATTGTATATTGTTGGGGGGTTTCAAACTCCCGAGCGAGCCAAAACCGACCATCTACATGCAACTTTCCGAGCCTCGCTGCAGAGCATGTGCTTTTAATGAGCCCTCAATGATACAGTCAATAATACAAACAGAAAAGACCAGTTGATGACTTTTTCTACTAGAAATTCTACGAAAATTGTAATAAATCGATTTCACACTTCATAAATTCCAACCTTAATTCTCGTAAATTAAAGTGTATACACACAAGTTTAAAAGCTATATTATACAGTTAATATATAACTGGATTATACAGTTATTATATAACTGGAGGAATAAAAAACCATTAACGTTTGAAAGCTTAAGTCGGAATTTTGTAAAGAAAAGAAAACTACTTCAAAAGCAGAATCACAACGGAGCTACACACAAATAAAGGTAATAGAAAGAAGGGTTGGTTCCTGCTGAATAATAGTGGATGTCATCCATCAAAAGGAGTAACGCCGTAAATGTATGCACTACGTTGGGCATTTTGGTTAAGTTGATGGGGTTTACCCTCCCAAGCACCCACTTCATGTCACTATAACGAAACACATGGTGCCGATTAGCTGCTCTTTGTCGTGCCCTTACCCCCGTCACGTGTGTTAACAGAAAGCCTGCTGCAGCATCCACCACTTCGCACCCTCTTCAGCCTCCCTCCAAACTAAGAACTTAGTCCCCGATGGATGGCCCAACACCAAAAAACCCAAATGGGAGTAATGCAAATGAATTCGTTCCAGCATAACACTACCGTTGCCTTCTGACTGCCTTTTAATATTCTAACATTTGATAGACCTCCCTATCCCGCCCTCACCCTCTCAACCTAAGATGAATCTCTACTTCCAAGCCCCTACACAAAAACGGAAATTATCGAGAAACAATGTAAGCTTCTTAGTAGCGTATTCAATAACACATAAATATATAACAGAATTGCGATCATCTCAGCCCAGACTATGAAAGCTCGCGATTAAGTCAACCGTTATTAAACTTTGGTCGCATTGCTTTCGCTCAAAATCAACATTTATAGTAGAATTTCATTATAACGAACCTGCCGGAATTACAAAAATTTGACAGATATATTCCAAGTTTGTTATATCTGACACTTTTCCGCATTCTCAGGGGTTTACAACACATACACAATAGACCAACGTTCGTTATAAAAGGATTCGTTACATCGAGATTCTACTGGATCTTTACGGCCATTATGAAATTCGTGTTCGAACAAGCCAAGGAATATCGTCCTGTGAACTTTATTCTGAATCACGGAAATACGCTCGTCGGGTTGAACCACGTTCGTAACAGCGGTAAGCTAACCTAGTATGAGGCCTGTCTACACCGTGCCTTTGGTGCGTCATTTTTGCTTAAAATACCTATTTCAGGAATATGTCACTTTTCAACCTTGATGCATGGTATTACGAGCTCATCTCATAACAGTATTCATGCTCACAATGCTCCCAAGCTTCTAATGCAACTGTAGTAGGAAAAGATGCAATTCATCTTCTATCATAGATACTCGCTATAACGAACCTTGGCCCTAGTGACCAAGGGTTATACTGAACAAGTACCAAAAGCTTCTTACGCAAATTTACTGACACGTCGTCCGATCTTTAGACAATGCAGTTTGCCCACATCCGAGAATGATCGCTATAGCGAGATTTCCTTGCACAGTGGTAGCTCGTTGTAACAAATTCCCCACGAATAGAAAAAAACTCTTCGGATTAATAATGTCGTTATATCAGACGCTTTTTTTTTACATGCACTTGCCTAATTCGGGATCTTACAACCCGGCTATTATAGCCCACTTACTAAAAAAGGGTTCATTATAGCAAAATTCTACTGTACTATCTACCTAATCAATATACTGAAAGCTTTCTCGCTTATTTTTAACGCTCAAATTTCGTCTCCAATTTTCTTAAATATCTGAACCGTCTAGTTAACCATTTGCTCCTGACTGACGAAATAGTTCTACTCAGAGTGTTGTTACAGTATTGTGGAGATATTTGCGTATTACGGTAAGAAAAGTTATGCGCATACCTGATTCTCCAATTCCCAGGCTGAGGCTCAATCCGTTTTGTTTGTAAGCGTCCCGGCGGTTGTCCCGGTTGTAGGTATCCAAGTAAAGGGGTGTTCCGGGGTTACCCAACTGTTGCAAAACGTGCGGGGCGTGTCCGGCGGCTAAGAGGCGCGAACTTGACAAATCCACAGGACGGGCTTCGGGATGGAAACTTGGCGGATTCCCACCCGAGTGATTGTTTAAAGCAGGTAAGTAATGGGGAGTTAGCGAATGTAACGACGAGCTGGTTGTGCCACCTAATTCTGTCATGCTCGGCACGACGCCAGGATTCTGTCATGACAAAGAGACAAAAGTACATTACCGTCTGTTTTCCTTTTCAACCACCCAAAATTCGAGACAGTTTTATTCCTTTCCGCGTTCATACAAAGCTCACCATTGCTGCGGTGTGGTTACTTTTTTCCCCTATCCTTTTTTAATCACTGCCTACTTTTTCTGATTCTATTTATTCCTATTTTTCTAAAATCCAGCATTGTATTCGGTAAAAAAATTCCCCAATTAGTTTCATCACGTTCGAGGTCAATAGACACCCATTCTTCTTCGTTGTCTTTACACTTTTTTCGTGATCCAAATTATTGACGTGCTATTGTTAGCTTGCATGTTCCGCTCCTCCACTAAACTCAATCTTTTTAAGCGATTACCGTTAACTGTCCAAAAACCAAAGCCTTGTCTGTTAAAAACCCCAACCTTCTTAAAAAGAGTCCCAGGTTCGAAAACGCTGGGAACGGGTCCAGGGATCTCCCCAAAGTCCAACGTGACTCTTGGAGTAGGTGACAAAGCGAAGAGTCACAATGGTCTGCCAAAGAACTTCTCTTGACGGATTTTTTCCATTTTTTTACCGAAAAGCCATCGAGAAAAGGTTGTTTACTTGTGAGTAGTATGCATGATGTTGTTGAGGCGTTCCTGCAGGTGACAATGGAGTGCCTCCTTGATACGGTGACAACGGGTCCGATGAAGGGTTGTGATGCTGGCTGGAATGCGAGGAATTCCACAATTCCACTTCGTTGTTCGAGTTGCTGGAATGGCTGTGTGGGTTACCCGCGTCGGAATCTGGCCGCGATTGCTGTGCTTCGTAACCACTTAAACCATAAGCGTACTGACCCTACGGGAACACAACAAGGAAAACAAAAACACTTTAGTTAACATTACTTCCCTTTTTTCCCCCTTTTTACCATCTCAAGTTCCCATCGTAAATTGTGTTGCGCTGTAATTTTCTTTATCATGTAATCCTAACATTTGTCGTCTCTTGTTACAATGAATCCAACCACCCGAGTTGCCTACCAATTTCGGATCTGAAATACGAACGTGCAACAGAAGCTCTTAAAACCGCCCGTCTCCCTCCCTTTGAGACGTCACGATAAGCAAGAAAATACTGCGAATCTCCTTTTTGCACCGGATGCACTTAAGCATTTCAATTTACACACAAATCGTGTAATGATGATTCCTTGGCAGCGCAGTGAAGATTACTAGGACAGTCAGGACGACAAAGGATATGGTAATGACAAAACCTCACCGGAGTATACGTAACTCTCACTGCCCCGCGCGGCATCGCTGAATCCGCCATTGAGTACACACAATAGATTTCACGATACGGCCATTTTATCCTGCCGAAAACTGATTGTAACTAGATTTGCACTGAAAATAGCCGAAAAAAAAGCAGTTGACCTTTGACTTCACTGGTTGGGAGTCCTAACTCTCGTTTGCTGCTCTTTTTGCCTTTTGCGCTCTTCTTCGAGCCGGACTAGCAGCGAACAGACTCACCGCTTGTCCCATTTCGGTATCCAATAAGGATTCCACATGGGTGGGGCGTCTCCGACGTCGGCGACGTCGTGAACACCGTCAGGTGCGGTGGTTCCCAGGCCTTAGCTCTCGCTTTCTCTCCCTGGGCTGCCAACATCGACGTTTTCCGGCGCAACGAATAAGAAAACAGGCTGCCGAGTATGTGCGAAATAACAGTCACCCTCGTACCAGGTTTAAATTGTGAAAAGAACCATACGACCTATTTACACTTAAAATTTATTACAGACTTTCTCAACCAAAATACTCTTAAAACTCGAAAATAAGTTAAAATAATGAGCATTTTTGGGTTATAACTCGTACTAAACCTCACTTTATCCACAACATAACTACAATTAACCTAACCTAACTTATTTAACTTCTTCATCTTGACATGCTTAGCGTAGACGTGCGCATAAACACGGGAAAGTAAACAAAAAGGTTAGGTTAGTGATGTTCGGTTACTCATGAAACCTGTCAGGTTAATGTAAGTTTAATGATAAGTTTTGCCGTTTTCACTAGCTAAAAGCTTGTGAAATTTTACCGAGTAGAATGAGTTGTCAATAATGCGAAAAAAATTGCTTTCATCCACAAAAGGAAACTGAGATTAAGCCACCTACAAAGAACACCATTGAGAAATCAAGCAATTATCAATTGTCCTAGCTACAAAAAAAACATCCATCTGAAACCGGACTTTTAATGACTCCAACACGACGCACTCTTTTATCGATATAATTAGTTTCACCTACTTCAAAATCCAGCAACAACACTCCCTGCACTTTGGAGCTAAGGCTCAGAATCCCGTCCGACGCTTCCTGTCAGTCGGCGTTGGATTGATGTCTCCTTTCTGGAAAACCAGTCGATGGCATGCAAAAACTGGTTTCTTTAATCTCGGACTTGGACCAACAACTCAATCTAAAAATGCACGCCGCTCTGAGCCCGTGTATCAGTCCTTCCACTACAGCGCCTCACTCACAACGTTCTGACGGTCCACTTTGCAAAGCAAGAGCCCCCTTCCTCCCCAAGCCTGAAAAACTTCACCTTTCACCCCTTTGCTAACAGAGCTTCCTCCAAGAGTTTCTACAGCAGCCAGCAGTAGCAGCAAGCTCTTTTTAAAAGCGGTTACATGGAGTCCCATTCTCGTGGGAAAGAATCCTGGACCCTGGGAAACTGGGTTCCTTTTTAGAGAACGCCAACATCCGACCCTCCAGGGGGTAGACAATAAGGGGCTACTCCTCGTTTGCTTCTCTAGTCTCGTTATGGGCTTCAGAGGACACTTACTACTTTTGGCCGACAAAATGTGTGGAGAGCTTGCAAAATAGGCATCACACCTCATGATTCCTGAAAAAAGAGCCAAAACAATTCCGAGACTCGACTCTTACTGGCCCTAGACCATTTATCTACTATTCATCCGTTTCAGTAGTGTTCACGCTAACAGCGGACGTACAAAAGTCGTAAAAAAAGGGGGGAAATTTTATCCGGGCAAATGCTCCTATTCTAGCCACACAGCAGTGGGTACTCAAAGCATTGCAAAAGCTTCGGAACATTTGCGAATATTATTTTCTACCTTTTTATAATAAACTCAATGTACATGAAAATATTAACTGTGTAGCGAATATAAGGCGGCAGTGATGTAGCTCACACCGATGAACATTAAGACTATATATAAATACAGCATGAAAAATGTATCAAAAATTTTACAAGAAAATCTAATCAAATTTCAACAAAAGTTCACAAAAAGATTACATTACACAAATATCGGGTAATCAGTATAGGCTTGTTTATTTAATTACTTTTACGAATAATTTGCACAATAGAAGGTATGATTAATCATTAATAATGCTCGACAAATGGGATGAAAATAGCAGTTTTCGACATTGCTGGCGTCACATGGTTTCCACACTTTCCGAAAAGACTGAATGGTCATTGTTTTTTAATAGTAATGTTCTATATCCTCAAACGGGGCACACTAAAGCAGTAAAAAGCTCTTGTGGATGTGCTGATTGAGAGATAAGATGTAAGGACAGCGACCCCTTTTTTGTCACGTCTACGTCCCGCACGAATTAAATACGACTTGCGTGGGAAGATGCCGTGGTACTCATTCACAATAAAACTCTTGCCAAGCTGCGTTTGAAAAAGGGTTTGTACTGAGACGGAACTTTCTAAATGGTTGACACTAAGACAGTACGACGGTGAAAACTCGCTCTAGAGTATTCATAAGGAGGACGGGTGGTCCTCGGGAGTTCAATTGTCTCAAGAATCACGTCTAAGGTACGGCAATAAATAAGTACTCAAAGAAAGGCCAACCTGTCAGTCCGTAATGAAACACTTAATTAAGTCTTTGTTTGATAAACAAAGCACCCAGTATTAAATTAAGGTTGAAATTCGGTAAACTACATACACAAACTAAAACCTAATATTCTGTGTATAAAACGCAGAAATGAAGCCAACGTGCATCGAAATATTTTTTCTTTGTAGTATTGGCAAACTGCAGCTGAATTGTGACGCGATTTCTATCCGCTTTTTCATTGTTCTCTAATCGAGGTTTTCTCTAATGGATTCGGAGAAACACGTTCGTTGTCACAAGGTAAATATCAGGCGATTAATTACCCAAGAATCGTGCGGACTCCTTGCACTGGGTGGAAGATGATCCATTGGTACAGCGTCGGGCATCGTTTGAATGCACAAAATTCAATTGGTCTTTTAAAAATACCACTAATTTCTTCTCGTATGAAACACTTCACGATTGCTTCTAATATAGCACTGCCGTTTTCCTTTGGTTAAAAAATCAACATAAAATCTTTCACAAGCGTTGGTGCGCTCGCACACCTGGGCTAGCGTGTACGCTCAACTGACTACCGACGCCGACGACGCAGGCGTTTCGACTGACATGCAGCCAGCGACCCAGCGTCCAAGTCCACTTCTAACCAACAGCCAGTAGTAGCCTCATGCGGCTATACCATTACCATCCCACAGTTACGACACGAGAAAGACACACCCTTTCTTCCTACCACAGTGGAAGCATGTCGAGGGCTTCCAAAGGTATACACACACACTCATTAAAGTCGCACTCCTCCTCCTCACAATTAGACAATAATACCAATTCTAATACCTCGACCTGCCTATCCTCCTTGCAAAAACCTCTCGCCCTCAAGCTTATGTCAACGGTATTCGCATTATGGTCAACTTCATTCATAGGCAAATTTGAATGGTGCTCCACGAAACCAGAATCGTTGAAAAGTCTGAACCTGTGTTTTGACTTCTTTTCCCACGTGCTTCGCATGTTCTCACGGACTTAGTTATGGTCGCCTAACATGGCCTCGTTCATGCTCACTCAAGAACGTCCGTCATGTCATCTCCCCACCACTATTAGAGAAGGTTAGAATCCTCCATTCTCAACAGACAAACAAATATTTTTCGCGTACAATTTCCCAACACTCTGCTCAATCCTTTCTTACTTAAATCCGTTTTATAAGGGACTTGGAAGAAATTGAGATAATTCAAGTCGTGACATCCAGCTTTCGCTTAAGCACTAGATTTACGTGAAAAAGTCGAACAAGTGAAAGACAGCGACAAAAATACAACGCTTATTTTCCTAATGCTTTACGACCACTTGAATTATTGTACCTCCTACCGGTTGTAACAAATTTGACCAAAGTCCTAATGCAGGAAAAAACCTCTTCGGTCTGCACGAGAATTAACCTTAGGTCTAATGATTGAAAAGAACACAAAAAGCCATTACGGACGGTTAATTTCACTAGAGCACATTTACTTGCTATTCTTAAAATAAACCAGTGTAGGCTTTCTTCCATTGTTCCTAGCAAATATTACCTATTTTGGTCTCTAAATTTTCAATTACAGTTTGAAATCTCGTTATAACGAATAGTCTGTAAGGAAATATCGGCTATTTAGTAGACTGTAGGTTCGGAATTACGAATGTGACAGAAAAACGTCAGATATGACGAATTTTGATAATACCTAACGGCTATTCTGCTCACAGAAGTTTCGTTACAACAAAATCCTACCGTACATATGATTTACTGCTACAGCAGATCTGGTTATAACAAACACCACGGGGCCCCGAAAATTTCTTTAGTACATCCACGTCATACCAGGCATTTTTTCTTACACTTGTTTAGACAACTCGGGGCCTTGTCATCCACTGTGGCTTATACTTCGTTATAAACGAATTCTACTGTATTTTTTACACAAAACCCTTACTAATACTCCTCTCTACGGTTACAACCTAAATTGTATTTATTAAAGTTATGAAACATTTTATTTCCGCAATAACTATCAGCACGTGAAAACCTATATAAGGAAATATGAACTAAAAACTAAAATAAAATGTACGTTGATTATTTGACTGTTTTTTCCGTCTGCTGTTCTTCGTGTTTTTTATTCACTTTCTTCTTACCTTGAATTTAACTTAATTTTTTCGTTTCACTGATTACAAATATATAATTTTTCAAACGAACTATTTCATTGTTTTCAACACTGTGATTGTTACTATTCCCGCAATGGAAATTCGAGAAATAATTCAGAAGGAAAAAAAAATACCATAATTATGACCGGTTAACCGAGACCCGATAAGAGGGCTTATTGTATTTTGCGGCGGCCAAGATGTCAGCGTCATGACGTAATCAGTCGTGGGAGAGAGGTAGTTGCCTGATTTAGTGCTACTATTCCAACACACGGGTCTGGGGCTTTTAATTCAACCCTTTCCCAAAATAATTTTGTTTAGGCTATTTGAGCGTCTTTTCCGCGATTTACCCTTGAAAAGCCCATATGGCCCCTTCCAAGTCTTGATCCACTCAGTACGGGATTCCTCCACATAGCTAAGCACCGAACCCACGTTCAGTGAGCGAGTGTCGTCCGGGGTCGGTTTCTCAATGAAACTTCCCCAAAGGACGAAAGGTAAAGGCAAAGTCCGGTGTGAGACTTCCGTTTTCCGCTATTCCCACGTTCCAAAGCAACACCAGCGAGACGTGTGCCTCTTGCTCCTCACGGGACTGCCTCGGCTTGCACTGTGAGAACCACCGAGTCGCATGCTATGTTAACCACCCTATATTCATTACCTTACTCTCTACCTTCCCACCCACCACACTCCACAACAGGCATGGTAGCGGGGGAAAAAAAGAAGCAGTAGAGAAAGCAAACCAGCATACCTATGGGCAAACTCCAAAAAATAGCCCCAGGTATGCCCCGCAGGAGCCTCCATATCCCAACTTTTAACACCATCATACTTGACTGCTGACTACACACCGTTACTACAACAACGGTGGGTGCATCTCAATCCCTTTTTTCCCACCAACGTTTGTATTTTTTTTTTTTTTTTTTTTTTTTTTTTTTTTTTGCGCTGGATGCTAACACGTTGAACTTTAAAGGGTTCGGTTCCCTGGACCATTCACTCACAAGGGAGCATCTCTGTTTATATGTAGACGTCGCACATTTTCCAGATACTTGACACACCAGCAAGTTGCATTTCCGTTTGCTCTGTCAAGGAATCGTGAACTGTTACGGCTGGGCAGTGCTAAGGATTGAGAAAATGGCTCTATAAAAGCTGAGAGCCTCCTTGTTTTTGAGAATGACGTGGGGGGCAATTACACCTTGGGAGCACTTGATAAGTACAAAAACCAGGGTGAAAAACGGATTAATGTCGCGGATGGCTACATAGGCAAATTGCAAAGAGTTTCCCTGAATACGTCAAAGAGACCCGCTTTGTACAACGAAAGGCGTTTTTGTTCCGGAGTGTCACTCTTATAAGGGAGCCCAAAAAGGGACTAAAGGCAACAAAAAGTGTGCATCTTCCTGTTACAGGTAACACAGCAAGATCAAAGGTGTTGCCCCAGCCTTCTTGACCTGTGCCGACAGTCACACGCTACCAACTGTCTCAGCGTTTCGTGATTTGTCACCGTGAACGCTTTATTTTTTCTGAACTTTTTTTGGGGGAACAAAGAGATGATACTGTGTTTCTATTTTTAAGCTTTAATACGCCATTCTTTCGCTTAAATCAAAATGTGTAGTAGAGCAAGCTTCGTGGAAAAAGACAGGCTTGTCAAGAATTTGAAAGCGTGGGAAGGGCGCTTTTCGCTAAAATGTAATTTAAACGCTGTTGCGAACGGCAATACACACGAGGAAAACTAACAAGTTCCGTGCAACATAGTTTCTCCATTCCGATTTCCCTTTAGACTGTTTATAAACAATCGACTAATTTGCTTTTGATACATCGTAAGACAAAACTATTACCACAGCGAAATTACTGACGTCATACACAAAATATCTCGAAGGATCTGAAATACTTAAGTAGAAAAGTGCACGTACTGAAACTTTTAGTCATAGAAACTGCAGTGGTTTTATTTATTTATTTTAATAAAAAAACTACCTCTTCATCGCTTTTTACTATTTGTTTGCGTACAAAGTATATATATAAAATTTCTATCTGTACCTGGAGTCATTTGTACGACATTAAGGTTCGGTGTTTTTACAGAAATCACACTTTTGGATAATATTGTACGAGATACAAGTTTTGTATGTAATAAATAGAAATATTAGGAAGGTGTAAAGAAATTTTGCACTGATTTTACGGAGAAAACCTTTACAATGAAGCGCACTGCATTTGCACTCAAAACTGGCCAAACTAAATCCAGACTGCATATACCAAGACAAAAGTATTATGTAGTTTTCGGCCTTAATAATATAAGGTCCTTGTGTAAGAAAATTAGTTAAATTAAGAATAAGAAAGTTATTTCGAAACAATTCAGTTTAAATTCCGTTTCTGCAAGGAAGCACTTGCAAAGCGAAAAAAATGTACATGAGGACTGACACAGCAGAACCTTGATAAAAACGAAGCCTTTTACAACAAAGTCGTGGCTAGTGAGGAACTGAGAGGTTCTGGGTGTCTTTAAAATGTAGAAAAAGCGTCCGATATGCTGATTTTTTCTATTAATGCATTATTCCTCAGTCAATCTGTAGAACAAAAGTCCTTTTTTATAATGTAATCTTCCAAAGACACCAGCGAGGTGATTTGCGGACGAATTTTTTATGTCGAAATTACGACTGTTCAAAGCGGCGGCTGGTTTACGTAAAACTGCGAAAGGGGCTTCTACTGTAAACAAATACGTAAAAAGAAGCAATGCGACATATAACGTCGTCAAGTAAAGGTCTGAAGTTGTCCCCAATGACGTCAATCATTGACATTTCAATACACGAACACAGAACGTAATTATTTAACTCTCACTCATTTCTGCCTTTTACGACTTGTTCGAGATCGACGAGCGAGAAAGCTCCTTAAAAAGCGACTGGTATTCAGAACGCTCTCTTGGGAGTTCATTTTTACACGGTGATTAAACATTTAAAAAGTACCAATCGATTAAGATCCATCATGAATTAATCTATGTGTCAGGATAAGGCGAAAGGTCCTGGATATTACCTCGCTGGATGCAAACCCAGAAGCTTATGGAACCTTTCCCACGTTGGAGGAATGCATAATAGACAATTCGAATTTCCCTTTGCCGTCCGTATGCCACGAGTTCACTCCTGAACGCCAGCGAGATGTCCACCACCTTTACTTCCAATGTCTCACGAGTTTGCCTACACGAGAAACTCAACATATCTCCCCCGTAAATGTAGCGTTTTCATGCTCAAGAGCGTGTGTCCCCCCTTTTCTATAACCTTTTATGACTACCCAGCCTTGTCGTTTTAGCATGGGGGACTCGCACGAAGCGAGTCGCGTTTCGTCCCTTTAATTCCAAACTAGCATCGCTTAAGTATCTATTCTCTCAAGTTGCTAGTTACGTCCCCCACACCTGTGCTTATTAGGCATACTTTAGTATCCAGGTTATCTCGTATGCCCCAAAAGAACTCGTAAACGAGTAACGCCAATACACATCTCTCACGCTAACGGGGAGCTAAAAGCCAATACACACAATAATTCACCTCTTTTTTATCATAACCAGCAAATTCGCGGCTCAGCACTTGTTTAATCATCAACATTGCAGTTACAATATCCAGCGAAATCTACACGATCGCTTGACACGACAAAAAATGGGCAAAAATGCTTTTCACGGTCTTGCGATACTTTTGAATACTTCATAGCGTTTTTCTCAAATCTCGTTAATTGCACAAAAAGGGTGAAAATAACATGACTTTGGTTAGTAGCAACCTGAAGCTAACAAAAGTTGAAAACGTTACAACAGAGATAGTTATAATAAGTTACCGGCTTAAGCTTGATTTCATTGTCCGTAAAAAGTTTTATAATTTCTTATGGAATTTTCCAACAGTACGAATTCAAAACGTAAAAATTAATGTTTGGAAAAAATTTTCCATGCAAAAAATCACTTTAATGTAAATATTTCTAAAAATGAAGTTATAAAATATTTAGTAATAATTCTACAGAAAAAAATTTGCAAAAACACGAGAAAATTTCACACAATGCTAACCTATTTAGAATTAATCCTTTCAAACTAGTGATGAAAACTGTTTTAACTAATGCAAAATTTTTCTAGCTTCTCTTCTGTTTCCTAAACGTCTCTCAGTATTCTTACCAAATATCTCTTACTTTTGTATCCGACTTCAGTAAGCTTTTACTGAATATGTCATCATCTAAAGAAACACCATATTTATTCACATAAGGGTACTTTACCCGGGTAACTTTGCTTTATAAGTTTAGTATCATCCTCTTTTCCTGAAACCGACAAAAAATGTACAAAACGCTCGAATATTTTTGTTAAAATATTTTACAAACAATGCTCGACGCTGCCAAAACCGCCGCGAAATATTTGTTTGCAAGCGATGTGTTTTAACATTGAAAGATTTTTACGAATATTACAATCTCTCTTTAACTCACAAAAAAAGTTGGTGAAAATGTAGCAACCAAAGAAGGAACATTTTTAGCCTACTGACATTAGCAAAAATTACCAGTCAGATCTTTCAACTTCAAGAACTGACAGTCAATCCAAGACAACATTGTAGATTTACTCCATTAGGTTTTCAAACTAGATTTAAAAAGTTACACGAATTGTTGATACTGAATGAATGGAATACCTCCATTTTCAATCAAACCTAAATGTAACCTAAATCTTAACAGAAACACTTCGTGGTATATCGTTCCAACGAGTGAACTTACCTCCAAATAAGTTTCGTTATTCATTCTTGGGAGCTAAATCACAGTCAAGGAACAAAATATTGCACTGGGATGAGCGGTAATTTTTATCAAATTTTGAGTATTGCACAATAAAGAAAGTACAGGGCAGGTACTTTCTGTAAGAACTGTATACTGGGCGATCACAAGTAATCTGTTAACTGTCTGTCAGCTCGGTTTCCCCACATCAAAAACAACCATGAAATTTTGGAACTGTTGGCCTTTGAGACTAGCTACTGTCCACAAAACGCCATGCGATGATCGGTAAGAAAGTAACACCACAGGTTTTACCCCCCAAAGAAATTGCGGGGACGTTACGTGCATAAGCTTTTCAAAGCCCAGTGAGCGACTCCCGCGGTTAGGAACGCCTTGAAGCTCCGCGATTGGTGCTGAAATACCTGTGGAGAGTCCCGTGCCTTGTGTTTCTCACAGCCTCTTGACTTCCAACAAACCAACTGGAGAACTGGTTGCCCACACTAACGAGTAAGCTCCAACGGAAAGTAATCGCACGTGCTATCACGCACAAACGACACCTACCAGGAATTTCTACACAAGCTCACTCTCAGAAACAATCGTGATCTTTATTTACTTAATCGCGCAGTAATTACAGAAGCGACTGACTTATAACTCCTTTTCGCTCATCACAGTTTTACAAAAGACACCTGCTTAACTTGTTTACGACACACAAACAAACTTTGTCCCAAAAAACTTCAATGACATAATGAGCGTTTATGACAGCCCAATCTGGACCGATAAATACTTAAATACTCCAAAACTGGTTAATAAAAATCGAAGTTCAGCCAACTGCAAAAGAATGCAGTGCACCTGACTCCTAAGTCGTAACGAATTTAATCAGTTTGAATTATAAAGCTTTTCAAGCTATGTTAAATAATTTGCAGACAGATTTTCAAGCCTTATAATTAAGTGCATTACGAGTTACCAAAATGAGCTAGAAAGTAAATCTAAATATTTTTTCCAGTTTTCACTTCTTTCCCACGTAAAGTGTGCAAGACATGACAAAAGGTAAGGAAGCTTCGCGTTCCTCCTGCTTAACGTGCGACCGAAGCTAAGAAATTTCAAGCCATTCAAGAATTTTACAATTAATTTTTACGACCAATTTAGATTATGCAAGCATTTAAAGTAAAGTCAAAGCAAAATGCTGACGCATGACGTAAATTAAATTGGATCTCGACTGATCTTGTGTCACACTCGAGAATTAGTCAATCAGTTGAGATCGGACGGTGGGTAATGCGTGAGACTGTTGACAAATTTTCCTAATAGTGCTTAATCAATACAGAATATTCCAGAAAATTGCGCTAAAAAGTTTAATTAAAAAATCAAGCGTATATCTATTTTAGTAATTCTCTTATGAGACTTTAAAAAATTAATACCCGTGAGTAAATGCTTCAAAATCAACGAAAAAAAATGCCGCTGGCGAAATTCTTTGCCAAAGCGGTTGACATAATCGGAGTTCTACTATAGGTCTACCTTAGTTTGCTACTGTGCGCTGAACTTTAGCACCACGTTGCAAAATCTGCAAAAAATTCTCCTGACCAAGACTTTTACTCAAGTCGAGTTTTTTGTCTATTTTTTAAGTAAACTTGACTTTTCCTCATGCAAAAACTGCAATTTACAAATAGTCGTACCACACTTTTTGCAACTTCTCTTAACTAACTCACATAAAAGTCTTTTTTCCTTGCAGCACTTTGGTGTCTGCTATTTTCGCTGTCGGAGTTCTTAAACGTTTCTAAGTTGTGTCAGTCACCAATGAACTTTTGCATACCTCCTCCCAATTTACAACAACCTCTCAATCACAGACTTCATTACTGTGTACTATTGTTGGCACAAAGACATTAGGAGCTCACCGCAATCAGTAACATACCATAATGCACCCGAGGAGGCTGCTTTTCCAAATACCACCACGCACACCTAAGAGAGCATGAGATCGCGAAAAAGGGGTCCCCGAATGGTTTCGACAGCCAGGGATCCTGGGAACGACTCTGTTTGAGTCCTCACACAGGCTTTAATTCCGACTTCCGGAATCTAAACCCAAGCGTGAGGATGAGGTGGAGTCTCTTTCCGCGTATAAAGTTGGTTTAATACGCCTCCTTGTACCCCTACTTGAACATGAAAAGCGCCCTGCACGGTGACAAGAATAGCCGAGTCCTAAGACGGAAACTCCTTACACACTACCTAGTGGCCCGTACACTGAACCTAAAAAAAACTAACGAAATATTATTGCGTGTCTTATGTCTTTCTTTTAATGCTTGATACACCTCGCACTACACCCATAACTCTTTGGTCAATTATAATTCCTTTTTTATGACTGAGCGTTCAAGCTCGTGTTGGTGGGAATTCGGCATTCAGAATGAAAGTCCAACGTAAAAGTCACCATGCTCGGATTTCTAACGCTAGGGCTACACTACACATAACATACCCTCCTTTCACAAGGTAAAGAACGGAACACTACCGTCTACACGAGCTAACATGTGTGGGAATTGCGCTACTTTTTCTCTGTAATTACAACCATTATGGAAATACACTCGTTGTCTACTCCAAAGTCTTTAGTTCACCGTTTCTCTTTCACAGAATAGTAAAACGACAAACTCATTTAATACTCATTTAAAACTCACTACATATTTCTTTTCACAAAAAAATAATAAAAAAGAGATAAAATAATATACAAAATAAAAAAACTCACTATTAAATGCATGGTTTCCCAAATGTAATAATCACTGCTCCAGATCAATTATCAACAAACTTAAACCATGGCTTACGAAACGGTTGCCACCAAATTCGACACTGACGGCCCCCAATGTAACTAGACTATTCAAACGGGCACGAGCGGCTTTACGGCTCCGCGTCGCAAACGGCTCGTGCACCGCTGCCCTTTGCTGTGTGTACCCATTACAATGCATCCAATTCACCCCCGTACGTATGCCCTACAACTGCCCCTCCTTACGCATCCAAGCAGCTGTCCGGCATCACCAAAGGCAGGTGTGATTAGGCCGAGTTGGAACAAGCGCGACATACAGAAGGATGTCTTTGATTCGGTAACTGAAAACATTTGACCGTTATGGATCTTTTCAACTCAACTGAACTTTTTCAAGCCTGCACGTGCCAAGACCTCTACACCCCCTCACCCTCCTTACCACCCTTTTCAAAAATTACTCCACGAGGATCAGAATCACGTCCAGTACGCTAACCTTCCAAGTTACCTACCCCAAGAAGCCCTAAGGTACTACTTAGGTATCATTAGCGAGGCAAAGGTGGCCTAGGCTTTCTTGGTTGAATAATTAAAGGTTACAAGCCCGACCACCGTGAACTTACGGTTAAAGTATATTAGTCACTGACATTGACACCCGTATATTAATGTAAGGGTCGTTGTTCGGAGGTCAGAGAAAGTGCGATTGATGGATTTGATAAACTTGCGACGAGGGTTGTTTGCTGTTCGTACGATGTTCCGCAACAAGATAAAGCACCCATTGTACGCTTAAAGTAGTGGTATTTGACTTGTTCTGTTTAAAGAGAGCGACACGAAGATAAGATGACTTTGAGGCTTCATTTCTACACAGTGCACACCGCCTAATGATAAGAGCAGGGCGAGTGACCACCTGCTAACTGAATATAATAATTACAGTGGCTTGTTTTAGGTTATACCGAATAGACGTCGGCAAGTGATTGAAAAGATGAGATCGCTGTTTTTCTAGAAGCGTAATTTCTGGTTTAGTTGTACCGCAATTTTAATTTGTTTACTCTTTTCTTCCCAAGTCGTGTTAGAATGGGACGTCTAATTAGAAAAATGGCGGCGCTGGAGATTTATAACACAGAAAAATAGCGACCGGGTCATATGATTCCTGATGTAAAGCAACTACCATGTGACTACTCGTGCAATTGGGATTCAAGACCATGGGACCAAGACCAAGACCCATGCTTCACGCCGGTGTTAACCTGTTTTCATCCTAAGACATAGGCAAAGCATACTAGAAGGAAATTAAATGTACACTGAAAAGCCCTTATGCTTAACAACAAACTGGGTCATATAGATATACAAAAATGTGAGAAAAAGACTTACCTTCACGATCTAATATCAAGTTTTCAAATTTTGCAAAGGCTGCAACTCGTGTTCCGCGCACGGTAAAAAACGGTTACTCCACGTCCAGATTTGAAAATATACTACAACCATCAAGTGGATAGGCTTTTGGGAACTAAACGATTGCTCAACAGGTGACGTATATTGTTTTTGCACCGGAAAAGGCAAATCAGGACACAAAGCAGTGGTACACGAGAATTTACAAAACTCACGCGCTCTTCTTTGTTTTGTTTGTAACGCGACGCGATACGATCAAAGTATACAGGGAGATGGGAAATGGCCAGAAGAGCGAATTTTGAATTTTATCCCCTTTGTGACTCTCCAGCGCCACTTGTGGTGGGAAGCTTAAATGAGAAAGTTTCAGTTTTATTAAGAAATAAAAATTTACTAAAGTATTTCAACTCTATACAGTGTCTATGATTAAGTTAAAGAAGTCTTATAATGTATAAGGTCATTCATTTGAAAATTAAAAATTTCGAAATTAAAGTGCTCAAGTCTAATCACCAACGTACTCTACTGACGACAATTCGAAATATCCTCTGGACTCAACTCAAAACACTGCATGTTGCATGTAAACACTGAAGTATTCTGAACTCTTCACAAGGGACAAAAATGGGTAAAACTTCTAAGGATAAAAGGGATATTTATTACCGACTCGCTAAAGAAGAAGGCTGGCGTGCGCGTAGTGCGTTTAAACTTCTTCAAATCGATGAAGAATTTAAAATTTTAGAAGGTAATTTAAGAAAATTACCGTACCATACTTCCACATTTCCATCCCTTTTTATTATTCTGCATTAAATTAGGTGTGAAGAAAGCCGTAGACCTCTGTGCAGCTCCGGGTAGTTGGAGCCAAGTTTTAAGTCGCAAGCTAAGGTACTTTAATTTTTATTTCTTAAATTATACTTACAGAAGCCTTATATCCTGTCGAAAAATTCGGCAGTTTTCCGTGAATGAAATAGAACTCTAATTTCGTCAACCGACCGTGACCGGTGACAAAATTGGACTACTGGCATAATCAGACTCACGTGTTAAGTGCATTAGGAAAATTTGAAACTTCCTATACGAATAATGATCGAAGATAAATTACATTTTTAATCTTAATTATTCTCTCCCGAGATTATGGGAAAATATGGTACAGTCGGTGGGTATGTTTAAATCAACGTAATGTAACAGCTTTTACTGTATTTATTCATGAACTGTTATATGTGTTGTTAGGGTCGATGATGATTCATCAGACGTAAAGATCGTTGCAGTAGATTTACAAGCTATGGCACCTTTACCCGGTGTTACGCAGATTCAAGGCGACATTACTCAGCTCTCTACCGCTCAGCAAATAGTAGACCATTTTTCTGGCGAAAAAGCCGATTTGGTTGTTTGCGACGGAGCTCCGGATGGTAGTTTTTATTACCTCGTTTACTTGGCTAAGTACGGCTAATGATAACTCGGCTTTTGTATTGTAGTTACTGGTCTTCACGATATTGACGAATTTATCCAAGCCCAACTTCTCCTAGCTGCCTTGAACATTACTACCCATGTATTGCGACCAGGAGGGAACTTCGTAGCGAAAATCTTCCGTGGAAAGGACGTTACGTTACTTTACTCCCAGCTACGCGTCTTCTTTTCTCGAGTCACTGTCGCGAAGCCACGCAGTTCACGCAACTCCAGCATTGAAGCTTTTGTCGTTTGTCAAGATTACCAACCTCCGGAAGGATACACTCCGAACATGTCCAATCCTTTACTGGACCATAGTTACACAGATATGAATTCCTTGGTGGGGCCGAATCGAGTTATCGTTCCTTTTCTCGCATGCGGGGACCTTAGCGGTTTCGACGCTGACAGAACATATCCTTTGAACGTAAGCCAAAAGTAGTCTAGTAATTATGTCTTATTTGTTCTTGTTTCTTTAGGTCTCCTCAGAAGAGTATAAATACAAAGCTCCGACACAAAGTCCAATTAATCCGCCGTACAAGGAAGCCGTATTATTAAAGAAGCAAGATTTACTAGCCAAACCCAGTTCTTTAGTTCAAGACTTGGCGGAATTAGATTTAGGCAACTAGACCGAAATGCACTCTTACAAACCGCATATTATAAATGTTGGAATACAAAATATAATAATAATAAAAAAAACAATTGTTATAAACTCAGTCCGAGTCGGATCCTGCGGCACTGAATACTGACATCAGATTCCGCGGGCTTACTGGTTTCCTTGGTCTTCGTACTCGCTCTAAAATATCTTCTTCTTCCAGTTCTTTACGAAGGCGAGCACCTGAAGCAGCTAACGACTGCAAATCTTCTGCATCTGGTTCTCTGTGTATGAATCTCCGGGTGGAAGCACGCTGTCGAGAATGCGACAGTGGCGAATCACTATGAGTCACAAAAATTAGTTACGTTTTTTTATAATAATAATAAATAAATACGATTTTCTTTTCTTTCTATTTTTCTTATTCAATTATTAATTTTCACCTGGTCTGGAAACTTCGGGCTAAGGCACTTGGCGGTCTGTGAATCGGAGAGCCGCTACGTTCACTTGCATCATTTAGGAATCGGTTCTGGAAAGAAGAACCGGGCCGGCTCTCTAAAGTATCGTCGGGTAGCGGCGCACCCAAGGTACTGTTGTGAGACTGGTCGAATACTTCTTCTGTTATCAAAGCCCCAATCATTAGTGTACGAATCTCTTCGCTTGCTAAGCTTTACCGTCAGAAAATGTATCCCAGTCCAACGAAGGCCTGTGAGCTGTAGGTGTGACGGCAGCTTCGGTCACTGACGTAGTTTTTGTTCGCCCCGTAAAATAGGCGAAAGGGTAATAAAGCAAGCTCCAAAATGTACAGAGCCACCTTTGTACCACGGCGAACGTCTGTGCAAAAGTGACCCGCACTAAGCACCACAATCGTTGTCTTCTGCGACGACGAGCACGCAACGAAACGATAGGATGCGCTAATAAAGAATCCGCCGAAGGACGAAGCACAGGATCAGGTGTGAGCATTAATTCGAGGATTTCGGTTAACTCTACGGAGAGCTCTAATGGAAATAAGAACAAATGAAGTGATAAGACGAAACTTTTTAATTTAAAAATACCGTAACAAATAATTTGAAAAATAATATATTTTTAGAAAAGACAATTTAAAAAATCAATGCAAGTCTTACGTTGGCGGAGTGCTTCGGGAATTTTTCCCTGCCGAAGCTCATGCCACAGCTCTCCACCAGAAGGCATTTCCAGATCAAGTGCAAGCTCCAAAAATGTCATGCCTAAGCTGAAGATGTCGGCCGCTTTCGTAAAGTTTCCTTGAAGGCATTCCGCTGCTAAATATTTTGGATCTCCTTCAATAACATCGGTAGTGTCACCCTAAGTTAGCAGTAATTATAAAAATTATTCAGGTATTTTTCCCATATTTACTTTCGACAAATCGAAGACTAAACCAAAATCTCCCAGTTTACAACTCCCGTCCGTCGACAAAAATATGTTATCCGGTTTTATGTCTAAGTGCACGAGATTGTGCTTGTGCAAATGTTGAACAGCCTAAGAAGAAACGTTAATAAATGAAAGGAAGGGCGTGATTTTTCACCCAAAGCAAGTCAACCAAGTAATTCCATAGCAGTTGCTCCGGGATATCGTGGTTACTTTCAGCGAATTCGGCTAGCGTTGTTTGACAAAGCTCTAACTGAATATAATAGTGGTCTTGCTCTTCCCAAGCCTTAAAAAACTGCACGCAATTAGGATGCTTGGGTAACTGCTCATGTTTCTTAACTTCTTCTAATCTTCTCGTTCTGTACAACGGCAAAATTTGATTCAGTGACTTAAAACTGTACAAACAGATTACCTGTCTTGTTTTCCCTTGAATTTCTCTCTGGATCGTTTGACGGCATATAATTTCCCGTCATCTTTGCTTCGAACTCGGTATACTTCTCCAAAAGAACCGGATCCAATTTTGGACTCAATCACGAAACATTGCTCAAAATAAGAGCCTCGGCTAGAAGAGTCATAATGGCTGGACAACAGAGCTGGAATAAAACTAAATGTATTATACGTAATAGATAAAAACGCCCTAAACTTACAGCTATCAGACCCTGAAGGTTTGAATGTCACTGGTTGCACTTTGGATGCCGAAGAACTTTGGTTTAAGAACACTCTGCTTGCTGACAGACACTTAATTGTCGGCTTTGGGGGTGGTCTTGACTTAGGAGTTTGCCTTTGCTATGTTAAAGGTAAAAAATCGTTTGACATTTGCAAAAATAAACAACAATAACGAAGAATAGATCTAAATGCCGATTGTTACCTTCTTGGTTGAGAACGATTGCGCTTCGAAAATGGGCGTCGGTAATGGAGATTTTACAGACGATGACGTACTCATTTTACATCCAAGACAATTTTAACAACTTTCATAAAACAAGACACTAAAATTCAACGGAACATTTGTAATATTGATGTAAACCTAGAAAAGGGCTAAGAACAAACCATGTGCCCAAAATAAACAAAGCGAAGCTAAAAACATGTAAACGCCATCTGTAGCGAATTACGGTATTCGTAAAACTGACGTTCGTCCATGGTCATTGCAATTAATATGCTAATTACTTAACTTTCCAGAATTCTGCCTAACATTTCTGCATCCTTTTCGTTTGGTAGTTTCACGTTACCATACTCTTCGCTTATATCAAGCATTTCAAGAAAATGTTAAGGAAAATGTCTGTGGTTAGCGTAATTGCGTATGCTGCCACCTATTGTTTACGAAGTAAAATAAATTATTTTGCCTACGTCCTCTTTTTCATGTCCGAAATATTCGGGAAAAAAAACGTTTTTATGACTTATTTAAGTCACGGATAATTTTTATCTTTCACATGACGTCAAAAGATGATTTTCTTTAGTGCTGTTGGCCAATACCACGACGATTGTTCGCTCCCATATGACCTAGGAAATGCCGACTAAGCGGGGACTAATATTACGTGTATTAGAGTTTCAACAGCGATTCCTACATCAGACCGAAATATCTTGTTCACCGACACTCACTGCTCCTATTTACGCCCATTCGTCATCCTTTTTATAGTCTTTACCGTACAAAAAAGTATGAATATGTGCGAAGATATTCCCACGAAACCTGTTTCGTAACGGGTCACTTTTCCGGAATGGCGTTCTTTCTGTTCCATTGCGAACTGCTGTCCGTTATCCGTGGAATGGCACGCAAAGCGGACTAAAATTTGCAGAGAAAGGGAAAGAATTCGTTACGGGAAAGCGACCCCCTACGAAATACTACTCACGTGAACTTTTGCCATGTAAAGACCTCGCCATAACAAATACTGGTTATAATGGACTACTGTGGACGAAATCCTCTACAGTTCAGGCCAATATTGACTATCACGAATTTCCGCTGTAACAGATATCCCGTCCCCTTTTGCGTGGTATAAGCCATTGCTACTAAAGTGTGAGAGCGGCAGATTAGCCGACGATTGCAATGTTTATTGAATGTTTTCCAACAATCGCAGGAATTAAATCGTCTTCTGAATGAGAACTTAAATTCGCAACGTTCTGGGTTCACAAAGTAAGTAAAAAAGAACAAATAATCTAAAAAATTCAAACACTGACAAATTCGGCCAATGTATGGGGTACAGTCTCTTTCTGTTCAATGTTTCCAGTAATATAAAACGGGTGTAATAAATAAATGATGAAACAAAAATAAGACAGATCAAGTGCTCTACCCTTTTATCTTCGTCAATTTTGTAGCGTAACATCCGATTAAAAGGTTGGCGGGCAACAGATTACGTCCAGGAGGAAGGAAACATATTCGAACAAAACGATGACGATACAGTTGTGCTGTGATGTGGCAAACGAAATCAAGAAATAGGCTAAAATGATGGGAAAACGAAGTCTCACTGCAAAAGTAATTTAGGCCAACGTCGCACGCTTGCAATGCAACATTCAATTATACTGAAAGACACCACGATGGTTAACAAAATTGTACCCTCTACCCAAAAGTATCACCCCCATTTTAAGTTAAAAGATGTTCCAGGAGCGAACTAACCTACAATTCTTTTTATTTTAAAAAACTGGGAAAAATCCTAGAAGCGAGAAATGACAGGGAAATTCGATCTGGTATCATTGAGTGTGGTAGTCCATGTGGCTTAACCCAGTTGGAAGGATAACGCTCCCTGGTGTTACGTAGTCTCCAATCATTAGGTTATTGCTAACAGGATAATGCGACGTAGCGCCCAGCACTAGTTGTTGAGTCTACAGAAAAAAAAAAAAAAACATAATAAAAACTTAATTTAAGTTCTTATCGACGTCTACTTACATTTCCTCCAAACGCCCCCGTCATTTGCGCTGTTCTTGGCAGTCGCGCAGGTCCCATAATAGTAGCTGGATTCAAACTTCCCTGAGCATCTATTCGCCATAAAACAAAACGTACAATTAATTATAATTCGTCAGGGATATGACATTTCCAGAACTTACCGATACTCATGATAGTATTTCCTCCTATTCCAGCGTCGAGGGATACTTCGCCTAGACCATTCACGGAGAGGCCATTGACAAGATTTACAGCTTTTTTTCAGACAGCTATTAATTTCAATGCTGTAACAATCTACGATTAAATGGCTTACCTTGACGTGCACCTTGAGCATCTAACTGTCCCCAGTACGCTTCCGATGGGGATGTCGTACTCGTACCGGGAGGAGGCATAGGAGCTTGTCCGGTATAGCGGAAGTACGGGTTCTTGAGATCCAGTGTGTTACTTGAGGAAATTTCGGTGCCTTCAACTCTCAATGATATCGTAACGTCGTAACTTTGTCTACAAATTTCCGAGAATAACTAATAATTCTTGAAATTACTCAAGAAAGAATATTTTACCTTTTGTTGGCCATGAGCTGTACATGTCCTTTCATCATCTGGCCTTGTTTGACAAAAACGGGTGCTTCAAATAGGCAACGAACTTGATACCAATGAGTCAACGGCTCGGTGGGAGCTGTTGACAGCCAAATGGTGGCTGCTGAACCTAAGAAGGCTACGTCGAACCAAAAAGCCAGTCCATGGATTAATCCCGTTTGGAGAGCATGGAACTCAAGGGGAATATCCATGTTATGGAGATCGGATTCGGGAGCTGTACTAAAATCTACAACATGACGGACGGATTTGGCCATGCAAATTTGCATATCAAAAGTATCAACCACAGGTTGGCGGAAGTACTCTTTGAGGGCAGCGACCCTGAGACCGCTTAAGTCAACACCGTGGAAGCTTTGCTGGTACCTGAACGAAGAAAAACAACGTTGGTCACAAAAATAAATATTTAACCTTTTTTTAATAAATGTATACGTTTACACAAATAAAAATAATTTACAAAAATGTACCAGAAGTTCGCTTTGTTGAACTGTTCCATGTACAAGGTTTCGTCGCTAAACGGAGCAATGTGCAAATCTCCACGGGAAGGGAATATCTTTCCTTCGGGTCTGAGCCACTTTTTTGCATGTAAGAACGATTCTAACATTCTCTCGTTGAAGAGCATGTAACCCATGGGTTCGGATATTATGACGTCAACTTTTTCGGGTATATCGATTTCTTCAACCTTTCCGGCAATGACAGTAATCTTGTCTTGCAAGCGGTTGGCTTTTACTAATGCCTGAATGTCGCAAAGTTAGAATTCCTCGACGTTGTTAAAACAACGCAAGTTTACCTCTGCATGTTGAGCCATAGTACTAGCTTCAACAGCGTAGACTTTGGCAGCTCCGGCTTGGGCGGCAAAGAAGGACAGAATGCCAGAACCGGCACCGACGTCAAGGACGATTTTATCTTTAAAATCTGACAAATTGGACAAAATGGCTCGCTGGTAAGTGGAGGTTCGGATGTAATCCTGCATCATGTTTTGCTGCTGGGATAAATATCCGTAAAATTGGAAATACTGCATGGCAGAGGAATCGTCTGTTCGTTCCGTGAAAACCGATTTTTCGCGGCCGGATTTCGCCTTCGCAACAAGGGAGGAAAACTTGATGCACGCTGAAAGGAACACAAAGGCATTAATAGTTTGCTAACAAAAGAAGTACTTAAATTACCTGCTTCGTCCCCGAAGCTGAGTAAAATCGTTTCATGATCTAAATGAAACAAGTACCCCCGTCGACCAACCTTAGAACACTCGCTAGTTTGGTTTACGGGGAATTCGAGGAGTTCTTTGCCAGTGCCTATATTGTACGACACAAAAGAATAGTAGTTACAACGTCAATATTGAGTTTTATATGAATAATTTTTGAATTCTCTCTGGAATATTAAAAGGAAAATGAATTAAAATAATTCTAGAGCATTTCGCGAGCTTAGTCGAGTTCGTCAAGACGATGACGCTCGAAAAGACCGGTTTCTTCATAACAGCCGAAAAGCACATGGCGCGCGGGAGCACACTGCATTACGGATTCCCCAACCACCGAGGAGTTACAACAGAAAATTGTGCAAAAATAATTACCTGCTCTTAGTACAACACTTACGCCGTGTGGATCATAACCAACATTTACAATTACAGGAGTGTCATATTTTTTATTGGTTAAACCACTGTCTGAAACAGAGGAAACCTCCACACCGACAAAGGCGTCACCCGCCATTTTTGTTCTAATCGTCCAGTCTTTTATTGATGATTACTGGACGCGGCAAGTTTACTATCGAATAATCGTTTGTTTGATATTGATACTTTGACAGATGCTCGAAACACGTGCATTTGTTGGTACTCTACGCTTTGCTGCCATGGCGGGGGAAGATGAATTCAAGCAAGTGCCAGTTTTCGATGTCCACTTGGGCAATTACGCTCAAGTATTCCCCATTCTGTCATCGGCAATTTCATCCTCAACATTTATTGCCCTCGACTGTGTAGGTAGCAAGAGATTTAGGAATTTTAAAAGCTTAAAATTAATTATGTCACACAGGAATTGAGTGGCTTGGGAAACCGGAGATTTTTGAACGCCAAAACCTTGGATGAAAGGTACCAAGCTTTCGCTGACATCGTGCGCTCAAGATCGATTATTTCGCTCGGCGTGGCTTGTTTTGTCTTGACAGAAACTCCAACCGAAGACTCAAGGTTGACATTCCGAGCCGACACCTTTAATGTCATAGCGCTTTGCCAAGAAGAATACGTTGTAGAACCGCAGTCTTTGCAGTTTCTTGTGAAACATGGTTTTGACTTTTACAAGCAGTATTCTTTGGGTATTCCGTATTACAGGGGTAATGACAAGGTGAGCAATGCTAATAATCTTTATACTAATTCTTATTTACAGCAGAACTCCGATTTGGTCAATCCCGATTACGGAAACATTCAACTATTGCCTCTGCAATTTTTTTAAAAAAAAATATTATGGTTTTTTTCTTTTTCATTTTGAAGAATTTAATCGTGAGATAATAAGATTTTTTCATAATATTCTAATAAAAGCATAATTTAGTTACAAAACACAATTTATAGTAGAATGTCGTAGTAGTAGTAAACCCACTGAAAACAGGAAGTTCAGATTTTGTTATGACAGGCGCTTTTTGTGTGCATTCACGTACCTCTGGACCGTAAAATCCGTCTACTACAGCTGCATTTCCGTTACACAAGGACTCGTTATAACGAGGTTGCACTTTATTTTCGATTATTATTTTGTACCGAAATTTTATTTTAAAAATTCGTCCATTTGCAATGTGAATCTGATCTTGTCAACTACTCGATTTGTCAAGTACTCTCCGGTCTAGAACCGTTGACAAACTTGGAATCTTACTACTTTGTTAAATAATAAAAAAAAAAATTCGAAATCTCATTTTCGTAGGCTCAGAAGCAGAAAACTTGGAATTTAAGAGACCTCTTCAGCCAAATTATAAAAGCGAAGAAGCCTATTATTTTACATAATGGGCTGATCGATCTCGTCTTTCTTTACCACAATTTATACGCCAATCTGCCAGCGACACAGGAAACATTAGCAGCAGATTTAAGTGACATATTCCAGGCCGGAATTTTTGATACAAAATACATAACCGAGTTTTCGCTACGGTGGACTGCCTCCTATTTAGAATATGTCTTCAGAAAATCGTAATATATTCCCACATCCAATGTGTTGGATATAACCGTTTATTAAGTCTTCTTTTAGACAAATTTTAAATGCAAAGCAAAGAAAGTCTAACTCACCTCATGTTGGACTGCAGTATAACGAAAGTGCTATGACATTGACACTCGCAGATACTTGGCATTGCGGAAGCCCAGGTTTTAGCGAAAATATGCCAACAATATGCACGAATTATGCGGTAAGCTTAAATATCTATTGCTAAGCTTTGTTCGTTAATTTTTTTTTTTTTTTTTTTTTTACAGAATCACGGCTTTTGTCCCCATGACGCTTGCACGCTGTCTCACGATATCAATTTTATTCTCCAGCGGGAAAGTACCACGTTGACACACCAACAGAAACGGCGAAGAAAGAAATTGAAAACGGATTCAGAGACCGATCACGAAGAACTGTGTACAATAGTAGGCACGGTGACTGAAAGCATTACTGTTAAACAAGGGAATAATACTTCAACCCACCGAGCTGGACAAGATGCTTTTATGACCGGCTATACTTTCGCGTACTTCGTTACACAACGTTTTAAAGCGAACGAGAGCAACTCGTGGCTACAAGCCGCAGAGGAATGGCGCAATAAAGTGGCCTTAACCGGCAAGGATTATCCATTTCTCATCCAAAAGAGTCAGTTCGCCAAGCATTCTTCACAACACGCGGACAAATGGGCCAAGCTCAGTATCTCGTGAAATAATTGCTATAAATACAGAAAATTGATCGTAATGACAGCTGTCTTTTTTATATCTTGCAATCGTCAAATTGATAAGACCTCAGTGCATTTCCCGTTTCCGTTGTTGAGAAAGAGGGACGTGTCGCATCCCAACCTTTCACATCAATCTCTTGTGCGCGGTTGACATAAATGTGTTAAACATGTACGCGCTACTGCTTTTATTTGTTATAGTTGGTTGCGAGGCAAATTCAATGCCTTATTTGCAAGAAATAGTGGAAAGCCATGGCGACAAGTTATCCTCCTTAGTGCCTTACCAAGCCAGAACGGATGCTGTGTATCACTGGTTTGAAGAAAATCGACAGGCTATTCATGATGTTTTACACTGGTTTGAAACTCAAGCAGAATTGGGTAATGTTAACGAGAAATTAGCCAACCTCCAAAGTCGCGTAGCGCAAGCCGAAGAGCGTCTCACGTTTACCAACCAAGGGCCGGATAAGGAAGACTTGCGTGTTCTTGAGATGGAAGAGTCTATGGAAGAACGCCACAAGGACCTCGTCAAACTGCGCGATCATCTCGAAAATGTGGACAAAAAGCTAGAAGGGCTGGGAAACTCGTACAACAGCTTGGTGCGCTTGTCCCATGAAGAGAAAATTGCGGCAATCGAGGAAAAGCTTACCAGGTTAGAAAATATGTTAGAGAAGCATGACAACCTAGTGGAAGGATCCGGGTCTGGACCCTTTTCACCGAACCCGAGGGAAGGCAAGCAATTGCAGCTTGAAGACCTTCTCGCAGCCCATTTAAGAAATGCTACTATGACTTATGAACGCCACAAACAAATCCTGAGCAAGGAAACACAAGACAGATTTGCAACGGCAATCCAAGACTTACAAAGCGCATCGAAGGCTTACGCGGATAATCAAATTGCTCATGTAATGAGTATAATGGATCGTAAGCTTGAACAATCCATGCAGAAAGTAGCAAGTTTCCAACAAGAGATGAATAAGTTAACTAACGTTATTAAAGCGAAGCAAGAGCAACTCGTGCTTCTTTTAGCCAATCACACGGGTGAATTAAGGTAACCTCTTTAACCTAATGAGAACATTCTAAGATTTCTGGATTTCCAACTTAGCAAAGTGCGAAATGACGTTTCCTTACTTACGAACGATGTAGTGCGCACCGGAGTACGCTTTGATACTGGTTTTCGTAATTTGTCTTCCCAACTAAAGTAATTTCAAATCAATGTATAATATAAATTAATTATTGACTGACTGTCTCTATAGCAAATTGGCGGCCGAGGTGGCATGGAGATCGGATTGGAAGCCAATTCAACCCCCGCTTCCACCGCAACCTTTGCGTCTAGAGCCCGAAAAGGTCACAATAGCCAAGCCAGAACTAACTAAATCACCAGCAACACCTTTCCCGTTTCTTGTTACAAAACCAACACGTTCAATTGGTGACGCATTGCGTTCATTGTTTGGCAAACCCCGAAGCCCTAATAAGTAACAATAAACTCTACAATTTTGTTTTCTGTCTTCCTTTACAGTAATATTAACAAGCTTAACAAGGTTTTTTTAACAAATTTTCACTCGTAACTTCTAATAACATACATTACATTTAATTACAGAAAAAATAATCGAGCTACTAAAAGTCGACCTGTTCAAAATCGTGAAATAGGAAAAAATAAAACAAAAATACTATGTGATAACAGAAGTACCAGCGTACTTAACAGGAAATAATGAGTACCAATGCCAATAGGACCAAACAATATAAATTTCGCTAACCAACAGAATTTATGAAACTAAAATTATTTTTGAAGAAACGTAATATACTAACAATTCCTTAGCCATATATTCGCTTTACATTGTGTATGCACGAGCTGAGAAGAAGTGTACGATTTGACATATAGTTCCATAGGAGTCAGGGAACGAAGTCATTCTGCTCCTAATAGGATACAATGACAACTGTCTTCTTCTGAGGCAGACTAACAACATATCATCCAAAGATTGAGATGGCGCATGCGATTTTTTTTAATATGCCTCAATCTTGTTAATTCGTAGTTCGCATATCTTAGAATGAAACTAACGAAATGCAATACGAATGCACTGAGACGCAAGCCAGTACTTTGTCATTTACACTGTCATTACTTTCTTGTAATGTCTTTATTCCATTTTGAGACTCGTAAACGTTTTTAGATTAGTCTAAGGGTACAGAAAGCGAGAAGTAGAACGCTCTTTCGAGTTTGTTCCGTATTACGTTCTGTTGCTTTTTCCCAATATCCGGGAACACTGGTTCGTGCAGTGAACTCTCTATCATAATTATTTCCTAGTATGAATGGAAAAAAAAGACACCACAAATACGTAATTGAAGCAACTTACGAAATATGCACCGACATTTGTTCGGGTGACTCGAAAAACTCTGAATCCTAAGAAAATGTATCTTTCCGATATAGGTCTCCTAGCGATGTAGTAAGCTATCATATAGGTATCAGCCTTCTCCGAGAAAGTTCTCCAAGATTTTTCTCTTGCCTGTACGGGATTCTATACGATTACCGGCTGTAGTATATAAAAAATATGGCTTCCATCCCTTTTGGAAAGTGATAATCATGGATTTGTAAATACAAGGCCGGGTTGTTTCTGCAATGGGTTTGGTTCTATGACACTAACCGCATGACACGTCTATGTCCGGGAGAAAGTGGATCTCCTTTTCCCGATTTTCGATGCCCATGACGGGCATCCTACTTTCTTTTCATGCTCCTTGTACAGGAAGATCCGTCTCTAGCTTCAACACTGCATAATAACACCGGTGTGATGGACTTGTAGAAGACACCGGCCACCTGCGTTCTACTACGGTTGCTCGTTATTTACCATAGCAAATATTTGAATACCTCAACTCATCTGGGTGGAACAGTTAAGACTCGCCTCAAGGCATTCCTTAAAAACTATGTCCCGTGTTTCTTTTGCGCATATCCGGCTAGCTGCGGTATCTGTGACTGTGCAAGGACGAGAAATCTCGGTCACTAGGATCAAGGACGCCTTGCCTACATTGTCCCTTTTTGCAAATTCATGATAGAAAACTGCATACCACACGTGTACTAGGGTAAAATGCAAAACGACGGATGCCTTTGCCATAAGTACTGAATACAAAATTGCTAACTTTCATTAGAAAGCCTACGTGAGTTTATAGAACGGCAATAACATTCCATGCATTCCCAACTCTTTTAGACGGTTTATATCTCTTGATTACAGATGCATTCTTTCAAGCCTCCAGACTACAAAACATAGTTCCTTTTGTTCACTCCCATCTTGCTCTCAGTTTTTTCGCCTTTTCTCCCCATATGTTTAGGTCATTCGTACTGTCCAAACATGCTGCCAATGAGTTGGCTTCGCATTCCGCTGAGAACGTGGAAAAAAAGGTGAAAATAAAGAAGACTGCCTTGAAGAAGGCCGCGCGGTCCACGTTCGTTCCCGCAGCTTCGTGACGTCAATACTGAACTACATCTCGTGTAAAGTGAGTGCCAGGTAAGTAAGGCGCCCGGATCTAGCGTAGGATTGGTCCAGGAATGCCACGAGGTGCGGGGAACCTAAGCAGAAAGCTGGCCCTAGCATCTTTTCTCGCGGTAAATGAGAGCGGGAAGTAAAATGAATGAAGCGCGTTTCGGGCAAGGCGGGGAGGAAGGAATGAAAACTCGAATTGTTTAGAAAACAAGAAATGGGAAAAAACGGCGAGAGACTTGGGTAAAAGCCGAGGACCTCACCTCGAAGGTGTGTAATTGCCCGAAAGAGTTCCGTGTGTTAAGACATATTCAACTGTGCTCGTTCTTGGGATCAAAACTTATAAAAATTCCCAAACTGTGTTGCCGACCATGTTTAAACATACTAGTGCAAAACCAATTACTCGGACTTTTGTACTTTTCAGCCGTTTTATAATTTCGTCCATGCCAGGATTACAAGTTTCGAAGAACAACACTCGACCTTTGACGACAAACGCCTCCGGACGAAAATCTTCTTGCCAGACCTTAATTCAAAAGCATTTCGCATGATGCATTGGTCGGTGGGATTTTCGTCCGTTTGCGTGGTCTGACCCAAAACGACATTCAGTACAACAGCAGACCGAGCAACTGACCTTTTACTAGACTTCGCAAGGCGAATACTCCTATAAGGTAACGTTTGACTTTTCCCGAGAAAACCCACTCCCTTAGTGAACCCTCCGTATAGCTTGTATGAACTACGGCCACGAACCGCGCACCAGAGCTTTGGAAGTTACTTGGGCAAAGAGGGGTTTTCCGAGAACTAGGATGGTCAAACCTTTGGCCGACGTTGAAGCTTCACTTGTTATAAGTGGCGTGGTTTAGCTTAGCTGAATAGGTCATACTTATTTCGAGCAAATGTATAGTACGCGTAAGCGTAGTCGATCAGAAAGCAGTGAAACCCATCTGCACAAATTGGGTGATCAGGTATCGGTCTTGGTTCACAGCAGACACGACGAGAGTTTTTTAGCCATCGAAGGTGACACGGGCCTGTGGTTGCCATCGGGTGAAGTTTTGTTTAGACAAACGTGGCAAACAGCCGCAGCTAAATGCGTACAACCAGTAAGTAAACATAGTGAATGCGTTACAGATCGTCGGAGGCGAAATCAAGTCATTGCGTTGAAACGTCTCTATTTTTCTTAGTATTTTCCTCGCCCCATTCAAGTCAACCGGTTCATTCGTCTCAACCGAGTGTGGAGCTCCAATCTGAAGCATTTCGTTTCGCATGCCATCTTCATAGTAGACTTGGTTAGGGAAGTGAAAGAAGCCGTTAAGGTAGATTTCGCATAATTTCTGGGATTCTGAAATAATTTCAGCGGTATATTTACAGCTGATTGATGGTGCCAAGTGGTTGTCTCTAGAAGCTTTGATTAACGAAAGCACTCGAAATCCCAGTTTGCGAACATCGAAGTTGCTGGAAATCGTCCGGCATTACGAAGACCTAAAAGAAGAAACTTTCAGTTCCGGAACATTTCCTTACTTCGGTACCATTTTGCACGAGATTGGTCCTTTGGACGAAGAGGACGGATCTGTTTCTGCCAAAGAATTACTTCAAGCACAGTTGGAAGGAAGACAGTCAAAAATTAAATCGGAAAAGCAGGGTAACTGCGAAATAATATAATAAAATGCGATAAAAATAATTTTAAAATAATTAAGTGCATAAAATTCGATTTTGGTGTGTTGGTAGGAAACGGTGGTACTACAGAAATGTCGGAGTACGAATTAGCAACACACTCCGTTCGCCTCAAGCACACGGGAACGATCACGGATGTTTCTACATTGTTCGATTTAGAAGGTACGCAAGAAAATTAATTAATTAAAAAAATGATTCCGATATTTTATTTTGCTACCTTTTAGATGAGGGCGCTGTGACGCAGTCTGCAATGAAGGCTGCCGAAGAGACTGGAGAACCAGGTTTGGAAAAAACACTTCCTCGAGGAAATTTCGATCCCTCGGCGGTGCCCAACCAAATGCTCACGGCCTTGCGTTACTTCAAAACAGCTGACAGTGATAAGCCAGCATACAGTTGGGGAAAAGTGAGTATAGGACTCGGTGCTCCTCAGATAAAATATTTTTTTTCTGCTGTATGAAAAGATATATTTATGTAAAAACAAAGTCAATGAAAATAGCTTCGATAGAAGGTAATCCGTTGTTTCGAGAAACCGTCGAGCCATCGAAATGTTACTTATTTTCCGATATGAATAAAAAAATTATATTAAACAACCAACTTGAAAATTAAACTAAAAAAATATGATTGGGGAGGAATTGACATAGGCCTGTTTAAAAGATTAAAAATATTTTTTCCTTTTCACACGAATAATGAGATATATCTTGTTTCCGAACAGTCGAATATGGAAAACCTGGGCAAATTTGTCGTTCGACTTAGTCGTAAAGTGGCGGACATTTTCGCTCAAGAACCTCGGCTTGTACGGTTGTCGGCTCCCGCGTACATTTTCGGTAAACTCCCACGTGTTCTTACATTAAGAGCTAATACAGTTAAAATAACTTGTTTTTCTAGGCGATTTTCATGGGAATTACAAAGATCTCGCGTATTTTGAGAAGGCATTGTGGAAACTCGGGCCTATTTTGACACCTGCGTCGTTCGTATTTCTGGGAGATTACGTAGATCGAGGAGCCTATGGGTTGGAAGTGGTTGCGGATTTGTTTTCTCAAAAATTGATCAGTCCGGAAAAAGTAGTCCTTCTTCGCGGTAATCACGAAACAAGAAAGACACAAGAGCGCTACGGTTTTAGGGCGTAAGTGTTCAGATAATTTTCAAGAGCACTGAATGTAATTGAATGGTCCATTGTTAGGGAGTGCTTGACGAAATTTGGAGACATGGGGGATGTAGTTTGGGAGGCAATAAATACTGCGTTCGATAACCTCCCAATAGCTGCCGTTATCGATGATAAAGTGAGACTTGCGAACCATTAGTTCCTGTACAGTGGAGATTAACAGCGTGTTGACTAGATCTTTTGTGCGCATGGCGGCATTGCGCCTCCCAATGTCGGCGGTTTTACCTTGGACGAATACGACAAAATACCCGTTCCCCTTCCGGATCCTCAAGAGGGCAGCAAATTGGCGTGGGAGGTTATGTGGTGCGATCCGGCAGAGTAAGCTTACAGGAACATTTGAGTCAAGCCTTCGTTAATTTTACTGGTAATGTTACAGCGATGGTGAAGTCGACGAGATGAAAACCGAACTCAAGGAAAACGAAGGTTTTGCGGCCAACGAGAAGCGTAACACGGCTCATTACTTTAGTCCCGAAGCTTTGGACCAGTTTTTATCCAAGAATAACCTCTCCTATGTGGTCAGAGCCCATGAGGCTAAGAAGACAGGCTTTCAGGTCGAACAGAAGGCCAAGTTAGTTACAGTCTTTTCGTCGTCGGATTATGGTGGACGAAAGAATGAAGCTGCGTGTGTTTTGGCCGATCATGGAAAACTTCGTATTATTCGTCTCGATCCTCGTTAATGACAGCGGCGTCTTTCATCGGAAATAAACTACTTAAAAATTAAACTGCCTGAAAAACTGGATTTGGGCCATATTTTTTATTTGTTTTTTAGGTTTATTTTATTTATTTTTTTTTAATTGATAGCAGTTTTGATTCTCGCTTACTGACTTTCTGTTTGTTTACAAAGTCATCCGATTTACGTTTCATATATTGTATTGGGTAATACTGCAGCGATAGAGTAAAAGCGGAGGAGACGGTGATTTCTATCGTTATGTGGTGTTCACACTTGTTGGAAGTAACATAGTACATTTCGGTAACGTTAAAAATGAAGGAATGTTGAGAGAAAGGAACTACTGAAATCCGAAGATCCATTTTATCGCGTTGGTAGCACAAATTACAGTATAATTACGGATGGATAGTAAAAAAAAAAAAAAAAAAAAATACTCGCCCATTCTTGGTTATTAGGACAGAAAAAACGCGAATTCCACCCTTTCACGTTTCGTACATACACTTTCCGATTATTCCGAACATTTGATCACCATCACTAGAAGGTACACTGTAGCCGAAGGCCTATCGAATAATCAGTGCCGAATGAGTGCACCGGGATCTTGCCCAAGGGCCCTATACTAATCACTGTGTGTGATTGGTTATGTATGTAGAGCCCTTGCACGTACATTACCCAGGGGCCCTTAAAAGTTGTTGGGTGATTTCGTATTCTGCTGTTGCGCTCGCAGACCGTCTTATGAGAGTCGTGAAAAATAATTTGATCGCTTTCAGCAGCCAGTTTCGATGAAGGATCCAAAAAGACCAGAATGTTATTCGCAAGTTTTTAACTACCTTAGGGTGAGGTTTTCTTTCGACACATGCAATTTAAGTCGTTTAACCCTTTGAGCTCCGAGGGTATTACCGTAAGCGCGGGACCGTCGCTCGTGTTGCTTATCGAACGCTTTTTTAGATGACAAGACAAGCAGCTAAAACTGTAGAACATAAACCTAGCGCTGAATTCTGACACAAGAATAGCTAACCGTGAAGATCTACTCCGTATATTCTACTCTGAAGATTCACACCGTATTTGGCGGTAATGGATGCTACTTGAAAAAAAAAAAAAAAAAAAAAAAAAACACTAAAAAAAAAATAAAAAAAAAATAGAAAAAATGAAAAAAATGGGAATTACTTTTCCGGTCAAGATTTGATGATTTACCTAAAATGTAAGAAAATGAATGCCGCAAATATATCACAATAGGTCATTGTTAGGGCTGATGGAGAAAAGGGCGCGAACACTGATATTTTCCTTGAAATTTGGACTTGTCAAGGAATAGCGAATAACTTCACAAGACAAAATACTATGTGGTTATCATTACGTCTTCTTTGGAACCAAAAGTCTACTGATTTGTTTCTTTTAGAATTTGAGTCCGCATATGATGCTCGTTTTGTTTTCGTATAGTTCTGAGACATTCTCACCCAAAGTTTATTTTGATAGTGGTAGCTCCGAAAAAGAAGTCAAAGTTGAGAGAGGGAATAATGAGGGTCGCATGCATTTTTCCCGTACGCGAAATTTACGACTTTTTTCTTCCGGGCCTATCTTACAAGAAAAGTCTAAAAACATAGCTAATTACCCACATCAACGTGAAAACTGTCGTCAACACAAAAATGGCAATATCCGACGACATAAACGGTTTTCGTAACACAGATATTACACGTGTACGACTAAAATTCGCGTCCTTAATTAGATCGTTATTATAAAATTTGGAGGACAGATTTTGCAACAATAAATTAAGTAAAAATAAAAAAAAATGTAGAGTCAAATGACGTATTCACAGTAGCACTGTAAAGGCAGATTTTGAACAGTGCTTACAATATCTAATTAAGCCTTGAAATTCGGGATGTGCCTATGCTGCGCACTATATTAATTAAAGCTAGCGCTATAGAACTTAAAAAAAGTTATTTGAGCGACAATGAATATCGTTGCAAAAGGCTTAATTTCTGGTATTAATAGTGCACTGATAGCGCAGTATTATTAGGTTTCTCCAAACCCGAGTTCTGGAACCCGAAATATTCATCAATGTTTAGAGCGTTAGCAGGGTTGGACATCCCTGCTGTAAAATAAATCAGGGCGACCCTTTCTTTGCGCGGTCGTGGGACAGACGGTCGCCGATGTCCGCGAAGATCCTTTTACTGACCTGTGGCAAAACAACAACACAGGTAAATGTCCGTAAGCCTTCGATTCGGATCTTCAAAATAAGGGTCCATGACCTAACAGTGATGTCTTCCGCATTTTGTTCAAACATTTTCAGGTATAAAAGCTGCTCAATTCTTTGCTGAAATCATCAGTTCACTTGCAGTCTTCCAAGTGCAATCTTCTACCTACACTCACCAAGGTAGCAAAACTTCTTTTAAACAACATAGAATTACTTGCTAATTTATATTTTTTAAAATCCATTTCAGATGTTCAAGTTTACATTCGTAGCTTTAGCTTTGTGCCTGGCCGCTGCTTTTGCCGAATCTGAGACTGGAGTGATTCTGGATCCTGTAACCGTGCCTTTGGCTTTAGATCCTGTTCTTGAAGGAATGGGCGAAACTGACGCAGCTCCTATGGTTTACGATCCTACTGATGTACAAACTGAAGATATGGAAACTGAGGAACACAAACTTAAGGCATACAAAGCACCCATGTACGCCGCAATGCCTATTTACAGCGTTCCAAGCTACGGAATGCCCACCTACGCTGGGCCAAGCTATGGTCTCTCTAGCATTCCCAGCTACGGATACGCTAGTTATCCAAGCTATCCAAGCTATCCTAGCTACCCGAGCTATCCAAGCTACCCCAGCTACGGATACGGATACCCGTAAGATTTTATTAATTTTAAAGGACATTTTCAGATTATAGTTTAATACCATCGTTCTTCTATTTTTAGATTGCCAATGAAAATGGCTCTGCTTGGTGGACACAAAAAGAAACTCCACTTTTAAGCCATGAAATGACTGATTTACGGACGATTCTGAAAAGCAGGCCGGTAAGGTGCTACATGATGCGAAATAGGCTCAATGGGTACTATCATCGGTGCGACGTGTTCCTAATTAAATTCTTGTTAACTTATTCCTGTCGAGACTTAAATACACCAGTTTTCATACATATGCAGCTACATTGTATCAAGAGAATCTGAAAATATTAAGATGAAGAGTTGAAACAACAGTGTCGTACGTTTAGAAAATAAGCAATTTTTTGTTCACTTTTGGTACTAAGTATGAAAGTTTCCGAAAAAACATACTATCGTTTCTACAAGCAAAGCAGCTGTAAGGATTGAAAGCCATTTTTTTGCACATTTTCTTTCACATAAACACTATTTTAAAAGTTAACTTGCCTTATTAGTGGGGACTCCGTTTTCCAAAGCCATTAGATGTATATTTTCATGTGACTTTTTTAACGTTTGCTTCAGGTTACTATTGGAAGAACTTTTTTTACAGCCTTGTTTCACGTACTCGCACAGTACTTTTGGTTTCACGTGCCAATGGACCATAGCGTAAAACAGAATTTGAATCACTTTGCGCTTCTGCCTGCAAATAAAACAAAAATGGACCGTAGAACGCCATAGAGTAAAGATAGGATGGAAGAAAGATCAGAAGCACGCGACGAAAAGTCTTGATCCATATTTAGCATGAAGTATGCTATTCTAGCCCACAGATGGCAAGAATGTCCCACATGCAAGAACAAAGTCCTCAGGGTGTACGCGCACCGTGACATTTCTTCAAAACGGATATCAGCTTTCTACGAATTTCTAAGCAAGATCAGTAACAAGCAAACCATAGAATACCAAAACAACAAATATGTAATACACACAACATAATAACAAGCAACAAATAACACCCCAAGCACAATTTCTTAATCGTCAAGGTGCCCGTATCTGAAAGTTTCGACGCAGTTTCAAAATCTTCGCCTTAGGGCATGAAAACATCTCATAAACACTTCATCCGCTTTTTTTTTTTGTTAGAAAAAACGAAAAATTTTTGTCTCTCGTTTTTCTTCCGACGACAGCGTATTATTCAGCCGTTCTGAGGAGGCTTCACTTTCGTCAGTCTGTCTTGACAATGACGAGGCACTGCTGACGGAATGGTCGAATGCACACGCAAAACCATAGCTGATGAGAATGGACACTTAAAACTCAACGCCAGCGAGGGCCAGACGGCCAAGTCGTTTGCGCTTTGTGCATCATCTTGCATTCGATTCATACTCTTTGAATGCCTGTGTAGAACTCCGTGCTTCTGAAACCTGCGTAGTTGGCCTGAGACATCAATAGGCTACAAAAGTACTTCACAAAACCGGGTAAACTAACCAAAATTTCGTACTTTTTAGTGCTTTATTTTTCTAATGATAAAACCCTCTGTGTCATATTTTGCTTGCATTTCTATACCATTAGTGCTTTTTCTATACGAAAAAAATACGTGGAACTGGGTCTCCCGTTCAATGGACTTTCTCATAAGCTGCATAGGCTGATGACGGAGTATGTTTTGGAAACATCGGGCTTAAACGTTTCCTAACGGACACAAAGATGAGTGCATCTTCCGTGTAGATTGTATTTTGTAAAACATGTTTGGGATACGTAATGTAGACGTGACGAGTCAAATTGATGTTAGGAATCAGGCAGCATTAGTAATCGAGTGTACAAGTTGGCTTTACCACGTGCGAGTACGTTTCGAAGGAAATAATGATCATCTAGTTATCGAAGCAGAGTTTGGTTAGCTTGAAGGACCCAAAACGAAAGTTTGACATTTGATGACCGCATTACGGAACTTACCGTGAACTTCATATGAAATAGCCTATACTGGCTGATATCGTATTAAAACTTCGAAAACGGTGAACTGCAGCCTAATATAGCTCTCTACCTTGTTACAAGTCTTTACCTTTTTCTGCGTGAGACGTTTTCGGAAGTTTTAAGTAGGCTACCTGTACTGCATATTTCTCAACTTAAGCACTTAGGCTGAAACTAGGGTTACGGCACTGGAGATGAAAGAAGTCAATTAACTTCTATTTAATGTGTAAATGTTGTTGAACATAATTTGCCAGAGGGTGTGGGAAATAAATGTTTCTTGAAGATTTTCGCCTGTGTCGAGAAATTTCATTTTCTTACACGTACCGGTGGGCGTTTTAATCATGCCAAATGACGTGTTTTTATTATGGGTCGAGAATTTAAGCTGTTATCTAATTACTACATGCATAGTTTTGTAATTGGACAAAAATAAAGAACAACAATTACTTAGCCACTGGAATTGTATTCATGTTTTTGCACGCTGCAAAATGACGCTGTCCTTTTTGTACTTGCACGTAGCAGAAACTGAAAGATGCGTACGCGGGGAATGATGCAGTGAAAGTAAAGAATTGGACAGCAAGCACTCTCGGTCTTACGGGAACTGATCTGGGGAGGTGAATACATGTAAGCTGAACTGGCAGCTATGTTACGGTGTTATTCTTAAACAGAATGTGTCGTATTATGCTCTTTCTCATTGGTAGGTTCGCACATCAGTACAGTTCCCCTGTCTTCGTTTGAAAGGTCTTTTCTTTCACGTTAAAGAGCTCCGGGTACGGGAACTCTTCCAGCTGTTGGAGACTATGTGTTGCGTTGCCATTAGAAGCATGTAGAATGATAAAAAATAACGAAGAACGGCTAGGAAAGCTGGTCTGGAATTCTTTTTGTTTTGTTGTCTGTACTGGGGTTCTGTGCAACTGGAGTTGCTGTATGTCATGTCCTATGCAGTGAAAAATAATTGAAGTACTGAAAGCAAGTTTCAGGATTAAATGTGATGCTTATGAGTTGTTCTGTTACAGCGATTTAATTGAATAAGTTAGGTTCAACTTAGCGCGTAGGCACAAATATTTAAATGCAGCATTCTTCGTGCAGTAAGCAAAGGCATATTTTAAAGAATAATCGGATAAGGGGCTTGAAAGAGAAGAATGGAATCTAACAAGGGCGGTTCCGCGTGCATTGAATTGCTTTGAATGTGAATGCCAATTAGTTGCTGCAAAATGATCTTCTCTTCAATCATCGCTCTGTTTCTTGATTTGTGCCTTGTGCAGCGCTTCAAATATTCTCGGAACTCAAATATCTTTTATTCGTAAAATCTGATGTTGGCGTGATAATTTTTTCTCTTTGAATCCAGCAAAACGCCATGATTATGATTTGATTTTGGGCCGAGCATGTGCATCCCAAACATTATAGCTCAAAAAAGAGATTGGGGTTAGATTTATCCAGAGCCCTATGAATCCGCGTAACTGTCTTCTGGTAACTCATTAAGGTCTCGTGTGACTTGCCATGGTCAAGTGGTTGGCCTTTGATAGTGTGGTCAAAAGATGCAATGGTTGCTAGAAATGCATGTCGAGCACAGCACCATGTCAAACTGATCTTCATCATTATGGTCTCGTCACGTGAGATTGGGATGCTTTTTGGACAAGGAAATGATGTTTCGGAAACGTTGGGTTTACTATGCACTCGACGATGTTGACTAGAAATCACTGTAGATGCTTCTTCACCACCTCAGTCATTGTCACTTCCACAAACATCATCTGAAAGCAATAGGTCCGAACGTATTTGCATTATGTTGCGCAATCACCCTTGCTTTCCAATTCCAATACGCTATTGCTGCAATCGTGCCGTAAGTCTTCACAAAAATTATTCTGATGGTGAAACACAATCAAGTTCTCGAATAAAAAGTATTTACTTTCTCATTATTTCACGATTTTTACAGAGATTAGTACATGTATTTTTGCAAGATTTACACCCAGCTTTAACAAGAGAAGAAAAGTCACTGGAACCACAGTGACTTTCTAAATCTTCTCCGTAATAGAAATTGAAGTAACTATGTTTCAATGTTTACATCTTCTGAATCTCAAGGATCTCTGGAGCTTTCTTCAGTAGCTTTGACAAGATAAAAAGGAATTTAACTTGCTTCAAGAACTTCTATTTTTCATATTTTCTGGCTTGCTTGTGCCCAGAAAGAAATGCGGTTTACTCAATGGAGTCACTGACTAGCGCGTTGACTCTTCGGCGTGGATTCAAGATAACGTTTGTTTCGTCAGTGAAAGAGTTCAAGATAGAAGCGAAAAGCAAGATTTTTTTCTGTGAAATACTGGTGGTATTCGTACGGTACAAGGTAGCTTGGAATCTTTTCGCCTTGACGAGCATCTCCTGTAGTGTGCGTCATTAACCGCGTTAACACGCCAGTATCCACGGTTGTGTGTAGGACCGACTTCGGAAGCTTCTCTTTTTTAGAACAATTGTGTTCACAAGTGGGACTGATAGGGAGATAAAATATAACATAAGTGGCACTTGTATCCAGCTTGCTTTCCTGTTAGGATTATGTTAACTGTATTGAATAGCTAACCTTGTCGTCGTAAGAAGATCTAGGTATCAATTATTTCTGAAAGTCCTAAGAAATTAGTGTCTAGGAGAGGAATATGATCCACTCTGGCGTTGCTTCCGCATGCTGTAGCTATTAGCTGCAGTTGTACCGTGTGACAAGTGTTTTACGACATGACCAATAACCGTCATGTTAGATATAGACAGAGTCATCACAAGGTCTTTTAATCGTTCTAACAAAAAAATAGTAGTATATTGTCATCCGACTGCTCATAAAGGAAATAACACAGTGCGATAGTACTTCCTTCATTTAGAAACGGTTGGAAGGACTTCATGTAAAAAATATTTGACTTGCTCATTTTTCGTACCCGGCACATGAACTTCCCTTTCAGTTTTAATTTTTTGTACCTACAAAAGCTACATTTTATGTCCAAAGTCTATGGAATCGTTCCTTGACGATGGTAAACCAAGGGCTGTTTAGTAAAGATAAAGATAATAAAAATAAACGCACATGAAATAATACGAATTTAAAAATATAGGCTAAGATGAATAAAAATCAAAACGAAAAAGAAAGTGTATTCTTTGCTTTCTTGGAATTCTGTGCTCTTTTCGTAATAAAACTGATTACATCTCTGTTGAAAAATGCGTAAACAGACTGATGTGAACAATACAGTTGGACTGCAATTTCTTTGCGTGTAGTACAAGGGCAAGGCAACACAACACATGGTAGGGAATAGCATGCAAGGGAGCGAAGTTGTCAACGCAAATGAGGTAGGACGAAAAAATGGAGAGAACAAACTGAAACTCAAAACAAAATTTAGAAACGCGTTCTTGGAAGTTTACCTTTCGCTTTTTGTACTCTATACGGCTCGTCGAAAACCAAGAGGTTTCGAAACAAAGGTTTTAAGCAGTTCTCTGTGTCTATACCGTGAGACATATAAATTTCAATTAGCTGTGCAAAGTCTTTGCTCAGTGAACGTGAAGTCAAGGCTCCTTGAAAAGAGTGCTCCGACGAAATTCTTCTCCCTGAACTCTAGACGCTAAGTTAAAATGTGCTGGCTTGAGTTTTTTACCGACCTTTAGATCGCACCATAGTTTGCATATATGCAAACTAGGATGTTAACGTTGGCCATAGTCTATGTACCGCAGCAAATTCTTACAGTGGGAATCCAAATTGAGTTACTCGAGAGATTTTCCAAAGCTTAGAGATAGCATTCGAATGTCAGGGGATTTCTTACAATGAATCCTGACTCCGCATTTGTTACGACGAGACTTTGCACAGTTGACTGAAAATTTACAGTCTGGGTATAAAGCGATTCATTTTTGTGGATGTTCGCTTTCTGTGCAATTTTTCTCATGACCAGGTAGTTCAGTAAGCTCGTGCCAAAACGAAGCCCGTTTGCAACGACGCTTCGTGCTGTGCGGAGGATGTCCAGAATTTCCAACCCAGCGCACTATAATCTACACCGAAAGCTTGCGATGCGAGGAATTTGCGCTCAGTAGACTCAGTAGACTCAGTAGTACGGACGTGGACTCTAAACTGAATAACCTAGAAACACTTAAACCGAAAAAACTTATAAAATAGTAGTTAGAATGCGTCAATTAGACTGTGCGTAATTCGTAAGAAAAACTATCAATCAAATACACATATTTATAAATCACTTTTCAACTTCCATAAAAAATAATTAGTTTTCGCAACTTCTTCTGCTTAAACTCTTATTTCTCCTAAGATTCAATTATTATAAATGTAACACCAACTCTTTTACATAAACAGGTGCGGTTAAATACCTAAACGGGCAAAGTGTGTCCGGTTAAGAGTACAGAGCTTACTTCATATAATGCTACATAGTAAAGACATTGAAATGTAATGAAACTTCGCTTATAACGAGCAAATCTTAGGTCCCTTAGGTCACTAATGGTGTCCTACGATAGATTTTTCTCTAAATAAATAAATAATCAAGATAATTTGAAGAATTATTAACCAGGAGAAAAATAATATTGAGCATTAAAAGAAAGTTTTGCAGATTTTGCGTGATTCGAATGTAGCGTTAGTGAATCATTCCACTTTTACGTAGGTGTTTCGTTTGTAGCGAAACTTTGCTATAGCTAGAATTGAGTAAAATCTTGACTATTGGTTTACAAATCTTGCCTGTATTCTCTTTATTCAACCTTTCTTGGTAACAAAGAATATTATGACAAACCTTCGTGAATATTTTCTCATCTTACCCAGGATTTTACTTTTAACAGCTTTTTTTTTTTTTTTTTTTTTTTTTTTTTTTTTTTTTTTTTTTTTTTTTTTTTTTTTTTTTTTTTTTTTTTTTTTTTTTTTTTGTTTTTGTTGTT